>OY856412.1:331577956-331980456 GCA_963693085.1 Alisma plantago-aquatica
CCTAAGACATACGACAGAGGTTTTTGACGTAAAACTGACATTTATGTGACCAGGTACCACGGCCGTGCTGGGAAGCACCACCGTGGTGGCAGGCAGGGGATATGGCGTCAGTTATTAGTACAAAACTGACGTCGGTTCAGATGATATGGCGTCAGTTATATTTAAAAACCAACGCCCATAGGCCCTTATAGTGTATGGTGGCGAGAAGCATTTTGACATCAGTTATTTGAACCAAACTGACACCTAAGGCATACAGAGATGTTTTTGACCTAAAACTGACGTCTATGTGACCAGGTACCACGCCCGTGCTGGGAAGCACGACCGTTGTGGCAGGCAGGGGATATGAGGATATGGCGTCAGGCATATTTAAAAAAGATGCCCATAGGCCCTTTGCTAGCACGTTTTTCAGTAGCGGGAAGCATTTTGATGTCGGTTCCTTTAATAACCGACATCTATAACAATTCTATAGTATCGGTTTTACTAAACAACCGATGCCTATACTCCTTTTGCTGGCGCGTTTTTGGTGGTGGGAAGCGTTTTGGCGTCGGTTGGGAACCGGCGCCGAAGGGGTCCACCTTTAGCGGCGCCCACTTGGGTGTCGCTTGGAAACGGACACTAAAAGCCCTTAATTAACCGATGCTAAAGGCCTGTTCTGTAGTAGTGTATTCTCATATCCCTATTAACAATATAAGGAGTCTAGCAACTTGAACATCTCTAACATCTGAATAAATCTAGTAACATATGTATAGCTAACAACATCAGTAAGTCTAACAGGTTGAAAATATCAACATCATAAGAAAATCTACAAGATAAGCACAACTATCTTGATATGCATGATTAGCAGTATATGCATCTCTAGTTACAAAGGCATGGCTAGCATGCTAAACATAACTAACAAGATGAGACAGCTAGCATCATGATTATAATCAGCAATAGTAGTATAGTTATCAATACAAGCATAGCTACTATATGTATGCATATACTATCTCTTAATTGCACTAAGCATCATCTTTATGTAAAGATAACAAACAAGGGTTATCATCCAATGAGAAACGTTGTGTATAACCCTAAACAAATATGCTACATGAATGTATTATATTTTTTATTATGCCCTGGGAAATTTGAATTGTACCATCCAAAATCCAACCGACCCCTACGTAGGGCTATTTAGTTCCGTACAAGATCTAGGAGTGTCGGTATCCTAAGATCTCTTCCTCTCAATCAGTACGAGTAAAAATGTAGTGACATGTTAGTCAAAGATGCCACCACAATGACATATAGTCAACCTTCTAACCACTAGTCCACCCTTGGTATAGGTCACAACACTAGAAACTAGGGTATACAAACCCAATCATGGAGGTATGACCGCAGTTGTCCTCTAATCATATCATATTATAATCATCGAGACACAACCACATTCATTCTCAATCACATCAGATGTATGAGGCATGACCATAGCCAACCTCCACAATCTACATTGTGGATGACAAGGATATATCCTCAACATGCCACCCCCACATACTCAATGGTATGCACTCTGAGTTTCCTTTAGGAATACTCGTTTCACCATCCAGCAAGTTTTGACACTGAAGATGGTTCTACGGCACAGGGCACTACATGATTAGAGTTGCACTTGATTAGTTATTCCAATTGGGTGAATTAAGGGTGCATCAAACAAGTGGACATACCAACCCTAATTCACTTCTAGCAAGCATATAAATATCACAACTTTGAAAATATATAAAACATGTGAAATATAATTTCTCATCTCATCATCATATGGTACTATTCACTTTTCATTCATGAGACCGCACTAGTCATCATACTATCACAAGATATAAATCCTTTTCACAATATCATAGGGTATCAACCCTTATCAACATAATGGGATTACAACTCATTCATGTCTCAATCATGACCATAGGTCATTAAGACCATCACACTATTCCCTGCAAGATCATCATTATCTTTGCATGCCTTATAACAAGGCTCAACAACATCACTTACATATAATACACCGTATTAGCACAATATTGTATTAATAAGCTGGAAGATATTCATAAACAATCATAGCAGGGTTATATTTACATTAAGAGCATTCCTTTATCACAGCAACATGCAAGGAATCTAGATATGATTAACCCTAATCATATTCATAATGCACATGTTTAGCATAAGAAAGTATCAACCATGTGGCTATGATAACCACCAATTAACATATTAACGTTATGATCATTTTAAGGAGGTTATTCCACCATCATTCCATCATCTTAGAATGTTAAACATGAATAATCATCTTTATATAATTGCATTAAAGTTAGGTTCAACAAGATAAATTATATCAATGTTACTAATCAACACTCATACCCAAACCCTAACTCATGACATCCCTATTAGATCATGGATGCATAAGGTGAAGAATCACCATCACATTCCATACTATTCTCAAGTATGAACCCACACATAAATCAAGGTGTAACCATAGGGTTATAGCATACTAGTGTTTCAACAACAGTAAGAGAGTACCCCATGATTGCATTAGTTATTCAAGGACTATTCATACCCAATTACCATCATTTAGCTACATTAAAGCTAGGTATAACAAGATATACCTCATTATGGTTACATATCCACACAATATGTTTATCATCCCTTCTAGTCATATGAGTTAATATGTAAGACTACCTTGTTAATGGTAACCATCCATTTGTTCCATCATCATTCAACCCATATCACCATACCACAGTGTCACCCTGAACCACTGGATGTTGAAAAGGTAAGACCATTAGTTGATTACATAAGTAAATAGATTGGATAAATCACCTATGAAGTCCTTGATTTGTTCTCTATAAAGAGTCACCATATAACCCTAGACATTCCTTGATTAACAACACAAAAATTTCCATTGAAAATAAGGTAAAACCCACAATCGACTGTTCATTTAAAAAAAAGCCTTCCATTGTCAACAAGTAAGCTCCTTAAGTTGATCATATAAAGGACAACATATTACATTAGCCATCATTCCACTTTATTGGAGGAATAAATATTATATCTTGACCATTGGGTCAAGTTCATATATTAAAACCATCAATTACAGTATAGGTCCGACCATTGCATCAAGTGACCTAAGAAACCATTGTTCTAAGGCTTAATTGATGCTACAACTATATGATTAACTCACCATAGGTTTTGGAGACCTGAGCCACCATCATTAGTGACCATTAAGTCACCATAGGTTGTTAGATCAACACTATATTCATTAATTAGCATCAAATATTAAGCTAATGTAATCATTGATTGATAACATTATTAGAATACTTAGTGGATGACAATTAAATGTCTAATTGAACCAAAACCTGATCTAAGGGGGTGACCATAGGTTGTCACCATAAATTTGACACCCTTGATCATGAACATCGGTTGCCAAGATAGCAATACCATAGGGTTGTTGCAATGGTACCATCATCGGGTCATGGGTTTATAAAAGAAATCAGCTTAAAACCCTAAAATTGACCATTGGTTGATAGGTGCTTAGCACCATAGGTTGTCAAACCAACCTGATAAAGTCATATTATACCTTAGGAATAACGTACACATGATCACATGTTCATATATAACTGAAATCAGAATAGGGAACATTATAAAAATCGAAATCCAAGTCGAGCATAGCTTTTTAGTGCATGGATCATCATTTTCAAGCAAGAACATGATCTAGAATGCTTATGGTGAGCAATAAATGTGGAGAAAGTTATAAAACTTGCCTCTAATGAGAAGATTAAACCCCACAAAGAAGAAATCTCGAGTAGGATGGGTAGAAAATCCAAGCATAAGCTATGAACTCGTCCATCTAGCACCTTTCTTCATCAAATGAGCAAACCCTAAGCATAAGGAGCAAGAAAGGTAGGGTTTTAGAGCTTTAAATAAATTTGGCATGGAACAACAAGGTTCCGACCTAGAGGAAGGTATAAGGAAGGAGAAGAGTAAGAGAAATGGAGAAGGGAGTAAGACAATAACTTGCCTTGGTCAAAATCCCTAGAAGATGACCTTGGAAACCCTAGGTAGGGCTAGATGGAGCTCTAGAAGACCTTCTTCTCCAAAAAGATGTTTTCTTTTACCTTAGAGCACGTGGTTCCACTGAAAAACAGAGTGGAGTCGTTGCTCCAGGTTAGAGGAAAGAGAAAGCAAGCATATATTTGTACTTGGGCTAGGAAGTGGTAAATATAGCCCATGGATAAGTATGGAATTAAGCACGAGGTGTAAAAATAGCTTCCCCATGTATCTATGGCCTTAAACTATTAAGAATATACAAGCACACACACAAGAAGCTCCCCCACCATCCTTATAGACCTTCTTAGCTTTCCTTTGTCGAATTTCCCAACAAATCACATAATTCATTAGTTGATAGCTACTAAACGTAGTTTATTTGTGAAGGGGTAAACCCTAAAATACCCTTGGAGAATATAACTTCAAACCAAGGTTTAAATAAGTGCCCCATTGTAACACCTGGGCCCACTGCCCAAGACTCTAGTAGAGTTTTAGGAATAATGACTGGCCCCACAGACCACCACTAGCCTTAACAACATGATTTTTCCTCACTCACGTGCAAGCCAGGGTCAACTTCCCGACTGGTCACCCATCCTAGTACTACTCCAAGCTGAGCACGCTTAACTATGGAGTTCTTTAGTGATGGGCTCCCAGAAAAGGAGGTGCACCTTGGTGATATGGGTAGTCCAATCATATCTTTTAAGATCATGTTATCCAAGGCCTCAAATCCTGGGACGTTACACCCATGGTTCAAAAAGCTCAAGAATTATGAGATAATATCCAAGGAACATAATGCAATTGATAAATTGCAAGGAAAACCTCTCAATTGGGTAAATTGCAGAAAAGTTCAAAATGTGCATAAAATTGTATAACTTGCTCAAACAATGTCCAAATTGGACTAAATTTGAAACTTAAGCTTGTCTTATGATTTCAAAGCATATCATAAGGTTATATTAGGGTTATAAGAATTCAATTATGATAATTAATCTTATTCAACTCATTAAGCGAGTTTAGGGGCCTTATAAACTTCTTCCAAGCTATAAGTACACATACACACTACTTAATCACACAGTCAGATTGGACCAATGTCAATCTAATGTATTTATTTAGCTTGAAAGTAAGAACAAAAACATGAAACTTCTATAACAACTTTGTGGTAAAATATAATTCAAAAAATAAAACAAAAAAAAAGAGAATTGTAAAGAGAACTGATAAAATCTGAATGACTCCCTTGAAGACTCGACTGATATGAATCTGATGTCTTTATTTAACTTGATAGTAAAAAAATGACACTTTTATAGAAACTCTGTGTTAAAATAAAATTTACAATATAAAACACAAAAAAACTAAGAATCATAACAAATTTGTCCAGCCAAGCAGCTTGACAACAAAAAGGCTATCGAGCTAAGTAGTTGTATATAACTCAATAAGAGAGAGCCAATCAATTTGAGTCTGGTGACTCCCTCTGTGATTTTAGTACACATACACATACACAAACTGGGCTAATCTAACAATTATGTCTTTCTTTATTTTGATAGTAAAAAATTTAAAGATGATGCTTCTAAAACAAGTTTGTGATAAAACAAAACATAAAAAATGAGAATCACAAAAAAAAAGTTGTAGATCAACCACTTGACTAAAAGTGTGATGAATCCCTCTAAGATGTAAGTACCCATATAGACCACTTAAACATAAGAATATTGGACCAACATGCTTCTGATGTTTTCCTTTAGCTTGATGATAAAAATGTACAAAATATGGCTCTTCTATAACAACTTTGTGTAAAATGAAATTTGAAAAATAAAACTCTCAAAAAAATGAGAATCCAAACAAAAGTGTTGAGCCAAGCAACTCGACAACATGCATGATATTGCGTATTATTAGAGTTATATGGAAGCAACCTATAAGCACACATACAAACTGCTTAATCTCATAGATAAACTGAATCAATGTGAATCTGATACCTTTTTTATTTATCATAAAAGTTATCTAAAACTACATAAAAAATAAAAAGAGACTAAACATATAAAACAATTGCAAACGTAGCAAGTGAAAAGAATGCCCAAAAGAAGATAACATTGAGGGAGCAAGCAACTCGATGAGCAGATAGACACACTGTTGCCAACTCCTTCTTATTATAGATAAAAGGTAGAAGTGCTCAACAGTCCAACATATTAAATAGAAGATAAATTTTGTGATCATGCAACTTTGTTTTTTTTGCATATAAATGATATACACAAATAAAGACTACAATACAAATAAATATTTTCAACATAGAACTACGATTAATAGCTCATGTCGTAGGTGTAGGTCAGACCATACAAAGGAATTTTCAAAAGAAAAGATGCCGCTAAGACCTTGTACCTCAGCTCCAGTCACATAAATTAGTCATCAAGTAACTTGTACTACAAGAAGAAGCATTCAACAAAAAGTAACTTCTAATATTTCATGTATCTTCTAATGCTACTTAAATAAGTGCTCCACAAGAATTGTCGAGGCGTACTTTGTTCTACTTATCATATCATGATAGTGAGGCTTAGAATGGGTAAAAATAAACAAGGAGCACTAGGATCACCATGTCAAAACTCCAACACAAGTTTTCGTTAGTTTATACATAGGGTAGCTATACATGGAGTATCTTATCATGTTTTACTCCTCGATCTACTTAAACGATCCAAAATTGTTGTAGCTCATCATGTTTTACTTACGAATGCTAATATATTGGGTGAAAATACTCAATCTCAGAAACACATATTAGAGTATGTTATCTGATTTGAATATATGAATCTGCTTCCGGATTGATCTTATTAGTGCTGATTTATCTTGCCACGTGTCTCCCATTGTGTTTGCGGGTGTAGCGCTTGTTGTTGTGGAAATGAGACTTTGGCTTAATCATTTACTCACAACCTAGCATCTGAGGATACTCTTTCATATATGAGTACCATTATAAGGTATGATACAAAATAAATCGGTGCTATTTTAGGAAAATAGTATTCTATATTGCACCTCCAAATAAAAACATTTGGGAATATTACAATATAGTTTAAGACGGACATTTAGAATTATATTTTAGAAATATTATTTTAAAAAGTGTCACTTATCTTTGTGGTTTTAGTGGAAAATTAAATGAAACAATTTTTGAGGGGAAAACCCAACCTCATTAATCTAGTGGACTTTCTTTTTAGTTTCTTTAAGTTTTGTATATCATATTTACAATAAAACTTGCCCAATAAAAATGAGAATTTCTAGCTTTGTCTTGAAAATGCCACTTTAAGTGGTGATTTTCAAGCAAAGTGTACTATACTAAGAATTCTAACCCATACTAAATAAAACCGATTATAGATCAAGGTTATTTGATCAGGGATAAAAGTCTTGACCGTATCAGACTCTACCGTGAAGGGTTTGCCCTAGCCAATATTATTTATTCACCGACCAAAAAAATACCCGCCACCAAAACCTAATTCTTGTTTCACTTTTTATCACGAAAAAGGACTATGATGTTTCGGTTTCTCAAGACCAACCACCCCCATATTACCCCAACCCACCCCGCTCCTGATCTCCTTATGCACAAAGTACCGGTTGTGGCTGTCGCGCGCAGAAAGGCACCCACAACGGTAGGTTCTAGCTAGCCTCAGCTGCGGTTCTCTGTCCCTCCCGATTTACTATCGATAAGTCTGTCTGCCCCGTGTCATTCCTTCTTTATCCCTAGCACTTATCTTCTTTCACCTTTTCATTCTATAGATGATCGCATGATCTCAACTTTTGTATAGCTGGTAGCTGATGCGAGAAAAGGACTGGATTTTCTTTCTTATACGTACCGACAATATATGATGATAGATAGAAGCCGTCGAGCACTTGTTCCGATTGATCAGTGTCCTTATCGTTTTAGTTGTGTGTTCTTTATTTCTAAACTATAACGTATTATGGTTTACATGTGCTTTCTCAACAGTTTACATACTAAAAAATTCAAATCTTTGCTTTGATTAGCTGATTCTTGCGGTCACTAAGAATAGATGGATGAAGAGTGGATCAGTTTGGATAGTGTATGTGCAGTTGATACTTATCAATTTTGTAAATCCCCACCGTAAGAATACAGGTAATGTGGCATACAATCAAACATAAGCTAATATGACTTTGTTGTTGGAGTGTGGATAATGACTAGAGTATTAATACACTTAGTTTCTCACAAATTACTAACGAGAACACATTCTAAGTTTGCTCAATAAATCACATGAAGATGGTAGAACATATGGATGTTAGGTATCTATAGACAATCATGGATTGTCTATATCGTCTTTTATAATATTATTTTCTCAACCGACCACAATGTGAAACAGTCTATGGTCGTAAGCATTAATCATTTTACTGCATCGTGTTAATTAATGTTTCCAATTTCATCATATAGTGCATTCTTACTAGTGGAAAAACTATGGAAAGTTAAATTTGTTTATCATTCGATAGGTGAACTCGTGTTATGTCAGGTCCTCGTGCATGATGCACTTTGAGAATATTCTGAAGGATATTGCATGGGGAGAGTGCACCCACATGTAAATCATGTCTCATATGTTTAACTTCTATCATATAATTGTGTGCTAGGTTAGTTCATGACAAGGATCACGCTAAAATACACTTTTGACTGCGTTCTACAAAGACCAACATTATCTTTTTTGTGGCATGCTAGGCTACGTTCGGTGACAGCAAGCATGCTAAAGTACACTTTTGATTGTGATTCTGTGCTGAAATGGTATTATATTTTTTATGAATGTTTCAATTAACGTTGCACATAATCAACTTTGGATCATTCTACCAATACAATTACTTTTTGCAATGTGATTGTATACTTACACACGAGAACAAAATTCATGGGATCATTTTTTTTTCTCAATAAAAAATTTATGGACCATGACCCAAATCAACATAGAATGTAAAGATTGGTATTTTTTATTTTTAAAGTATATTTTATTTATATACTAAGTTATCTTGTTATTTTGTCTTTCGCACTAACAAAAATCGTATTTTTTTTCAAATTTTATTTTCGTAGTAACATAGATGTGTTTATCCACTCATGTAGTAAATAAGATACTATAACATCATATCAGTAAGACATGATTAAATAGATATGTATTTGCCGAAAGCTAGTAATTCTTGTGGATATGGTCTAATATTATTCGTTGTGATGAGTTCTACAGAAAAATTAAAATCAGTACATGGTATCACAGTAATACCATAACCTCTTTTCGAGTGCTGTAGACCCATATAATTTTCCTACTATATTATCTCAAAATAATGAGAGAATACAATTTATCGATAGAAACTGTTATCACAGTATGTATGCATATACATGATAAAATATATGGCTACTATATTTACAATATAAATATGTATGATGCGTGCATGAATAGGAATTCAATTTAACACTTGTTTATTCATTTTTTTCATGGATGGTGTTGATTTTCACTTTATGAACTTATACAACACGAAATTATTTTGTATTGCAGGATGATATAAATACCCCACAAAGGAAAAAAGATGTAAATGCTAGAGAAATCCCTAATGATGAAAGTTTTAGAAGTAATGTTCAAGATAATGAAGGAAGTAACCGAGATCTCGAGGCCGCATGCACCTTTTCATTTTTTTTTTTGAAACATTTGTTAAACAATTCATGTATCATACACTCTATATGAATGTTATGTCATGGAGATATTAAAGAGTTTGGAGGAACATGATGCTCCAATCTTTTTATTTGTGATGTAAATTTTGCAATTGAAAAATGAATGAAATGTTCTCATTGCTAAGCCCAATTTGTTTTCATTTGATTGACAACGAATAACATTCCATTATATATATATATATATATATATATATATATATATATATATATATATATATATATATATATATATATATATATATATAGAGAGAGAGAGAGAGAGAGAGAGAGTCAGGCTAGAATACACTCGAGTGTACGGATTGCACAAATACATATATATATATATTTAAATACACACACACATATATATACACACATATATATATATATATACACACACACAAACATACATACACATACATATATGTGTGTATGTATGTATATTTGTTTGTGTATATATGTGTGCGTGTATACACACACACACATATATATATACAGATATACATATATATAATGTGAAAATTTCTAATGGGTTTTATTCTTACTCATAACAGATGCACCTGAATATAAGGAATTGATTAGACTAAAAAAGTCAATTTTGGATGGTTGCTCAAGGATTTTGTATCTATTGGCACTACTACCGAAATAGTGTTCAATGTTGCTTTTAGAGGCATCGATTTTTTAGTAAAACTGACGCTGGTCACATTAAACGTCAGTTAATAAGGACATCCAACGTCTATATTTGAAGACCAGTCAGACACGGGTATCATTTTTTATTCAGTGTCAGTTGAATAAAAGAAACCAATGCCTAAAGTAGCCCACAAAATCCAATTTTTTCGAGCAAAAAAAATTATGCCAAAGTATTAGATACAACGTGGGTGTTTTACCTAATAACCGATGCTGAATGAAGATAAAATTTGTGCCAAAAGTTCCAATATGGGCGTCGGTTGTCTTAGTATAACCAACGTTATAAGGGTGTGTGCGCCGTCCCCGCCAAAAAAATTAGGGTAAAGGAATGTCCAATTGGACGTCAGTTTTTTACTATCAACCGACACTTAATGTTTTAGATGTCGGTTTTGCAGATAACTGACGTCGTTTAGAAACTTAATAGACCCGCGATCACCCAAGTCTTCCCATTTCTTCTATTTCATCGCTCCTCTCCTGCTGCTCACCTAAAATCGCTCGACAACGCCCCTGCCCGCCGGCATTCAACCTACTGGTCACCGCCGCTGTTGCTGGTGCGTCTGTTGCTCGCTGTCGGCGCCTCTGCTACTGCTGCTCTCCTCGCTGACGCCACCGCTGTTGCTGCTTTCCTCTTCGGCGGTCTCCTGCTCCTCCTGCCACCGGTTGCCCTGCTCTCCTCGCCGTTACTATTCCGAAGGATGCTGTAGGTAAATCATATGATAACAATCTATTTATACAAGTTTAGCATACATATTAATGCATACGTAATACAAGTTCTGCATACGTACATATTAATGCATAGATATTAATGCAGGTCAATCATACGAAAACAAGACATTTATACAAGATATTTTGAAGTTGTTTAGTATGAATGGCTGAAAACATCTATGATAGAGCTGTGGATATGGTGAGATCTTGTTTATACATCTATATACCTTGTTTTATATATGGTGATCTGGTTTCTTATATATTAATGCATACATAATACATGTTTTGCAGCCAGTTACACAAGATATGTACATATTTTGGATTTTCCCATCTAAGATTTTTGGTTCCATCTTTGATTAGTCTTGTAGATACATACCCTTATTCAGTTACTTCATACTGATGTGATGCTTTTGAATATTTTGGTAAAAATAAGAAGACGGTGATAATAGCTTCATTCAATGTCGAGTAAGTTTACTTTGCTTATAATTTGGACTTTAGAAAATTATATTTTTATTGTGGATTTTGAGTTATTAATTTTTAACTTTCTTACGTGTAGTGGTAGGCATTGGGAGTTACTAGTTATTGTCCCCAAGACATTCACTGTCTATTATCTAGATCCTGTGGGGAATGAGTTGGATACATTATATTGACATGCAATCAACATGCCATTATTCTCGTGAGAAATATTTCATGTTTTTATATATATTAACATATATTACTACATTACTATTTAATTATGCAATTTAATCGGTTACATTAACATATGTAGGGATTTACAAGAGTACAAAAAAGTTGGACGAATGGTCCCCAGGAAAAAAGATCTGTCACTAATTTGGGAGAATGTGAAAGTAATTTCCTGACTCCAATGTATATATTATTTATGTGAACTGTGCTTATTTGTATTTTTGAATATTTTTTATGTTTCAATTTATAGTGTGCTATACAAGACAACGGCTGGGCATGTGCCTACTATTTGATGCTATTTATGGACCTAATCATCAAACATGCCATAATAGAAATCGATAAGATACAACAGGTATTATACATAGTCTCATTAGATAATATGAAATATATCAATCTTATTATATATTATTAATTATATATATATGTCACTGTCTTTGCAGGTCTTTAAAACTACTGACTTCAGCACATGTGGAAAGTGTTTCGATGTACATGCTCCCTATACGAGAGATGAATTAGATGTTGTAAGAGAAGAATGGGAAAAAGCCCTACAAAGAGTAGGAATTTTTAGATATACTTTTATTGACAATGATGACAATGATGAATAAAGAATAACTTTGTTCTCATAATTATTTTTGTGTGGATGTGAATGAATTTTTATAAATTTTCATATGTGTGTGAAGATGATCAATACATAAATGTTTCGACATGTGTCTGAATGTGAAAAGAGATGAAATGAATGGAACTGTAGATTGCTACTGGTTCCTACATGTGTGTGATGAAAAAATAATATGAATTAAATGTGCTTATACATGTGTGTGAATCACATATATATAATATTGTCTATCTTATTAATTTTGCAGGTTTGTGGCCTATTGTTGGCTGATATCAATGGATGTCGTAAACCTACAGTTCAGAACTAAACTGTAGGTTCTTGTCCTGCTGACCAGCCATACAATAGGCCTACAAACGGATAAGTAAAAAAAATCAAAACATAGGCATGGGTTATTTGAACAAAACCGACACCTAAGACATACGGCAGAGGTTTTTGACCTAAAACTGACATTTATATGATCAGGTACCACGGCCGTGCTGGGAAGCATGGTCATGGTGGCAGGCAGGGGATATGGCGTCAGTTATTAGTATAAAACAGACATCAGTTCAGATGATATGGCGTCAGTTATATTTAAAAACCGACGCCCATAGGCCCTTATAGCGCATGGTGGCGGGAAGCATTTTGACGTCAGTTATTTGAACCAAATCGACACCTAAGACATACAGCGACAATTTTTGACCTAAAATTGATGTCTATGTGACCAGGTACCACGACCGTACTGGGAAGCACGGCCGTTGTGACAGGTAGGGGATATGATGATATGGCGTTGGGTATATTTAAAATAGATGCCCATAGGCCCTTTGCTAGCGTGTTTTTTAGTAGAGGGAAGCATTTTGACGTTGGTTCTTTTAATAACCGACATCTATAACAATTCTATAGTGTCAGTTTTACTAAACAACTGATGCTGATAGTCCTTTTGTTGGCATGTTTTTGGTGGCGGGAAGCATTTTGGTGTCGGTTGGGAACCGACGCCGAAGAGGTCCACCTTTAGCGGCGCCCACTTGGGTGTCTCTTGGAAACCGACACTAAAAGCCCTTAATTAACCGACGCTAAAGGCCCATTCTGTAGTAGTGTATTCTCATATCCCTATTAACAATATAAGGAGTCTAGTGGCATGAACATCTCTAACATCTGAATAAATATAGTATCATATGAATGTTGATATGTATGCCCACAGAGCAAGTCATATGATGATTGTAATGGGATACTTTGTAAATGATTTGAATAATAATAAAGGCAATTTCCGATCTATATGTTTAAACAGTTTCTGAGATGATGGTGTAAAATGATAGATGTCTAAAGAATGGTTTTACTCAATGATGTATGCTTTTAGGTTTAGGACCTAAACGATGAGATCATACGGATGTTAAGAGTATACATTCTTGTTTAGTCCCTAGTTAGTTGTTATTGTGGAAATAACCATTGACATCAATAACACTGAAGACTAGATTGTGTGTTGGTTGATGACAGAATCTCATTAGTCATGATATAGTGATATCAAACCAAGCACATATGTACTTGTTAGAGAACAAGGTACCAGACAGATCCACCATGAGAGTGACACATGGAACCATGACTTGGTAATCACAGTCAGCTCTCACAGTGATGGTGGTGAGTGTGATTCTTAGACCTGAAATAACTACACTCAACACATGTCGTTCGGTACACTTTGACATCATCAAACACAGTCCTGAAATATGGGTTGTTATAAAGGTGATGATTGGGTGGCTTTGACACATGGGGCTTTTGAGGGGTGAGTGATAGATATGGGATTTGTCCCTCCTGAGGGAGTTTGATGTCCTTGGCCAGTTGATGAGTAGGATTGAGAAAGGCATGCAAATGCATGTGTGAATCAATATGTGATATTGATGTCACACACATCTCACCCAGTCTGCTCTGAGATCAAGGAAATGAATGAACGTTGACATGATGATTGTTCCATGCATCGAGTTCATTCAGGATATCATTGACAAAGGATTTATACATTCATTGTAACACCATTCACGGATTGTAGGATTGAAAGTTGTTCTCCAACTTTCTATTTCACTTGGGTAGCACTGATGTGTGACTAGGAACCGTTGTTTTCTTGTGAAGTCATAAGTGTTATGGACTTTCACTGCCAACGTGAAATGGACATGCAGGGTCACACACATAGGATTTAACCTGGAATAGGAGTTTGTCCACAAATATGTTTAGATTGATTACTAAAGGAGTTTAGTAGTTCAATTAAACACTCAATCAATTGATAGCTCAGTATCATAGTGTTCAAGGTGTTGGACTGATTGATTAGAGTATCAGATTGATTGAAACTGCGATTGACTAATTTTGCACAATCTGCACTCCCAACCGATCGGCTCATGTGATGAACCGATCGGCTCAGCTTGGTGAACTGATCGACTCAGGTGGTGAGTCGATCAGCTCATGGATAGGGTGAACGATTGCTTCAAGTGTTGAAATGATCGGTTCAACTGTTGCAACCGAGAAAGTTGGGAAAGTAGGATTGGTGAGAAATTTCCTTTCATTTCACTTGCCCAATTTGATTGGCTCAAGGATTGGTATTTGATACCAATTAGAAATAAAAGAAGAAAAGTCAATCGGGAACTGATCAGGACCACGAACCGACCGGTTCAAAAGTGAACCGACCAGTTCATGGGTCCCAACCGATCGGTTGAGGTGTCACCCGACCGGCTCAGATCCCCAACTGACTGTTTCAGTTGTGAAACGATCAGTTCAGGTTGCGTAGTTGGTTGTTTGTGTGGAAAATATCGAACCCTTCTACTCCTACTTTAGTCCCGCATTGCTCGGGATAGAGAACCCTGTCCCATGACCCTCCTATATATAGGGGTATTGGGGGCTTCTCAAAACACAACTCAGTGTAAACCAGTTGCTTTGCAAAGTTTTCATTCTCTCTAGTTTTGGTAATCGAGAGAGCCCGAGCAAGTGCTACCCGATAAGGGAGGCACAGCAAGGGAAAGATAACTGCAGAAAGTGACTGGTGGCAGGAGAGTGTGTTGGCGACTAGTACGCCGACAGGAGGGTATCACTCCTTCCGATTCCTTGTGGGACAAGGAGATCGGAGTTCCAGGCAGTCCGTGTGGACGACTGCAGAGGCGGGAGAACTCTGTCGCTCGGAGGACAACTGTCAATCCTGACAGTCCTGGTGAGACCAGGAGTATTCAGTCCCGGTGCGACCAGGAGCTGCACAGACACCGTCCTAGACCGAAGGTGAAGACCAGGCAAGGCACGACGTACTGTCGCCGAGCAAGCCTCGGGACAAGGTATGCATCCACAAACCATATTTCCTATTGTATAGACGTTGACGCGATTCCTTTTGTTCTGGGTTTTGGGGAGAAAATTTTTGTTTCCGCTGCTTCTCTGCCTCCCTTATAACCCAACAGTGGTATCAGAGCCACGTCAACTGCTCTATATTTTAGGATTATCGATATGATCGATTTTGGTTTTTCGCCTTTATTTATTGCATACGATGCGAATAAAATTGGCTTTATGCATGTCCAATCCACAAATCCCAAATATACATATATGATATGTAATATTAATGCACTCGATATGTGTTGCCCTTAAATGAGTTTTGTGGTGGATGTGTAGCATGGTTATGGCCTATAAACCCTATATCTGTGTGTGGTTGTATGTGGTTTCTTGCATCTCGGTCTGCACACTGATTCCCTTTCTCCTATTCCTGATGTAACTCAAAATAATTTGAGATTTCTTTTCCTACCTTTGCTCTCCCCAAATGTAACTCGGGGTTTCACAATTTAATTGTAAATAGGATCAATTTTATTTCTTGTTATGTCAAAGAACGGTAGACAACCTGAGACGATTGGTTCAAGGCGTGAACCGATCGGTTGGTGTTCCAGACGACCGGTTCGAGGAGCGAGACGAGCGGGTGGTGACCTGAGGAGATGCACGACGACCGGTGAACCGATCGGCTGGAGGCACCAGTCGATCGGCTGGTGGCACCCGAACAACCAACTTGATGGCAAACCGATCAGTCATGGAGATGAGCTGATCAAACCCAGAAAGGCAGGCACAAATTTCATCTTGTTCAAGTTGCATGTGATGTAGACCTAGATGACCGTGATTTCTCTTGGCTCGAGGAATCAAAATAAGATGGCCATAATCATTGCTTTTTATCATTTTGCATGTTTTCTATGGGATATAGTATGTATATGATACTTACTATATATTGTGGTGATTGGATATGTATATGTATATAAAAACCAAATCCCTCATTAAAATATTAAGTCTTATACGCCTTCCATTAGAGACACATATGGCAAACTCGATTGACCAAACATAGGTTACGCCAAATCATGGTGCGCCGTCCATCGTGTGGAAGTGTGAAGGGTTGACATGCAGGTTCTGCTAAAGCAGGGTGCATATTTACCATGTCGGATTTTGGGATAGACTTAACTGGTGATTCTTAGAGCGTCTAAGCCCAGAGGCAGGGAATGTTCATGGAAAGGTGTTTCACATGTTCATTCATCAACATTTGCATATGATGCAATTGGCATGATGGCCTACCTAAATAGTCAAGATTATGGGCGATCAACCAAAGCTGACTCATGACTTGATAAAATATGGATCTTGACCCACTAGAAGATTGTATGCTGCAATCTTCCGAATTGATGGTGAGGGTTGTCAATTTGAGTCAAAATAGTGGGAGCGGTAATTAATTAAAGGCCTAATTAACTATCGTCAAATTTTATTCAAATCAAATCAAAAGGAGTTTTGACAAAATGAAATTTTCTCTTGTAGAATGGCAAAGGAATCATCTTTTAAAATGGGCAAAATAATTGAGAATAAATTCCATAACTGGTTGAGGATTGTGAGAAGTGTTCTGCACAATTCAGATATACCAGGAGCCTTTGAATCCACTCTATGTACGCTTAATGCGTTGGTGAAGAAGAAAGAAAGTTCATTGATAGAGATCAATGGAACGAAAGGTAAGGGAGAGAAGGGTTCTCTCGCCAAACCTTTTTCTTCTACATGGAGAGGATGGAAGGAACGATGGAAGAAGAAGTCATAGATAGAGATCTCTACTTCTGGTGTATACGTGATAGAGATTAACTTTACTACTTCTTCATCATGGGTACTTGATACCGAATGCGGATCTCACATTTGTTCAAATGTGAAGGATCTTAAGAGAAGTAGGCCTTTGGGGAAAGGCGAGGTTGAACTACGTGTTGCCAATGGGGCAAGAGTTGCCGCCAGTGCCGTAGGAACCTATGAGTTAACTCTACCTAGTGGGCTAATAATAGAGTTGAAGAAATTCTATTATGTACCTTCCATAAATAGGAATATCATTTCTGTCTCTTATTTGGACAAGGATGGATTTGAATTTCTTATTAAGAATGGAAATTGTTCCATTTCTAAAGATGGGATCTTTTATGGCAGTGCCCCAATGTCTTATGGTCTACACTTGATAGATTTGGAGACAAGTGTATACAACGTAAACACCAAAAAGCAAAAACTCAACGACTCAAAAAAAAAACATATCTTTGGCATTGTCATCTAGGGCACATAAATGAGAAGTGCATTTCTAGACTCCATAAAGATGGTTATCTAGACTCTTTTGATTATGAATAAATAGAGACATGTGAATCTTGTTTATTGGGCAAGATGACCAAGACTCCCTTTTTAGGTAAAGGTGAGAGAGCTAGTGATCTATTAGGACTCATACATACTGATGTATGTGGGCCATTTAGAACTAATGCCAGAAATGGGTGTCAGTACTTCATTACCTTCACTGATGATTTCAGTAGGTATGGCTATGTGTACCTGATGAAGCATAAGTCAGAAACCCTTGAAAGGTTCAAGGATTTCATGAATGAAGTACAGAACCAACTTGGTAAAAGTATTAAGGCACTTCGATCCGATCGAGGTGGAGAATACTTAAGCCAGGAGTTTGAGGACCTTCTGTGAGCCTGTGGTATTGTATCACAATGGACTCCGCCTGGAACACCACAACATAATGGTGTGTCTGAAAGAAGGAATCGCACATGGTTGCATATGGTGCGATCAATGATGAGTTTTGCTGATCTTCCGATTTCCTTCTGGGGTCATGCTCTTGAAACTGCCACGTTTACACTTAACCGTGTACCATCTAAATCGGTTCAAAAGACACCATATGAGATATGGACCGGGAAGCATCCCAATTTGTCTTTTATGAAGATTTGGGGTTGTGAGGCTTACGTTAGGAAAATGTTTCCTGATAATCTTGGACCCAAGTCTGATAAATGTTATTTTGTTGGATATCCCAAGGAGACCAAGGGATATTATCTATGCCACCCTACTGACAACAAAGTGTTTGTTGCCAGGGATGTTGTATTCCTAGAGAAGGGATTTATTTCCAAAGGAAGTAGTGGGAGGAAAATAGAGCTTGAAGAGGTTCAAGCCCAACAATAAAACATTGAACCGGTAGATGTATGAGAGGAGTATGAAGATTCACAAGGTGTTGTGGAATCTCAGTCTCCTCAAGTAACACAAGGACCTTGTAGATCTAGTAGGACCCACCTTGAACCTGAGAGGTTTGGATACCTTGTGACTCAGGAAGGTGGTGAGTTGATCATAGATGATGATCCAACTACCTACATAGAGGCTATGGAAGGACCAGATTCTGAGAAATGGCTTGAAGCCATGAGATCCGAGATGGAATCCATGTACTCCAACAAAGTATGGACTTTGGTGGAACCACTCGAAGGGGTAAAACCCATAGGGTGCAAGTGGGTCTTTAAGAAAAAGACCGACATGGATGGCAATATAAAAACTTATAAAGGCAGATTGGTTGCGAAGGGATTTCGACAAGTTCAAGGTGTTGACTATGACGAAACCTTTTCTCCAGTTGCCATGATTAAGTCCATCAGGATCCTGCTTGCTATTGCAGCTTATTATGACTATGACATTTGGCAGATGGATGTTAAAACCTCTTTCCTTAACGGGAATATAAATGAGGATGTGTACATGACACAACCTGAAGGTTTTGTAGATCTAAAGAATGCCAATAAAGTCTGTAAGCTGCAAAGGTCAATCTATGGATTGAAGTAGGCATCTCGGAGTTGGAATCTTCGATTTGATGAGGAAGTCAAAGTGTTTGGCTTTATTCAAAATGAAGATGAACCTTGTGTGTACAAGAAGGTTAGTGGGAGCTCAACCACATTCCTCATATTGTATGTGGATGACATACTTTTGATGGGAAATGATGTCTTAGCCTTAGAGAAGGTAAAGACTTGGCTTGGGAATACTTTCTCAATGAAGGACTTAGGAGTAGCATCCTACATTCTAGGAATTAAGATCTATAGAGATAGATCTAGAAGGTTTCTAGAACTAAGTGAAAGCACGTACATTGACAAAGTGCTGAAGCGGTTCAGCATGGAGAACTCAAAGAGAGGCAACATCCCCATGCTACATGGAGTCACCGTCTCTAGAGCTCAGTGTCCCCAATCTTGTGAAGAGAGGGAGCGTATGAATGGGATCCCATATGCATCAGCCATTGGGTCCATCATGTACGCTATGTTGTGCACACGCCCAGATGTCTCGTATGCTCTCAACATGACGAGCAGGTACCAGTCCGATCCTGGGGATACTCATTGGATAGCCGTAAAGAACATCCTCAAGTACTTGCGAAGGACTAAGGATCAGTTTCTTGTTTACGGCGGCGAGGAAGAGCTAGTTGTAAAGGGTTACACCGATGCAAGCTTCCAAACTGATAAAGATGATTACAGATCGCAGTCAGGATTTGTATTTTTCCTTAATAATGGAGTTGTGAGCTATAAGAGTTCCAAGCAAGAAATAGTTGCTGATTCTACTACAGAGGCCGAGTATATTGTTGCTTCACATGCAGCAAAGGAGGTTGTGTCGATAAGGAAATTCATTTCTGAACTTGGTGTAGTTCCCAGTAGTTGTGATGCAATTGAGCTTTATTGTGACAATAATGGAGCTATTACACAAGCTAAGGAACCCAGATCACATCACCGGTCCAAGCACATACTGCAGCGCTTCCATATCATACAAGAGATTGTACAGTGAGGAGATGTGAAGATTTGCAAAGTACCAACTGAAGACAACATAGCTGATCCACTGACTAAGGCCCTTTCTCAACAAAAGCATGATGGTCATGCTAGGTCACAAGGACTGAGGTTCCTTGGTGACTGGATCTAAGTGCAAATGGGAGTTTGTTGATATGTATGCCCATAGAGCAAGTCATTTGATGATTGTAATGAGATACTTTGTAAATGATTTGAATAATAATAAAGGCAATTTCCAATCTATATGTTTAAACTTTTTCTGAGATGATGGTGTAACATGATAGATGTCTAAAGAATGGTTTTACTCAATGACATATGCTTTTAGGTTAAGGACCTAAATGATGAGATCATATGGATGTTAAGAGTATACATTCTTGTTTAGTCCCTAGTCGGTTGTTATTGTGGAAATAACCATTGACATCAATAACATTGAAGACTAGATTGTGTGTTGGTTGATGACAAAATCTCATTAGTCATGATATAGTGATATCAAACCAAGCACATAGGTACTTGTTAGAGAACAAGGTACCGGACAGACCCACCGTGAGAGTGACACATGGAACCATGACTTGGTAATCACAGTCAGCTCTCACAGTGATGGTGGTGAGTGTGATTCTTAGACCTGAAATCACTACACTCAACACATGTCGTTGGGTACATTTTTACATCATCAAACAAAGTCCTGAAACATGGGTTGTTATAAAGATGATGATTGGGTGTCTTTGACACATGGGGCTTTTGAGGGGTGAGTGATATATATGGGATTTGTCCCTCCTGAGGGAGTTTGATGTCCTTGGCCAGTTGATGAGTAGGATTGAGAAAGGCATGCGCATGCACGTGTGAATCAATATGTGATATTGACGTCACACACATCTCACCCAGTCTGCTCTAAGATCAAGGAAATGAATGAACGTTGACGGGATTATTGTTCCATGCCTCGAGTTCATTCAGGATATCAGTGACAAAGGAATTATACATTCACTGTAACACCATTCACGGATTGTAGGATTGAAAGTTGTTCTCCAACTTTCTATTTCACTTGGGTAGCATTGATGTGTGACTAGGCACCGCTCTTTGCTTGTGAAGTCATAAGTGTTATGGACTTTCACTGCCAACGTGAAATGGACCTGTAGGGTCACACACATAGGATTTAACCTGGAATAGGAGTTTGTCCACAAACATGTTTAGATTGATTACTAAAGGAGTTTAGTCGTTCAATTAAACACTCAATCAATTGATAGCTCAATATCATAGTGTTCAAGGTGTTGGATTGATTGATTAGAGTATCGAATTGATTGAAACTGCGATGGACTGATTTTGCACAATCTGCACTCCCAAGCGATCGGCTCATGTGATGAACCGATCGGCTCATCTTGGTGAAATGATCGGCTCAGGTGGTGAGTCGATCGGCTCATGGATAGGGTGAACGATTGCTTCAAGTGTTGAAATGATCGGTTCAACTGTTGCAACCGAGCAAGTTGGGAAAGTAAGATTGGTGAGAAATTTCCTTTCGTTTCACTTGCCCAATTTGATTGGAACAAGGATTGGTATTTGATACCAATTAGAAACAAAAGTAGAAAAGTCAATCGGGAACTGATCAGGACCACGAACCGACTGGTTCAGAAGTGAACCGACCGGTTCATGGGTCCCAACCAATCGATTAAGGTGTCAACCCACCGTTTCAGTTTTGAAACGATCGGTTCAGGTTGCGTAGTTGGTTGTTTTTTGTGGAAAATATCGAACCCTTCTACTCCTGCTTTAGTCCCGCATTGCCCGGGATAGAGAACCTTGTCCCATGACCCTCCTATATATATACAGGGGTATTGGGGGCTTCTCAAAACACAACTCAGTGCAAACCAGTTGCTCTGCAAAGTTGTCGTTCTCTCTGGTTTTGGTAACCGAGAGATCCTGAGTAAGTGCTACCCGATAAGGGAGGCACAACAAGGGAAAGACAACTGCAGAAATCGATTAGTGGTAGGAGAGTGTGTTGGCGACTAGTACGCCCACAGGAGGGTGCAGCTCCTTCCGATTCCTTGTGGGACAAGGAGATCAGAGTTCTAGGTAGTTCGTGTGGATGACTACAGAGGCGGGAGACCTCTGTCACTCAGAGGACAATTGTCAATCCCGACACTCCCGATGAGACCAGGAGTCGTCAGTCCCAGTGTGACCAGGAGCTGCACAGACACCATCCAAGACTGGAGGTGAAGACCGCGCAAGGCGCGAGGTACTATCTCCGAGCAAGCCTCAGGACAAGGTATGTATCCACAAACCATCTTTCCTATTGTATAGACGTTGACGTGATTCCTTTTGTTCTGGGTTTTGGGGAGAAAATTTTTGTTTCCGCTGCTTCTCTGCCTCCCTTATAACCCAACAATGAATAGCTAACAATATATGTAAGTCTAACAGGTTGAACATATCAACATCATAAGAAGAGCTACAAGATAAGCACAACTATCTAGATATGCATGATTAGCAGTATATGCATCTCTAGTTACAAAGGCATGGCTAGCATGCTAAACATAACTAACAAGATGAGACAGCTAGCATAATGATTATAATCAATAGTAGTAGTATAGTTATCAATACAAGCATAGCTACTATATGTACGCATCTACTATCTCTTAATTGCACTAAGCATCATCTTTATGTAAAGATAACAAACAAGGGTTATCATCCAATGTGAAACATTGTGTATAACCCTAAACAAATATACTACATGGATGTATTACATCTTTTATTATGCCTTGCGAAATTTGAATCGTACCATCCAAAATCCAACCGACCCCTATGAAGGGATATTTAGTTCCGTACAAGATCTAGGAGTGTCGGTATCCTAAGATCTCTTCCTCTCAATCAGTACGAGTAAAAATGCAGTGATATATCAGTCAAAGATGCCACCACAATGACATATAGTCAAGCTGCTAACCAATAGTCTACCCTTGGTGCAGGTCACAACACTAGAAACTAGGGTATACAAACCCAATCATGGAGGTACAACCACAGTTGTCCTCTAATCACATCATGTTATAATCATCGAGACACAACCACAGTCGTTCTCAATCACATCAGATGTATGAGGTATGACCATAGGCAACCTCCACAATCTACATTGTGGATGAAAAGGATATATCCTCAACATGCCACCCCGACATACTCAATGGTATGCACTCTGAGTTTCCTTTAGGAATACCCGTTTCACCATCCAGCAAGTTTTGACACTGAAGATGGTTCTACGGCACAGGGCACTACATGATTAGAGTTGCACTTGATTAGTTATGCCAATTGGGTGAATTAAGGGTTCATCAAACAAGTGGACATACCAACCCTAATTCACTTCTAGCAAGCATATAAATATCACTACTTTGAAAATATATAAAATGTGTGAAATATAATTTCTCATCTCATCATCATATGGTACTATTCACTTTCCATTCATGAGACTGCACTAGTCATCATACTATCACAAGATATAAATCCTTTTCACAATATCATAGGGTATCAACCCTTATCAACATAATAGGATTACAACTCTTTCATGGCTCAATCATGACCAAAGGTCACTAAGACCATCACACTATTCCCTATAACAAGGCTCAACAACATCACTAACATCTAATACACCATATTAGCACAATATTGCATTAATAAGCTGGAAGATATTCATAAACAATCATAGCAAGGTTATATTTACATTAAGAGAATTCCTTTATCACATCAACATGCAAGGAATAAGAAAGTATCAACCATGTGGCTATGATAACCACCAATAAAATATTAAGGTTATGATCATTTTAAGGAGGTTATTCCACCATCATTCCATCATATTAGAATGTTAAGCATGAATACTCACCTTTATCTATTTGCATTAAAGTTAGGTTCAACAAGATATATTATATCAATGTTACTAATCATCCCTCATACCGAAACCCTAACTCATGACATCCCCATTAGATCATGGATGCATAAGGTGAAGCATCACCATCACATTCCATACTATTCTCAAGTATGAACCCACACCTAAATCAAGGTGTAACCATAGGGTTATAGCATACTAGGGTTTCAACAACAGTAAGAGAGTACCCCATGATTGCATTTGTCATTCAAGGACTATTCATACCCAATTACCATCATTTAGTTATATTAAAGCTAGGTATAACAAGCTATACCTCATTATGGTTACATATCCACACAATATGTTTATCATCCCTTCTATTCATGAGTTAATATGTAAGACTACCTTGTTAAGGGTAACCCTCTATTTGTTCCATCATCATTCAACCCATATCACCATACCACAGTGTCACCCAAAACCATTGGATGTTGAAAAGGTAAGACCATTAGTTGTTTACATAAGTAAACATCTTGGATAAATCACTTATGAAGTCCTTGATTTGTTCTCTATAAAGAATCACCATATAACCCTAGACATTCCTTTATTAACAATACAAAAATTTCCATTGAAAATAAGGTAAAACCCACAATCGACTGTTCATTTAAAACAAGCCTTCCATTGTCAACAAGTAAGATCCTTAAGTTGATCATATAAAGGAAACCATCTAAATAACATTATCAGGACCAACATTTTACATTAGCCATCATTCCACTTTATTGGAGGAATAAATAATATATCTTGACCATTGGGTCAAGTTCATATATTAAAACCATCAATTCAGTATAGGTCCGACCATTGCATCAAGTGACCTAAGAAACCATTGTTCTAAGGCTTAATTGATGCTACAACTATATGATTAACTCACCATAGGTTTTGGAGACCTGAGCCACCATCATTAGTGACCATTAAGTCACCATAGGTTGTTAGATCAACACTATATTCATTAATTAGCATCAAATATTAAGCTAATGTAATCATTGATTGATAACATTATTAGAATACTTTGTGGATGACAATTAAACGTCTAATTGAACCAAAACCTGACCTAAGGGGGTGACCATAGGTTGTCACCATAAATTTGACACCTTTGATCATGAACATCGGTTGCCAAGATAGCAATACCATAGGATTGTTACAATGGTACCAACATCGGGTCATGGGTTTATAAAAGAAATTAGCTTAAAACCCTAAAATTGACCATTGGTTGATAGGTGCTTAGCACCATAGGTTGTCAAACCAACCTGATAAAAGTCATATTATACCTTAGGAATAACATACACATGATCACAGGTTCATATATAACTGAAATCAGAATAGGGAACATTATAAAAATTGAAATCCAAGTCAAGCATAGATTTTTAGTGCATGGATCATCATTTTCAAGCAAGAACATGATCTAGAATGCTTATGGTGAGCAATAAATGTGGATAAAGTTATAAAACTTGTCTCTAATGTGAAGATAAAACCCCACAAAGAAGAAATCTCGTGTAGGATGGGTAGAAAATCCAAGCATAAGCTATGAGCTCGTCCATCTAGCACCTTTCTTCATCAAATGAGCAAACCCTAAGCATAAGGAGCAAGAAAGGTAGGGTTTTAGAGCTTTACAACAATTTGCCATGGAACAACAAGGTTCCGACCTGGAGGAAGGTATAAGGAAGGAGAAGAGCAAGAGAAATGCAGAAGGGAGGAAGAAAATAACTTGCCTTGGTCAAAATCCCTAGAAGATGACCTTAGAAACACTAGGTAGGGCTAGATGGAGCTCTAGGAGACCTTCTTCTCCAAAAAGAGGTTTTCTTTTACCTTAGAGCACTTGGTTCCACCGAAAAACAGAGTGGAGTCGTTGCTCCAGGTTAGAGGAAAGAGAAAGCAAGCATATATTTGTACTTGGGCAAGGAAGTGGTAAATATAGCCCATGGATAAGTATGGAATTAAGCACAAGGTGTAAAAATAGCTTCCCCATGTATCTATGGCCTTAAACATTTAATAATATACAAGCACACACATAAGAAGCTCCCCCACCATCCTTATAAACCTTCTTAGCTTTCCTTTGTCGAATTTCCCAGCCAATCACATAATTCATTAGTGGATAGCTACTAAAGGTAGTTCATTCGTGAAGGGTTAAACCCTAAAATACCCTTGGAGAATACACCTTCAAACCAAGGTTTAAATAGGGGCCCCATTGTAACACCCGGGCCCACTGCCGAAGGCTCTAGTAGAGTTTTAGGAATAACGACTAGCCCCACAGACCACACTAGCCTTAACAACATGCTTTTTCCTCACTCACGCACAATCCAGGGTCAACTTCCTGACTGGTCACCCATTCTAGTATTACTCCAAGCTGAGCATGCTTAACTATGGAGTTCTTTAGTGATGAGCTCCCGGAAAAAGAGGTGCACCTTGGTGATATGGGTAGTCCAATCATTCATTTTAAGATCATGTTATCCAAGGCCTCAAATCCTGGGATGTTACACCCATGGTTCAAAAAGCTCAAGAATTATGAGATAATATCCAAGGAACATAATGCAATTGATAAATTGCACATAAAACCTCTCAATTCAGAAAATTGCAGAAAAGTCCAAAATGTGCATAAAATTGCATAACTTGCTCAAACAGTGTCCAAATTGGACTAAATTTGAAAGTTAAGCTTGTATTATGATTTCAAATCATATCACAAGGTTATATTAGGGTTATAAGAATTAAATTATGATAATTAATCTTATTCAACTCATTAAGCAAGTTTAGGGGCCTTACAAACTTCTTCCAAGCTATAAGTACACATACAAACTACTTAATCACATAGTCAGACTGGACCAATGTCAATCTAATGTCTTTATTTAGCTTGAAAGTAAGAACAAAAACATGAAACTTATATAACAACTCTATGGTAAAATATAATTTAAAAAATAAAACACAAAAAAATGAGAATTGTAAAGAGAACTGATAAAATATGAATGACTCCCTTGAAGACTCGACCGATATGAATCTAATGTCTTTCTTTAACTTGATAGTAAAAAAATGACACTTTTATAGAAACTCTATGTTAAAATAAAATTTTAAATATAAAACAAAAACTAAGAATCATAAAAAAATTGTCCATCCAAGAAGCTTGACAACAAAAAGGCTATCGAGCTAAGTAGTTGTATATAACTCAATAAGAGAGAACCAATCAATTAGAGTCTGGTGACTCCCTCCATGATTTTAGTACACATACACATACACAAACTGGGCTAATCTAAAAATTATGTCTTTCTTTATTTTGATCGTAAAAAATTTAAATATGATGCTTCTAAAACAAGTTTGTGATAAAACAAAACATAAAAAAATGAGAATCACACAAAAAAAAGTTGTAGATCAGTTGACTAAAAGTGTGATGACTCCCTCTAAGATGTAAGTACACATATAGACCACTTAAATACAAGGACCAACATGCTTATGATGTTTTCCTTTAGCTTGATGATAAAAAGGTACAAAATATGGCTCTTCTATAACAACTTTGTGTAAAACAAAAATTTAAAAATAAAACTCTCAAAAAAATGAGAATCCAAACAAAAGTGTTGCGCCAAGCAACTCAACAACATGCATGATATTACCTATTACTAGAGTAATATGGAAGCAACCTATAATTAAGCACACGTACATACTGCTTAATCTCATAGATAACTTAATCCACTAGTACATAACCGACCTTTAGTGTCGGTTATTTAAGGCCTTTAGTGTCAGTTTCTAAGCGACACCTATGTGGGCGACGCTAAAAGCCCAGCCGTTACGTGTCGGTTAAAAAACCGACGCCAAAATCCTTCGTGCGCCACCAAAAATGCACCAGCAAGGCACTATAGGCGTCGGTTATTAGATAAGAAACCGACGCTATATACCTTCGCGCCACAAAAGGGCGCCATCTTGGGCACTATCAGCGTCGGTTATTAGATAAGAAACAGATGTCATATAACTCCCAACACGGCCGTGCTGGCCAGCACGGCCGTGGTGTCTGGTCTGCTGCCACGGCCGTGTACTCCCAACTCGGCCGTGCTGGCCAGCACGGCCGTGGTGTCTGGTCCGCTGCCACGGCCGTGCTGGTCAGCACAACCGTGGTGTTACGGAAATAGACGTCGGTTACTATTAGAAACCGACATTGTAACGATGTGGCGTCGGTTTTATACAAATAACTGACATCTATTTTTGGTCTGCTGCCACGGCCGTACTGGCCAACATGGCAGTGGTGTTAAAGAAATAGACGTCGGTTACTATTAGAAATTGACACTGTAACGATGTGGCGTCGGTTTTATACAAATAACCGACGCCTATTTTTTGTTTTTTTTTCTTTCAGTCTGCAGACCTGTTGTACGACATCCATTGATATCAACCAACAACAGGCCACAAACCTACAAAATTAACAACAAAAATATTCACACATTTAGCAATGCAACCTGCAGTTTCATTTGATTTTCACACATTTAGAAACATTCATGTAGCTAGAAATATGTAGTTCCATTCATTTTCACATTCACACATGTAGAAACATTCATATAGCAACCAACAATTTCATTCATTTTCACTCAGACACATGTAGAAACATCCAGACATGTAGAAACATTCACACATATATTATAATTCAGAAATTCATTTACAAAATATCATTCTTTAGTCATTATTCGCTATCAACATCCCAATTATATCTTAAAACCCCCACTATTTGTATGGCTGTTGCCCATTCTTCTCTTACTTCATTTAATTCTCCTGTCGTATAGGGAGCATGTACATCTGGTAAGGTCGTTCCTGTAGTGTGGTCAGTTTTAAACACATGTAAAGAGAATGATGTATATATATAATTAATGAGCTATAAATAAGATTGATATATTTCATATTATCTAATGAGACTATATAATACCTCAGCAATACAATCGATGTCCATTGCGGCATATTTGATAATCATGTGCATAAATCACATCACATAGTATCCACATGCCCATCCGTTGTCTTGTGTAGCACACTATAAATTCAAACATACAAAATATTAAAAAATACAACTAATTAAGCACTGTTCACATAAATAATATATACATATATTGCAGTCGGGAACTTACTTTCACGTTCTTCCAAATTATTGGCTGGTTCTTTTTCATGGGAACCTTTCCTCCAACCTTTTTGAACTCATCAAAACCCCTACATGTTAATGTAACACAGTACATTGCATAATTAAATAGTAATGTAATAACATATGTTAACAAATATGAAAATGAAATATTTCTCACCGGAATAATGTCATTTTCATTATGTGTCCATATTTTTTATTTAATTTACTCCCCTTAGGATCTAGATAATAGACAGTGAACATCTCGGGGACAATAACCAGTAACTCCCAATGCATACCACTAGAGGTAAAAAAGCTAAAAATTAATAACTCAAAATCCACAATAAAAATGTAATTTTCTTAAGTCCAAATTATAATAAGCAAAGTAAACTTACTCTACATTGAATGGAGCCATTATCACCGTCTTATTATTTTGAGCAAAAATTGTAAAAGCCTCACAGCAGTATTGTTGAACTGACGGAGGGTCTTTAGCTACTAGACTAATCAAAGATGGAATCAAAAATCCTACATGTTCGAATGCAAAATCTGCACATATCTTGTGTAAGTAGCTGCAAAATATGTATTAATTATGCATGCATTAATAAATAAGAAACCAGATCACCAGATCCTACACAAGGTATATGGATGTATAAAGAAGATCTCACCTTATCCATAGCTCTATCACAGATGTATTTAGCCAATCATATCGAAACAACTCCAAAATATCTTATATAAATAGTTTTCTTTTGTATGATTGACCTACAACATCTGAATCTATAGAAACAGTTATAGGGTAATTTATATCATGTTCGCCTAACCATATTGTCATACCCCTAGAGTTAGGACCTAACGGGACAGGTAGGTCTTGTGGAACCCAACTGGGTAATGTAGGAGGTGGAAGTGGAGGCCTAGATGTTGTGGGTGTCTTCTTTTTAACCTGTATATATATATAATAATTTCAGATCAACTGACATCATATACACACACTAACAATTTAACATAATGTAAATTTACCATACAGTTTCAGTAAAGATGACATCCGCTTTTAGCCACAATATCACTCTGCCTTCTGCCTCACCAAGCGTTTCACAATCTGGGTGGGCATATGGCAATGGAAGATCCATCCACTTGGGGAATATATGTACCGGGCTCACACGAATCTAACCAGCGGGTAATGGAGACCCGTGAAACATTTCCCCTGGTAGGGATGGATAAGTCGATGCCTCTGTAACGACATATTCATTAACTTTCAAACGGCATGGCTTCAACCCCTACAAATTTTTGTGTAAAGAATGTTATATACATATATACATATCATCTTTTTTTGAAATGACTACAATTTCATATATACATATCATCTTGAAAACATATCATCTTGAATTAAAAAACTAGTTACTATGTCATAAAAATACTTACAGCGGATTTGCTAGGTGGTGGGTCTACAGGATTACTCCCAACCTCTGCAGTAGGAGTAGAGCCTGCAGTAGGAGACACCATAGGTACTGCCTGGTAAGTGGCAATCTGAGATGCCTGCCACTTTTTCATTGCTTCTTTGAGTTTCCTATCAAATAGTTGATCTACCTATACATGGATAAAAGAAACGTCAAATTCTAATTATTGAATTTTCTTTTACAGTAACATCTACAAGGAAAAAATATGTTACCTCTTCTTGTGAAAGTCCCACTTTTGGGACATGTTTGCGCTGGGATGGCCCAAAAAAAGCTTTGATGCCCACACCAGCGCCTGCATCCCTAACACGTCCAGGATGCTCTGGGTTACCCAGAGCAACTGTCAATTCATCCCTTGTGCCCTCAGGGATGAACTTGCCTTGTTTCCTCAGCTCATGCAGCTCCCGCTAATCGCCAAAACAAAAATTTGTAATTAAGTAAACACCACGAATAATCAATATTCGAACGATTGTTGTAAGAGTTGTATTTTACCATTTTTGCAGTCGCCTCAGCAGTTGCAGGCTTCCTTATTTCTCCCTTCTTATTTTGCCTCTCAGCTATCCAGACATCATGGCCAGGCAGAGGTGTGCTACTTATAGTGGAGGACTCCTGAGTAGCAGCAGACTGAGTAGTAGCCTCAGAATGTAGTCTTTGGCGAATGCCTACATACCCCTTTGGACCCATTGTGTGGTCATGCACATTCAGTGCACGCCTTGATCTTTGTGCCTCACTGAGGGCCTAGTTAGTATGCACATTAATGATTTGGTTAGTAACAGTAAATGTTAATCTTGAATAGGTGAATACAACATATATTAATGAGATTGGGACTGACGCCTAATACCTTGAATTCATCAGTTTGTCTTGAAGCAACAAACGCGTCCCATTCTTCTTTGTCTAGGAAGTTCCACTGTTCAGTGGTTGTCTTCTTCCTCTTGTCAGCTTCTTTTATGTATTCTCGGGTGAGATTTGTCCTATAGTTCCTTAGGACTCTCCCACAGCGTTACATCACACATTTACGATGAAGATTTTCATCCAATTCAAATATACTCTGCAAAATAGAATTGCTATTAACTAGTATCCAAAAAATTAGTATCTAAAAAATAGAATTGCAAATTAATAATAACTCACGCATAAATCCTTTCATATTACGTCTTTCTTCTCCTTAGAAACTTTATGCCAATAATCTATCTTACAACCGCAATGGCTACGAGTAACATACCCAAGATATGAAACAAATGAATTGCGATTCACACCAGATGCATTTCCTACATTATCAAAATCCACAACAAGTTTGGGTCCATTGCCCTTTTGCGCTATTAACTTCTTCATCATAGTGATGCCCCTTCTCTTGTCAACTTTTTGGTGTTGCTGATCAAGTGCCTCAAGTGCTTCAGATGGTACATGTGCATCATCAACCTAAAATTTGACAAAATAAACACATTTATAAGATATAACTATAAATGGACATATAGATATAAATATATGATATATTTTTAAAACTTACATTGTGAGACGGCACATTGATGTCCTCACCCTCACGGTAATCATCAGCACGGTCATAAGGAGAATGCTCAGCCATCTGAAAATTCACATTCACATTGTAAAGTTCACATTGTAAAGTAATTCAAATTGTAAAGCTCACATTGTAAAGTTCACATTCACATTGTAAAGTTCACATTGTAAAGCTCACATTGTAAAGTTCACATTCACATTGTAAAGTAATTCACATTGTAAAGTTCACATTATAAAGTAATTCACATTGTAAAATCCACATTGTAAAGTTCACATTCACATTGTAAACTTCACATTCAGAAAAATAAAACATATAAAAAAATATAAACATGCCTCTAATATTGCAATTTTTTATCAATTAACAATCCTTCATTGTGATCTCTGCGCACATACAAGTCATCATTAGCTTCAATATTTGCTGGTGTTGGCAACCCAACTGAGAATGGACTGGAGTCATCATACTTATCATAGTACTATTCTTCATCTATAGGATCTTCAATGAACTGTCTTTTACCATGAAGAACAACCGACCATTTATCATTTGCAGGATCATCGATATAAAATACTTGTTTCACATGTGATGCCAATATGAATGGTTCACCCTTCTCGCCAATCTTTTCAAAGTTCACTAAAGTGAAACCCAATTCATCCACTATAACTCCTTTGGTGTTATCAACCCAATTACATTTGAAGAGAGAAATTTTGAAATCTATGTAGTCAAACTCCCATATGTCTTCAATGACACCGTAATATGACATTTTAGCTTCACGTGGACTCTTATCCTTTGTACTTGCAAAAAACATAGTCGATGCTTGAAGGGTGACCCCACTGTTTTGGACGACACTCTTATCATCTTGGCACATTGTGTAATATGTGAATCCATTAATGTCATACCCTTCATAAGACATAACAGTCAATTTTGGTTTAAAGGCAAAGCATTTGATAGTTTCAGTAATATCATCTGGTGTTTGAGATAGTTGATGTAAGACTTTATTTTCAAACCACTTAATAAATGTCTTGTTATGCTCTCTAGCAAGCCACATTGTATTGGCTCGAGGATATTGTCTCTTGATGAAATTGGTATGTTCCTCGATATAAATGTTCACTTCGTCCATGTTGTGTAAAATATACAAGTGACCTTCTTCCAACTGCTCACGGCTGATTACTTTCACACGTGATCCCAAAATTCCTTTGCCAAATTGCTCGTCAATATTCTTGTCATTATCAGGAGTATCATTACCACTGAGAAAGTCATTGCAAAAATCCATAACCTCTCTTTCCACATTACCCTCGATAATACTCCCTTCGGGCCGATAACGGTTTCGAACATCACTTTTAAAAATGCTCATGTATCGTTCAAAGGGATACATCCAATGTAAGAAAACTGGTCCCAACATTTTCACTTCCCTAGTCAAGTGGACAACAAGATGTACCATGATATCAAAGAACGACGGAGGAAAATACATCTCAAGCTGACATAGGGTAACAACCAGTTCTCTTTACAATTTATCGAGAGTATCCGGGTCAATAACTTTGCTGCACAGACTATTGAAAAAGAAACAAAGTCTGGTGATTGCAAACCTTACATGCTTCGACAATATAGATCTAATTGCCACAGGCAATATTTGTTGCATTAGAGTGTGACAATCATGAGATTTAAGACCTATCAACTTCATATCTTTCATTGATACCAATCTACGGATGTTGGATGAGTAACTCTGTGGCACCTTAACATTTACCAAACATTCACAAAAAGCTTTCTTCTCCTTTCTAGACAATGTGTAACAAGCGGGAGATAAGTATGTTCTTCGATTTCCCATTTAATGAAATTTTGTTAATTCTGACGTTATTCCCATTTCACATAGGTCCAATATGGATTTTATCCCATCTTTAGTCTTACATGGTATATTCAACAAAGTACCAATGACACTATCACAAACATTTTTCTCAACATCCATGACATCGATACAATGCCTGACTGCCAAAGAACTCGAATAAGGAAGATCCCAAAATATTGACTTCTTCTTGAATAAAGATTTGTCACTCTGTGTGGCCATAGTACATTGTGATCTCTTACCAAATTAATTGACAAAGTCTTTTACTCTTTCATAAACAACCTCCCCTGATATAGGTTTAGGTGCACTCTGTTCCTCATTCAATCCATTGAATGCTTTGCGCTTCCTACGATACAGATGAAATTTGTAAGAAACCTTCGATGACCGAGATATACAGTCATACCGCCATGTTTTAGTCTTATTGAATCAGTGTTCTCTTCACATATAGGACATGCTTTAGCTCCTTTGACACTATATCCAGACAAATTCCCATATGCTGGAAAGTCATTAATAGTGCAAAACAACATAGCATGCAAACAAAATGTCTCTCTTCGTGAAGCATCATAGGTCATCACACCTTCACCCCAGAGTTTCTTTAAGTCATCAATCAGAGGTTCAAGATAAACATCGATGTCATTTCCAGGTTGTTTAGGGCCCGATATCAACAACGATAGCATTACATACATATTTTTCATACACAGCCAGGGAGGAAGATTGTATATAACAAGCATGACTGGCCAAGTGCTATGTTGGCTGCTCAATGTCCCGTACGGATTCATCCCATCTGTACAAAGCCCAAGTCTTAGATTCCTGACTTCTTCACCAAATTCAGGGTACAATAGATCAATCTTCTTCCACTGTGGGGGAATCAGACGCATGTCGTAGGATCCCATCATTATTTTTCTTAACATCTGCATGCCACCTCAAATTCTTCGCATCTATCGGATTGGCAAACAAGTGTTGAAACCGTGATATTATAGGTAGATACCACATCACCTTGGCAGGAGAACCAGTTTTGGACTCCCCCGAAGTCGTCAATTTATACCGTGACGCACCACATTTTGGATAATCTTTCAAATCCACATAGTCCTTTTGAAATAATACACAATCATTCGGGCATGCGTGTATCTTCTTGGCATCCATTCCCATTGGGTACAACAATTTCTTTACCTGATATGTTGAGATTGGCAGCTCGTTTCCTTCACGAAGCATTTCTTTCAACAAAGACAACAATGACGTGAAACTTTTGTCGCTCCATCTATTGTTAGCTTTTAGCTTATACAATCTCAACACAGTGCTAAGCTTCGTAAACTTAGTACAACCTGTGTATAACGATATCTCAGCATCATGCACAATGTTTCTTAAAATGGGAGGTGGATCGGTGTGCTCTACCCCACAACTATCCAACATCGCATCAACGATGTCTACTGGAACTGGTTCATTCACATCTACGTCATCGTAGGCAATTTCTTCTTCCACACAAGCACTGCTATCGACATCCACTGGTTTTGGGTTTAAAATCTCTCCATGCCAGTGCCATTCTGTATAGCCTTGTACAATCCCGTTGCACATGACATGACTTTTGATTTCGTCACCAGTGCTGACTTTCAAGTTGTTACCGCAATGCCTACATGGACAGTAGAACCTATCTCCAGGTTGTTTCCTATGTTCCTCGGCAAATCTAATAAACTGGTCAAGACCAGAAATAAACTCTGAGGTGCAGCGATTGCGAATGGACATCCATGATCTATCCATTCTATGATCAAAGAGAAAACAAGTATATATTACAACAAGATTAGGGTCTAGGGTTAACTGATTAGAGTTTTTGTATGGTTAAAACTTTAGGCCAACTAATACATGTGTTGTCATTCTTATATATAATAAATGTGTACCACCTATCCCATTCTTGAACACCTAATCTCACTAGTAAGTGTATAATGTGTATTGGGTTTTCGAAAAAATTTTGGCAGCATTTCCCAGCTGTTCTCTAAGTACATATGTACTTAGAGAACAAACGGGGAAATGCTACCAAAATTTTCTCAAAAACCCAATACAAATTATACACTTACATCCTAAGTGAGATTAGGTGTTCAAGAACAGTCCCAAACTGGGGACTATCCAAGATTTACTCCTAATGAGTAAATCTTGGATGGGTTTCTAGGCCAACAAATACATGTGCTGTCATTCTTATATATAATAAATGTGTACCACCTATCCCATCCTTAAACACCTAATCTCACTAGTAAGTGTATAATGTGTATTGGGTTTTTGAAAAAATTTCGGCAGCATTTCCCTGCTGTTCTCTAAGTACATATGTACTTAGAGAACAAATGGGGAAATGCTACCAAAATTTTCTCAAAAACCCAATACACATTATACACTTACATCCTAAGTGAGATTAGGTGTTCAAGAACAGTCCCAAACCGGGTACTATCCAAGATTTACTCCTAATGAGTAAATCTTGGACGGGTTTCGAGGCCAACAAATACATGTGTTGTCATTCTTATACCTACAATCCTAGTTTCATCATTCATATCCTAGTTCTTCAAGTTAGGTGATTAACATTGTCAATATACTAAAAAAGGAAACAAGTTACCAATTTCATAGTTAGGACGGTAGAGATACCCTAAGATCTAGATCTAATGGTTCATAATGAGCCTGTGATAAAGTTACATCACTAGATGATTATATAATTTCAAAAGCAGTACATAAATAAATTCAAATGAGTAGATAACTAAATAAAAAATAGTAGACAAAAAAATACAAATAAGTAGATGAAAAATACAAATAAGTAGATGAATAAATCATAAAAAATCAGTACATAATTAAATAAACACAATCAGTAAATAACTTTTAAAAAAATTCCACTAGCTTGGTGAAATCAGTACATAAATAAACACAATCAAAATATTTTTCAATGGCTTTTGGGGTGACTTGGTGAAATCAGTGCATGTTTTTAGGCATCCTTTGTATATGTTGATCTAGGGTTCAATCCAGTAGATGAATCCAAACCCCAGCAGCAGCCTAGGCATGCCCTGGCGCCACCCAAGCATCCGCCCAGAGGCCTAGCTAGGCAGGGCACCTAGGCTTGGGACCCTAGGCGTGCCCTGGCACCTGCTTAGGCGCCGCCTGGGTGAGGTCCAGGTTGGCGGCGGCAGAGAAAGCAAGCGGTAGAGGAGAAAAGGCGAACGATCGAAGGGTTACCTTGCAGGAAGCTGGCGGAGCAGAGACCTAGCAGGAAGCTGGCGGCGGCGAGGAGAGCACCGAAGCAGCTACCGGCGGGGGCGACAGCGACGAGAGGAGAGGAGCAACGACTGGCGGCAGCACTGAGCGACAGTGAGAAGAGAAGCAACGAGCGGAGACGAGCAAGAAATCGCCGGACCTTACTGAAGAATCGGGAATGAAACAGAGAAAGGGGAAGAGTCGCTCGCGCTGGTGCTGTTAAGTTAAACATAAGCGTCGGTTGTTTAAATGACCGACGCTACAACCTAACAGCGTCAGTTTCCATAAAAAACCGACGTAATAGGGGTGTAAAAAATTTTGGCGGGGACGGCGCACGCACACTTATAACGTCGGTTATTATAAGACAACTGATGCTCATATTAGAACTTTTGGCGCAAATTTTATCTTCATTCAACGTCGGTTATTAGCTAAAACATCGACGTTGTATCTGATACTTTGGCGCAGTTTTTTTTTCTCGAAAAAATTGGATTTCGCGGGCTACTTTAGGCGTCGGTTTTTTTTCTTCAACCGACACTGAATGAAAAGTGATACCCGTGTCTGACTGGTCTTCAAATATAGACGTCGGATGTCCTTATTAACCAACGTTTAATGTGAGTAGCATCAGTTTTACTAAAAAACTGACGCCTCTAAAAGCGACGTTGAACGTTGTTTATGTACTAGTGAACAATGTGAATCTGATGCCTTTTTTTCTTTATCATAAAAGTTATCTAAAACTACATAAAAAATACAAAGAGACTAAACATGTAAAACAATTACAAAAGTAGCAAGTGAAAAGAATACCCAAAAGAAGATAACATTGAGGGAGCAAGCAACTCGATGAGCAGATAGAAGTGCTCAACAGTCCAACATATTAAATAGAAGATAAATTTTGTGATCATGCAACTTTGTATTTTGCATATAAATGATATACACAAATAAAGACTACAATACAAATAAATATTTTCAACATAGAACTACGATTAATAGTTCATGTCGTAGGTCAGGCCATGTAAAAGAATTTTCAAAAGAAAAGATGCCGCTAAGACGTTGTGCCTCAGCTCCAGTCACATAAATTAGTGATCAAGTAACTTGTACTACAAGAAGAAGCATTCAACAAAAAGTAACTAATTCTAATATTTGATGTATCTTCTCATGCTACTTGAATAAGTGCTCAACAAGAATTGTCGAGGTGTACTTTGTTCTACTTATCATATCATGATAGTGAGGCTTAGAATGGGTAAAAATAAACAAGGAGCACTAGGATCACCATGTCAAAACTCCAACACAAGTTTTTGTTAGTTTATACATAGGGTAGCTATACATGGAGTATCTTATCATGTTTTACTCCTCGATCTACTTAAACGATCCAAAAGTTTTGTAGCTCGTCATGTTTTACTCACGAATGCTAATATATTGGGTGAAAATACTCAATCTCAGGAACAAATATTAGAGTATGTTATATGATTTGAATATCCGAATCTGCTTCCGGATTGATCTTATTAGTGCTGATTTTTCTTGCCACGTGTCTCCCATTGTGTTTCCGGGCGTAGCGCTTGTTGTTGTGGAAATGAGACTTTGGCTTAATCGTTTACTCACAACCTAGCATGTGAGGATACTCTTGCATATACGAGTACCATTATAAGGTATGATACAAAATAAATTGATGCTATTTTAGGAAAATAGTATTCTATATTGCACCTCCAAATAAAAACATTTGGGAATATTACAATTTAATTTAAGACGGACATTTAGAATTATATTTTAGAAATATTATTTTAAAAAGTGTCACTTATCTTTGTGGTTTTAATGGAAAATTAAATGAAACAATTTTTGAGGGGAAAACCCAACCTCATTAATCTAGTGGACTTTCTTTTTAGTTTCTTTAAATTTTGTATATCATATTTACATTAAAACTTGCCCAATAAAAATGAGAATTTCTAGCTTTGTCTTGAAAATGCCACTTTAAGTGGTGATTTTGAAGCAAAGTGTACTATACTAAGAATTATAACCCGTACTAAATAAAACCGGTTATAGGTCAAGGTTATTTGATCAGGGATAAAAATCTTGACCGTATCAGACTCTACCGTGAAGGGTTTGCCCTAGCCAATATTATTTATTCACCGACCAAAAAAATACCCGCCACCAAAACCTAATTCTTGTTTCACTTTTTATCACGAAAAAGGACTATGATGTTTCGGTTTCTCAAGACCAACCGCCCCCATATCACCCCAACCCACCCCGCTCCTGATCTCCTTATGCAAAAAGTACCGGTTGTGGCTGTCGCACGCAGAAAGGCGCCCACAACGGTAGGTTCTAGCTAGCCTCAGCTGCGGTTCTCTGTCCCTCCCGATTTACTATCGATGTGTCTGTCCCGTGTCATTCCTTCTTTATCCCTAGCACTTATCTTCTTTCACCTTTTCATTCTATAGATGATTGCACGATCTCAACTTTTGTATAGCTGGTAGCTGATGCAAGAAAACGACTGGATTTTCTTTCTTATACGTACAGACAATATATGATGATAGATAGAAGCTGTCGAGCACAACTTGTTCCGATTGATCAGTTGTCCTTATGGTTTTAGTTGTGTGTTCTTTATTTCTAAACTATAACGTATTATGGTTTACATGTGCTTTCTCAACAGTTTACCTACTAAAAAATTCAAATCTTTGCTTTGATTAGCTGATTCTTGCGGTCACTAAGAATGGATGGATGAAGAGTGGATCAGTTTGGATAGTGGATATGCAGTTGATACTTATCAATTTTGTAAATCCCCACCGTATGAGTACCAGGTAATGTGACATACAATCAAACATAAGCTAATATGACTTTGTTGTTGGGGTGTGGATAATGACTTGAGTATTAATACACTTAGTTTCTCACAAATTACCAACGAGAACACATTCTAAGTTTGCTCAATAAATCACATGAAGATGGTAGAAGATATGGATGTTAGGTATCTATAGACAATCATGGATTGTCTATATCGTCTTTTATAATATTATTTTCTCAACCGACCACAATGTGAAACAGTCTATGGTCGTAAGCATTAATCTTTTTACTGCATCGCGTTAATTAATGTTTCCAATTTCATCATATAGTGCATTCTTACTAGTGGAAAAACTATGGAAAGTTAAATTTGTTCATCATTCGATAGGTGAACTCGTGTTATGTCAGGTCGTCGTGCATGATGCACTTTGAGTATATTCTGAAGGATATTGCATGTGGAGAGTGCACCCACATGTAAATCATGTCTCATATGTTTAACTTCTATCAAATAATTGTGTGCTAGGTTAGTTCATGACAAGGATCACGTTAAAATACACTTTTGACTGCGTTCTACAAAGACCAACATTATCTTTTTTGTGGCATGCTAGGCTACGTTCGGTGACAGCAAGCATGCTAAAGTACACTTTTGATTGTGATTCTGTGCTGAAATGGTATTATATTTTTTATGAATGTTTCAATTAACGTTGCACAAAATCAACTTTGGATCATTCTACCAATACAATTACGTTTTGCAATGTGATTGTATACTTACACACGAGAACAAAATTCATGGGATCATTTTTTTTTCTCAACAAAAAATTTATGGACCATGACCCAAATCAACATAGAATGTAAAGATTGGCATTTCTTATTTTTAAAGTATATTTTATTTATATATACTAAGTTATCTTGTTATTTTGTCTTTCGCACTAACAAAAATCGTATTTTTTTTTTCAAATTTCATTTTCATAGTAACATAGATGTGTTTATCCTCTCATGTAGTAAATAAGATACTATACATAGATGTGTTTATCCTCTCATGATTATATATATATATATATATATATATATATATATCTGTGTATATATACACATATATATTTGTATATATATATGTGTGTATATATATGTATATGTATATATATATATATGTATATGTATATATATATAAATATATATATATATATATATATATATATATATAGACACACACACACATACATACACATACATATATATATACATATATATATATGTATGTATATATATACACATATATATATGTACATATATATATATATATATATATATATATATACATATATATATATATGTACATATATATATATACATATATATATATATATATATATATATACATATACATATATATATATATATACATATACATATATATACATATACATATATATACATATATATATATATATATATATATATATATATATATATATATATATATATATATATATATATAGAGAGAGAGAGAGACACACACACACATATATAGACAGATATAGATATATATAATGTGAAAATTTCTAATGGGTTTCATTCTTACTCATAATGGATGCACCTGAATATAAGGAATTGATTAGACTAAAAAAATCTATTTTGGATGGTTGCTCAAGGATTTTGTATCTATTGGTAGGGATAGGACCTGGTCAACTACTATTGGTCACCAAGCTTTTGTCGAGGGTACGTTGGTCAGGGATTGGCCTTGACTACCATGTATTGGTTGTGGTTTCACAACTATTGGTCAAGGATTTGACCTTTGTCTTTAGCAAGTTTTGTAGTGCATGGTCTCGTTATTTATATCATATAATGAAATTTATACATATTGTTAGATGAGATTTATATAAAAAAAAAGGTTAACAATGTTAGTAAATGTTTCAACAAATCCTCTTTGATCACATATGAAGAATACAAAATTCACACTCAAATATGTCACCTATACATAAGTTACTCAAATAAGAACCATGCTTTGCTAACGATTAAGTTTGGAACCTCATTGTTTACTATTATTCTCTCACTATTTTATCTATAAGTTTGCTGCATCTTCAATTACCAATGGCAATTTGGTGGAAATGACGGAACTTGACTACATGTTGTGATTCTTAGTTACAAGCATAATATACATAGTGTGAAATACCATGATATATAATTGTCCACCAATTCAACATATTGATATGCAAACATATTCACCGGAGGATAAGTGATGATGTTGTTGGCTTTTTGGATATATGCCACACACTCATATTTTGTTGATGCAAATATTTCCCAAATTATATTACTAACATGTGGATTAAGTGTTTCAGGTGACCAAGGAACTAAGTCAATGTAAGGCACCTAACCTAGATATTGCTTGATCTTTATTGGTTAACATAATAATATACTTAAAACCTTAATCTAATCATGTGATGTGCCTTAATAACATGTGATGTGCTCGTGTTTTTAGTTTGGTCTAGTTTCGTTGTTGTTTGAGCTAGTTATGATATATGTGTGCTTGTTTTGGGCCAAGTTGCAATTTACCCATGTGTAGGATTTATCCTGCAATTTTTCTCATTTTGATGTGCCTCTCATGATTTAGCATCATGCTGGAGAGAGTGAAGCCCTTGGGCATTTTGATGCACCTTGATATGAAGAGGAGATTGGTGTTGTCACCATTTGTTGATGTTTAGGGTTTTCTTTAGATGCCTTGTGTATTTGGCTGACCTTTCTTGTGTATTGAACATTGAACTTTGGTTTTTAGTAACCATTCAGAAGTTCCTTTGACCTATCTCTCTTCAATCAAATAGGTTTGGGTGTATCTTGTGTTCTCTTCAACCTATGGTATCTTGGACCCAAGTGAGGTCGATGCTTTTCCTTGGTTTACTCTTTGATCGTTTGAGTTCTGGATCAGTTTTCCTTTCATCAGTGGCCTTCTGGATGACGGTGGTAAATGAGATTCCTTATCTTAATTTCCCTTGATGCATGCATGAGTTTAATGCTTGCATTGCTGAGTTTTGATGGATAAGTGGCATGTTTGGTTGGACACCTAACCTTCCTTCCATCTCTCTACCCTTGGACATATATACCCCTTCTTTTGCATGAAGTGATCTCTTTTGAACCCTCATGCTCTCTCTCATACCTGGAGCTTGTCCCTTGTTATCTTAGTGATGGAGAAGAGATCAACCTTGGATCAAGGTTGTTGAACCCTTACATTTGGTGATCTAGGGTTGGAGTAACTCTCCTTTGGTGTTCTTTAGCCTTGGTAAGTGATCTACCCTCTTGGTTTTGTTTTCTTGTAGACCGTACTCCTCTCTTCTTCCTCTAGGTCAAATCCATGGTCATCCATGGTGGTGATTCTTGAGGAACTCCTCTCTTCTTAACCAAATCCATGGTTATCCATGGTAGTGTTAAGTTAGAGATCTCCTCTCTCTTTGTTGTTCTTTTCATCCTTGAAGCATTTGCTCTCTCATTCTTGATCTTTAACCTAGGGTTGCTTCTATTTTGAGGTGGTTACTAGCTTAGTCATGTAGGTGATCAAGCTAGATTTCTCTTTCTTCTTTGTAGCTTCTTTGCTTGGAAGTTGTTTCATCATAATCCAACATGAGTTATATAACTTTTCCCTCGACATTGTTGCACTTATCTTGCATCTTAATGATCTATCTCTAAAGCATGATTATAAGTTGTGTAGTGATGATATTTCAATTTTTAGTTTATTATTATGTGGTGATCTTTTATAGATTAACTCTTTTCCTTAAACCCTAATTCTTATACCCGAGATCTAGTGGATGGTATAAATGTCGATGCCTCTATGCATATCTTGAAAGTTGGTTTTAAGCTCATGATCGTGATTTTGTTTTCTCTCTTGGAGATGAAGGTTTTGATTCTTGAATATATGAACTTGATGTTTGGTTTTCTCTCTCATATCATGGTGTCTATGTTGACCCTTGTAGAAATTGGATATTCGGGTTTTGGTTTTCATCTTCTTCATGTTGTTTTCATTTTGGTGACTCCTTGAATTCTTGATGTTACACCACCTATTTGGTCATCATGTTTCTTTGTTTTCCATGTGGTCTCTAAGGCCATGATGGTATTTGAAGATTAGGGTTTTGGTTTGGTCTCTATAGCCCTAGCAAAAGCTCTTTTGGTCATTGTGTTGAGATGTGTTTGTGGTCACTATGACTTGATTCATGTGTTGAATGATGGGTGGAACCCCCTCTTCGGTTGATGAAGTTGTGAGGATTCCCTTCAGTCGCATGACTTGGTTTCTCTTTGATCAAAGGTGGTGATGTTATCCCTTTCGATCGATGGTGTTTGAAATATCTAGAGGGGGCTGAATAGAGCTTTTTGATACTTTAAAAATAATTAAAACACTCAACCAAATAAGGAAGAGGAAATAAGGATGACACTTGTGTTTAGAGTGGTTCCAACCTTTGAATTCAAAAATTGTCAGTCCACTACCCAATTGTCTCCAATTATAATTTTTAAAGTGATTAATTTTATTACCTCGCAAGGATGCTACACAAAATACAATCACCTTCCTTGAAGTAGCCTTCACCTAGAAGTAGCCTCAACCTTCCTTGAAGCAGCCTTCTTTGAAGTAAATCCAAGCCCTTCGAGTAGCCTTCTCCTCCTTGAAGTAGCTCCACCACCTTGAGATAGCCTTCCTTTGGAAGTAGCTCCAACCTCCTTTGAAGCAGCCTTCCTTGAAGTAATCTCATGCTCTGATTGAAGCAACCTACTCCACCAAGAAGTAGCTTCAATTGTGCTCCCTCAAGCAACCTCCACGATCTTGGAGTAGCCAAGGAGCAAAAGTAGCTTGGCCTATGAAGGGGGATTGGAAGAAGGAAATACAACAATGAAATACATCAATTTGATCCTATATCAAGCGTTAGACCTCTCACGCCACTTAGGATGGACATTGCTATAAGGTGGCTAAGAGGTTATGGCTATAGGACACGAATTTGGAGCTTGTAGAACAAGATGGAAAGTGTTGCTTGACTTTGTTGCTCACAAGAATATGTTATTAAGTGTAGCTTAGGTGGTTTAGGTATCCTAAGGCCTCTCCTATTTATATGAATGATTTGCAAGTGTCTAGGGACGTTCTAGGGAGTGTCTAGAGTGTTGTTAGTGATTAACTAGCCGTGAAGTATACATTAGTTGACTAGCAAATACGAATTTGTTCATTCTTGAAAAGAACAATCTACAACCCTACTCAATCAACAAGTTTGTCGACTGAACTATGTCTCAGTTGAGAATTTCTTCGAATGAGGTTGGGTTTAAGGAAAAAGTGTTGCAACGTCTATTTCCAACTCCCAACTACCAATCACTCAGTCTAACAGTCACAAGATTTAGACCGATGCTCACTCGATCGAGATTATTTTCGACGGAAGACTATTTTAGAGCTCAATTGTGTAAATTGTTGAATAATGCTCACAATTTTGATCGAGGTGGTTCTCAATCAACAAAAACTTCCGCCGAGTGTGTTTCAATCGACAAGTTTTTTGACCGAGGGTGTCCCTATTTTAGTCTTTTGAATCACTGACTAAGTGTGTGTTTCAATGAGTGATGGTGACTCTAACTTAGGGGGAAACCTATGTAAGGGTTATTAGTGGGTAGGGAAGATCTAACGCTTGATTTACTTGATGTCTAGGTACTTGTACATTATATTTTGTACAAGTGTTTACATTTGAGTACAATCACAAACATTTATACAATTAAGCACATTTGATCTTCAATTTACATTGATCTTCATCTTCCTACTTAGTAGAATTTTCTTATTCCTTTAAACCCTGAAATACTCAAATAACATGTTAGATCCACAAGTGTGAAATGTTTTTCATCATCAAAACAAAGGGTATATTAATGTCCAATTTAGCCAACAATCTCCCCCCATTTGAAGATGACAAACATTTCTAAAATATAATCAAAATGATTTAAATGAGATGAGTTTCATACCTAAGATTTACCTGAGATGAAGAATATTCTCTTGTTTTCATAAAATGTGTGCTAATTATTCCTAAAGAGATATGGAACATAGTATCCATATCTTAAGGAATATCACATCAATTAATGTTAAGCCAAGAGAACATGAAACTCATTTATTTATTTTTATATTATTTCTCCCCTTTTGTCATTTAAAAAAGATAGCCATATAAACATTTTACTCCCCCTGGATGAGATACACCCCCTCAATATGATACACAAGTTGCAAAACAAGGTGATAGAAAATGTCCAATGAAAACCAAAAGGTAGATTTTTATTAACATGATCAAGTGAACACAAACAAGCTCAATTCCATTGATAACAACATAGGATAACATCATAAACTTTACTAGAAATGATCTAATAAGTTGTACTACTCACTACATAGGACATCATCACTTGAAGGATTGCAAGATTATATCAACCTCATGATCTTTCCCAAGAAATGGGGAATCACTATAGTACTTGACAAGCATTTTCCAATCAAGTGAACATGTCTTAGTAAGAGCTTATGCCTCTAGAAATGTAGGTGTCATATCAAACCTGAACTGGGTAGTAATGTCTTGGAGTTGCATGGGTGAGTATTGGGAATGGGAAAGATAATGTGAAGGTGGTTGTAGGACTTGGGTGTATTGGATTGAAGGGTTAAAAGGACAGAGACTCCCGGGATAGAGTGTATATGGATATGTATCGGGAACATTGGGAGACAAGGCTTGCATTCTTTGATTGAGGTAGGTCATGGAATGATGATTGGAATCTAATTGTCTCCCAAGATGAAAGGTAGCCCCTTTGAGATAACACACATCATTTGCTAGATTTTCTATGGAGTATCTCATAGGATTAGGAGGGGGATGATTTGCTTTGGTGGATTTCTCTCCTTCGACCATAGATCTCTTGTGCCCAAATTCAAGTCCCATTTTATCTATAATGTGTTTGGTGAGTTTTTGAGGATGCATATCACACTTTTAGTTTAACTCCTCTAGGTTTTTTTCAAGGCAAAATTGGATAACTTGACACACAAAATCAGCATAGGGAGGATTTTCATAGAATTCAAACATATTGGATAGAATATCGCGGATGAAATTGACAGAAATGCTTTCTAGGATAGCATAAATTAGATACATCCTAAATTGTGGGAGTTTAGTTTTGTTTGCTCTAGGGTAGATGTTATGGGAGATAATGAGGTTTACTACCCTAGCTTAAGGGGTGAGAGGTATAGCATAGTAAGTTCCCCTATTCTCATGACATGAAGTATTAGGAAGGAAAATGGCCCTTTTGATTCTCCTAAGGTAATGGTGTTATCATCAGTGATGAATTTGGATAAAGGGTTTTCGATGGTTAAGTCTATGAAATCTCCATATTCCTCCTCATCTATATCTAGCATTTTAAGGATGTATTTTTTAGAAAAATAGAATCTTAACCCGTCAACCATGGAAGTGAAAGAGAAAGGGTTATTTGAGTCCCTAGTAAGATTAGCATCGAACTCAGTAACGACTTGGGTGGACCAAAAATGAAAGGATGGTTCAAGAAACTCTATGAACTTTTGCACCTTGAAGAGTTTAGGGAGGTCAAGGAGCATGATGAAGTTGTTGGTGTCCACTAGGCATCAAGGAAGAGGGGTCTTTGAGGAGAGCTTGAGGTAGAATTCTCTAGTAGCCACATCGTTGAATGGAATGTCATTGATGATTCTCAAGGCTGGAGTGACCGTTCTTCCCTTCCTCATCGCTACTTGCTTTTTCCCACCATGAGTTAAAGATGAGGCCATATTGAACAAGTGGAGGTGGAAGAAGAACTAGGGATGGTAGTAGAAGAGTATTTCTAAATAATAGCACTAAAGACCACTAGAGCGGAGGTGGAGAAGAAAGAAATTGAAATGTGAGTAGAGTGGATGGAATGGGGTCCCTTTTATAGCAAATCAAGGACCTCTTTGGTCGATGATTTTGTTGACTGAGAGCCCAACAGATCTCTTCTGACGATCCTCATAACGGTTAGTTCGGTGGACCGTTGGAGTTTGAAAAATGACCATTAAGATGAGGATTCCATCAAGAATATTTTCAAACGAGGGGCCTTATTGCAAAAATTTCCGATTCATGAATTTTCTATAGGAAATTCAGTTGAAAATTGCCTTGTCAACTGGGGTTTCTAGTGAGTTAAACTTGGTTGACAATTTTGTTGACTGAGAATCTTCTCGATCCAAAATATGTTCGACCAAACAAGAGTTTGTGAGTAGTTTTGGTGAATTGGTTTGAGCTTGTTTATGTGCTTGTTTATGATAATAAGTTATTGTGACTAATCAAATAAATATTACTAGAATTTTGTGCAGTAAAAATAACATGAAATTCAAGTAAGAAAATTAGGAATTTTGAGCACATATATCAAAGAATACATCTTCTATGGGAGTAATAAGTAACCACTTTCTAATATATTGAAATTGATCAAGAGGAAGAGATTTGGTAAAGATTTCTGCTAATTTCTCTTCAGTATCAACATGATGGAGATATATATTATTTTTAGAGATATGATCTCTTAAAAAATGATGTATGATTTCAATATGCTTGGCATGACTATGTAAAACAGGATTATGGGCCAAGTTTATACCACTAGTATTATCACAAAAAATTGGCATAGAAGAAAATGCAAAGCCATAGTCATTCAGAACTTGTTGCATATATAGTACTTGAGCACAACATGAACTATCAGCCACATATTGGGCTTTAGTAGTGGATAGGGTAACTATATTTTGTTTCTTACTAAACCAAGATACTAAGGCTCTTCCTAGTAAGAAAAAACCACCACCTGTGCTCTTGCAATCAAGTCGACAACCAACATAATCCGCATCGGTGTAAGATTTTAAGTATAGAGATTGTCCTTTAGGATACCACAACCAATAGTCGATAGTACCGGTGAGATATCTTAATATCCTTTTGATAGCTTGAAAATGAGAGTGCATTGGTTTTGATTGAAATCTAACACAAAGCCCAATAGAAAACATGATATCCGATCTAGAAGAAATCAAATATAACAAACTACCAATCATGGCCCTATATAAGGAATCGTCAATGGGTTCACCATCTTCATCCTTGTCAATTTTGGCAGACATAGCCATGGGAGTGGTAGCATGTTTGCAATTTTCCATGCCAAATCATTTTAAGAGTTTTGTGGTGTATTTCTCTTGGCTTAGAAAAATTCTGATGCACATTTGTTTTATTTGAAAACCAAGGAAAAATCTTAATTCTCCCATGAGACTCATTTCAAAATATTTTTACATAATATCACTTAATTGATTACAAAAGAAACCGTTTGAAGTACCAAAAATGATGTTATCAACATATATTTGAACAATAAGAAAATTTGATTCATATGTTTTAAAAAATAGTGTAGAATCTAATTTGCTAATTGAAAAGCCATTATCAAATAGGTAATTTTTAAGTCATTCATACCAATTGTGTGGTGCTTGTTTTAGACCATAAAGAGCTTTATTAAGTTTATATAGATTGTCAATTTTTTCAAGAATCTCAAAGCCAGATGGTTGACCAACATATACTTGCTCTTCTATAATTCCATTTAGGAAGGCACTTTTTACATCCATTTGGAATAGTTTGATGTCTTTGTGGGCAACTAGGGATAATAACATTCTAATAGCTTCAAGTCCAGCCATGGGAGCATAGGTTTCATCCAATTATATTCCTACTTGTTGATTATATCCTTGAGCTACCAACCCAGATTTGTTTCTAACTACTTCCCCAACTTCATTAAGTTTGATACGAAAAACCCACTTAGTTCCAATAATGGTTTTATCTTGTGGTTTATGAACTAAGTCCCATACATTATTTTTTGTAAATTGATTTAGTCCTTCTTGCATAGCCATTGTCCAATATTCATCCTTTAAAGCTTCATTTTCCTTTTTAGGTTCAACAATTGATACAAATGCCATCTTTGCAACATCTCTAAATGATGATCAGATTTTTACTTTATCAAAATGGTTTCCTATGATTAAGTCTTGAGGATGGTCCTTGATTAATCTTGGAATAGGTTGTTGTGTCTCTTTTTGTTGTTCATTTTTAGTATTTTGATCAGCTTTTATAAATATTGTTAGGTCCTCAATTTGACGAGTGACGTCATTTAAGTTTTCAATTTCACTTTCAACACTTTGTGTGGTCATTTCATCAAATGTGATATGAATTGATTCTTCAAATTTTCTAGAGATGGTATTATAGACTCTAAATGCCTTACTAGAAGTTGAATATCCCAAGAAGAATCCTTTATGTGATTTAGGGTCAAATTAATCTTTATCATCCTTTTTATTTAAGATGTACCAGGGTGTACCAAAAGTATGAGAATAATCAATTCTTGGTTTCTTTTTGAAAATAAGTTTATAAGGAGTCATTATATGATGGGAGTTAATTACTACATGATTCAATACATAACATCCCGTATTAACTGCTTTAGCTCAAAAAGTTTTAGGTGTATTGTGTTCAAGTAACATTGTTCTAACATTTCTCGTAAAGATCGATTTTTCCTTTCTACTACCCCATTTTGTTGTGGGGTGTGTGGAGATGAAAAATTATGAGTGTACCCTTGGGATGTACAAAATTCTTCAAAGATGTGATTTTCAAATTTCCCACCATGATCACTCCTAATGGAACCTATTTTGTTTTGTAGTTGATTTTCAATTTTAGAACAAAATTTAATGAATATTTTAATTGTATCATCTTTGGTTGAGAGGAAATGAACCCAAGTGTATCTACTATAATCATCAACAATAACAAAGTAATATCTTTTACCACCAATAGACTGAGTCCTAATAGGACCAAATAAGTCCATGTGAATGAGTTGTAATGATCTAGTAGTGCTAAGTAAGGTCTTAGATTTGAAAGAATATTAACTTCACTTACCTAAAGTACATGGTTCACAATTTTTAGGTTTATCAAAAGAGAGTTTAGGTAAACCACAAAAAAGATCATATTTAATCAACTTTTTGATAACATGTGAACTTGAATGACCTAGTTTTCTGTTCCATAGTTGTAAAGATTCATCATTTGCAATAAGACATTTTCCAACAATAGCTTGCATAGAATTATGTCTAAATATATATAGATTTCCTTTTTTTCCTTTATAAACAACATTATTTGTGTTTTCTATGAGTAGCTTGCAGTAAGATTTGTTAAAAAGAACATCATAGACACTATCACATTATTGACTAGCACTAGTCAAGTTGTGATGTAATCCATCAACAAGTAGAACATTTTTAATTTGAATATTTGTACCAATATTACCTATTCCAATAATTTTACCTTTGTCATTGTCTCCAAATGTGACTGTACCAGTCTTATTTCCTTCAAAAGTTTGAAAAGCTTCTTTGTTTCCAGTCATATGTTTGGAGCAACCACTATCAACCACTCAATCCTATAAAATAGATAGATTTTGGTACCCATGAGATGGTCCTTTTGGTTAGCGATGTTTATTAAAGCATTTTTGTATTTTAGAATAACTAATTTGGAAGAGTTTTTGAAGGTTTTTGAGAAAAAATGTTGAATATAGTCACAAGTCTATCGATTCAATAATAATCTCTCTTTAGAATAGCACTCGATCGACAATTTGTTTGACCATAATATTTTTCGGTCGAGCCATTTGTCGTCCGGATTGATTTGCCAGAAGACATCTCTTGGTCGAGTATTACTTTAACCGAAGAGAGTCTTTTCCAAACACTTAGTTGACTGAGAATGATTCTGTGAATCCAAGAAAAGTATTTTGTTATTTCTAATCAAATCATACAAGAATATGCAACTTAAAGCTTAGTTTAGTTGAGATAAGACAATCAGATTTTCAAATCTATTTTCAAGTCAAATCTCAACTAAGTATTCCACATTTCTAAGTTTGTGGCTGTGGATCCCAAGCTAGATCCTTATCCTTATTTTTCTTGTAAGAGTATGAAAATCAATAATGTCCAAGACGTAAACAATAATGACAACAGATGGAATCAATTTCATATCTCTTTTTAACATTGTGGTCATGAGCTAGAGTGTTTTAGGTAGATACATGACTTTGGTCTTGGGTACTTGTGTCTTTCTAGCTTTAGGTTTTTGATAGGATTTATCTTTGGGTACATAACCTAGGCCTTTCCTCCCAATTTGACCAGATGAATCCTTTAGGATTTTATCAAGAATGTCTTTGCTTTTCTACCTACTAATATCCTTTTGCAACTTAGCCATTTTCCTTTTAATATCTAACTTTTCTTGGTCTATATTAGATAACTAACTATATCTTTCATTAACAATAGCATCACAATCCAAATGAGTACATAAAATAGGTTGAGTTTGAAGATCATTCATTTTAGAAAGCAATTCAACTTTTTCTTGACAAAGAAAATTATAGATTGTTTTATAGCAAGCAACTTGATATTATGCTCATTAATGGAAAATTTTAAAGCATCTCTTTCATATATGAGACTTTCATTTTCAAAAGAAAGGGTATATAGCTTAGCATGCAAATCATCATTTGTTTTTGTAAGCTTCTTTAATTTCCTTTTACAATCAACATATTTGTCATGTATTTCTTGAAGACTAATGACTAAATATTCTTTAGATAGTTCAAGAAGGCTTACCTCACATGATTTCTCATTTTCATCTTCTTTGGCCTTAAGACATTCCACTTCCTCCTCTCTTCTTTGACTTTCATCACTTGATTCATCCCAAGTAGATTTGTAAGCTTTATCTCTTTTGTCCTTCTTCTTGAAGGAATATTTCTTCCCTTTCTTGATTTTAGGATATTAATTCTTCACATGTCCTGTCTTGCCGCATTCAAAAAAGAAGAAGCACTAGAACTTTTGTTAGATTTATACCTTCTATATTTCTTACCATTTACAATGAGTACATCTTCTTCATCATATCCTTCACTTGTTTCATCACATTCTTGAGTGATGACCTTTGATTGAACCTTTGTATTAGATTTTAAGGTAGTGTCCTTCGTCTTTCCATTTTGAAGCTCGGCCTCCAATCTTTCTTCTTCTTCAAGGGTGACCTCATGAGTCTCTAGGTTGCCAATGAACTGCTCCATCCTCATTGTGGTGAGATCATTTGCTTCTTCAACCGCCGTCAAATTTGGTTTATATTTTGGAGGCAAAGATATGAGAATTTTGGAGGCAAAGATATGAGAATTTTGGACACTTGGTCTTCTTCACTAATGTACTTCCCTAATTCACTCAAGCTATTAACAATGAAAGAAAATCTTGCATATATTTCACTAATAGATTCATTAGGTTGCATTAGAAATTTTTCAACCTTTTGTTTAAGCATATTAATCTTGGTATTTTTAACTTGGTTAGTACCTTCATGTGTTATGGAGATTTTATGTCATATATCATTAGTCATATAATATGAGGAGATTCTACTGAATTCATTTACCAAAATAGAACAATATAGTATGCTTACCGCTTTGGCATTTATTTGAACTTGTTTTACCATGTTTAGATCTCATGTTGCATATTCGGTTGTGAGAAGCACATAGGGAGTAGACACCATACTCCATAACTCCAAGATAAATCATTGGAAGTATAATTGCATTCTTCTTTTCCCATAGGTGTAGTTTCTTCCATCAAAAGGTGGTGACCAAGTTACGTGAGTTCCTTAAAGGTTGAGGTTGATGTGATGTTGTTCCCCATTCTTCAAGACTTGTTAGGGCTCCTTAAATACCATCTCTGATACCAATTGAAAGATATAGAGGGGGGGAGTGAATAGAGCTTTTTGATACTTTAAAAATAATTAAAACACTCAACCAAAGAAGGAGGAAACAAGGATGACACTTGTGTTTAGAGTGGTTCCAACCTTTGAATTCAAAGGTTGTCAGTCCACTACCCAATTGTCTCCAATTGTGATTTTGAAAGTGATTAATTTTATTACCTCGCAAGGATGTTACACAAAATACAATCACCTTCCTTGAAGTAGCCTTCACATAGAACTAGCCTTAACAATCCTCAAAGTAGCCTTCTTTGAAATAACTCAAAGCCCTTAGAGCAGCCTTCTCCTCCTAGAAGTAGCCCCACCACCTTGAGATAGCCTTCATTTAGAAGTAGCCCCAACCTCCTTTGAAGCAGCCTTCCTTGAAGTAATCTCAAGCTCCTCTTGAAGCAGCCTTCTCCACCTAGAAGTAGATTCAACTGTGCTCCCTCAAGAAGGCCTCCACAATCATGGAGTAGGCAAGGAGAAAAAGTAGCTTGTACCTATGAAGGGGGATTGGAAGAGGGAAATACAACAATGAAGTACAACACTTTGATCCTATATCAGGCGTTAGACCTCTCACACCACTTAGATTGGACATTTCTATAAGGTGTCTAAGTGGTTATGGCTATAGGATATGAATTTAGAGCTTATAGAACAAGATGGCAAGTGTTGCTTGACTTTGGTTCTCACAAGAATATGTTCTCAAGTGTATATTAGGTGCTTTAGGTTTCCTAAGGCCTCTCCTATTTATATGAATGGTTTACAAGTATCTAGGGACGTTCTAGGAAGCTTAGGTGCTTAACTAGCTGTTAGGTGTACATTAGTTGGCTAGCAATTACTAATTTATTCATTCTTGAAAAGAACAATCCAGAACTCAGCTCAGCCGACAAGTTTGTCGATTGAACTGTGTCTCAATCGAGAATTTCTTCGACTGAGGTTGGGTTTAAGGCAAAAGTGTTGCAACATCTATTTCCAACTTCCAACTTCCAACTTCCAACTACCAACTACTCAGTCTAACGGTCGTAAGATTTTGACCGTTTCTCACTCAGTTGAGATTATTTTTAACCGTAGACTATTTTTGAGATCAATTGTGTATGTTGTTGAACAATGCTCATAATTTTGATTGAGGTGGTTCTTGGTAGATGAAAAATTCGAACGAGTATGTTTCGGTTGACAATTTTTTCGACTGTGGGTGTCCCTATTTCAGTCAGTTGAATCACCTACTAAGTTTGTGTTTCAATGAGTGATGGTGACTCTAACTTAGGGGGGAACCTATCTAAGGGTTATAAGTGGGTAGGGAAGATCTAACCCTTGATATACATGATGCCTAAGTACTTGTACATTGTATTTTTGTACAAGTGTTTACATTTGAGTACAATCATTAACATTTATATAACTAAGCACATTTGATCTTCAATTTACATTGATCTTCATCTTCCCACTTAGTAGGATTTCCTTATTCCTTTGAACCCTAAAATACTCAAATAACATGTAAGATCCACAAGTGTGAATTGTTTGTCATCATCAAAACAAAGGGTATATTAATGTCCAATTTAGCCAACAGTGAGGTGATCCATCTCTTAGATCGGTAGGATTTGATTGTCTCTTCAGTTGATGAGGATTGTTATGACTTTGCTTCTCTTCAGTCAGATAGAATTTTGACGTAGATTTCCTTCCGTTGATGAGAATTCCTAGATGTGTGCCTACATTGTATGGCTACCTTATGATGATAATGGTTGACCTAATTCATTCCAAGAATATATGAAATGGTGATATCTAGGGTAAAATGTTAATCGTTGTTTAGAAATTCTAAATTAGGTTACAATGTGAAAATTAGCTCTAATTTTAAGTATATGGTGTTAATGCTTAGCTTGCTTGACTAGTTAGCATGTTAATAAAGTCTTTCTCTCTCTTATGATGTAAACCTAATTGGTAATCTTGTCAACATTATAGTTCTTAATTGAAAATGATATGTCAACTTAACTAACATGTGTAGTGTGGTGATTTTGATCCCTGATGAGACATGGAGAGATTATGATGTTCTACAAGGAATTATGTAAATGGTCTTATGACCATGGAAATGGTTTTGTGCTCTAATTGAGGTGATAATCTTAGTGTGATGTGATAAAGGACTGTTATCCCGTGATAGTGTGATAATGGTGATGGCCTTGTGAAAGGCATTGAGACAATATCATGTCACTACTACAAGAATGGCTTATAACGTTACTTTTAAAGGCGTCGGTTGTATAAAAACACTGATGCCTAAAACATCAAGCGTCGGTTAAATAAAAAAATCAACATCTATCTATGAAGGGTGACCAGACACAGGTATCGCTTTTATTTAGCATTGGTTCCTTAATAAGAAACTGATGCCTAAAATTAACTGCCAAATCCAAATTTTCCAATGAAAAAAATTACCTCCAAAATTTAACATACAATGTCGGTTGTTAAAATAGAAACTGACGACTAAAGGTTTTCCCCGAGATAGAAATTTGACCAATTTTTATCGTCGGTTGTGTTACGATAACCGATGCCATTGTATTTTCGCACGCTTAACCGAGAAAATTTTTACCCCCCTTTAGCGTCAGTTGTTATACAGAAATCGGTGACTATGGTATTAATTCGAGAACATTTATTTTTGTCAGCATATAAAGATAGACGTCGGTTTTTATAGTTAGAACCGACGACTATAAATGAACAATAGTGTCAATTTTTTGTTGGTAACCGACACCTATAGTTTTTAGGGTCGATTGTTTTTAATAATCGATGCCTATTATTCACTTAACAGCACCCACGCGAGCAAGACTCTTCCCCTTCTGTTTCATTCATCCCACGATTGATCAGGGTTTTAGGTTCCACTGATTCCTTTGCTCACCGCCGCTCGTTGCTCCTCTACCCCCGCCTCTGCCGCCGCTTGCTGGTCCAATGCTCGCCTCCACCACTCACTACTAGCTCCGTCTGCTGCTCTCCAGCTCGATCACTGCTCCGGCTGACCACTCTCTTTCTACCCTGTTCTCTTCTTCCTCTACGTCATAGACATGTAAGTTGTTGCCCTTCTTCTTCCTATACCTCTTCTTCTTCCTCCACCTCTTCTTCTTCCTACTCTCTCCTTACCAAATGTATGGATAAAAGAAAGGCACGACCTGCATGTGGGCTGGACACGACGGCCATGGTTGTGTTGGCCGACCACGGCCGTGTTGGTCAGCACGGCTGTGGTCGGCCAACACATCCACAGTCACTGTGTCCAGCCCACATGCAGGTCGTGTCTTGCTTTTATCCATTTGGTAAGGAGGGAGAAGGAAGAAGAAGATACATTTGCAATTGAATACTAATGCTTGACCTAATTTTGTAAATTTTGATGCATGTTGAATTAAGATATTAAAACCCTAATACACATTTCACCATAATCTTGAATTAACTATATTGCTAAAATTTTGTGATCAATCTATGTAAGATATTAAAATCCTAATGTTAAATCTCTGATTTTGTAGTGATGTGTCGCCCTAACATATACATGAATCCCTATTGTATGATGTAGATTGATGATAATGCATGAGCTAGTTTGAAATTTTGAAATCAATTATGAATTATCTCTCCATCCCTAGGTCATACTAATTTATGCGTAATCTTTATCTTGATGATGAACATGCATGGACACTCAAAATGTTGAAATCAATGTTATAGAATGACAACACATGTATTTGTTGGCCTAGAAACCCATTCAAGATTTACTCATTAGGAGTAAATCTTGGATAGTCCCCAGTTTGGGACTGTTCTTGAACACCTAATCTCACTTAGGATGTAAGTGTATAATGTGTATTGGGTTTTCAAGAAAATTTCAGCAACATTTCCCTGTTTGTTCTCTAAGTACATATGTACTTAGAGAACAGCGGGGAAATGCTGCCGAAATTTTCTTGAAAACCTACTACACATTATACACTTACTAGTGAGATTAGGTGTTCAAGAATGGGATAGGTGGTACACATTTATTACATATAAGAATGACAACACATGTATTTGTTGGTCTAGAAACCCGTCCAATATTTACTCATTAGGAGTAAATCTTGGATAGTCCCCGGTTTGGGACTATTCTTGAACACCTAATCTCACTTAGGATGTTTTCACCATTAATTATATATAAGACCTTAAACCCTAAAGTTTTAACCATAAACCCTAATCTTTTAACCCTAGACCCTAATCTTGTTCTAATATATACTTGTTTTCTCTTTGATCATAGAATGGATAGATCATGGATGTCCATTCCAAATAGTTGTGCCCCCGAGTTTATTTCTAGTCTTGACCAGTTTATTAGATTTTCTAAGGAACATAGGAAACAACCTGGAGATAGGTTCTACTATCCATGTAGGCATTGCGGTAACAACTTGAAAGTTAGCACTGGTGATGAAATCAAAAGTCATGTCATGTGCAACATGATTGTACAAGGCTATATATAATGGTACTGGCGTGGAGAGATTTCAAACCTGAAATCATAGGATGTCGATAGAAGTGCTTGTGTGCCAGAAGAAATTGCCTTCGATGATGTATATGTTAACGAACCAGTTCCAGTAGACATCGTTGATGTGATGTTGGATAGTTGTGGGGTAGAGAAAACTGATCCACCTCCCATGTTTAGAAACATTGTGCATGATGCTGAGATACTGTTATACACATGTTGTAAGTTTAAGAAGCTTAGCGCTGTGTTGAGATTGTATAAACTGAAATCTAACAATCGATAGAGCGACAAAAGTTTCATGTCATTGTTGTCTTTGTTGAAAGAAATTCTTCCTGAAGGAAACGAGCTGCCAATCTCAACATACCGGTTAAAGAAATTGTTGTGCCCAATGGGAATGGAGGCCAAGAAGATACATGCATGCCCGAATGATTGTGTATTATTTCAAAAGGACTATGTGGATTTGAAAGATTGTCTGAAATGTGGTGCGTCAAGGTATAAATTGACAACTTCGAGGGAGTCCAAAACTGGTTCTCCTGCCAAGGTGATGTGGTATCTACCTATAATACCACAGTTTCAATGCTTGTTTGCCAATCCTATAGATGCGAAGAATTTGAGGTGGTATGCAGATGTTAAGAAAAATAATGATGGGATCCTACGACATGCGTCTGATTCCCCACAGTGGAAGAAGATTGATTTATTGTACCCTGAATTCGGTGAAGAAGACAAGAATCTAAGACTTGCTCTTTGTACAAATGGGATGAATCCATACAGGACATTGAGCAACCAACATAGCACTTGGCCAGTTATGCTTATTATATACAATCTTCCTCCCTGGTTGTGTATGAAAAATAAGTACGTTATGTTGTCATCTTTGATATCAGGCCCTAAACAACCTTGAAATGATATCGACGTTTATCTTGAACCGATGATTGATGACTTGAAGAAGCTCTGGGGTGAAGGTGTGATGACCTATGATGCTTTAGGAAGAGAGACATTTTGTTTGCATGCTATGTTGTTTTGCACTGTGAATGACTTTCCAGTATATGGGAATTTGTATGGATAGCGTCATCGATACTCTGTTGAAAAATTTGTCTGGGAATTTGTTCATTGATATCATGGTACATCTTGTTGTCCACTTGACTAGGGAAGTGAAAATGTTGAGACCAATTTTCTTGCATTGGATGTATCCCTTTGAACGATACATGAGTGTTTTTAAAGGTGATGTTTGAAACTATTATCGGCCTGAAGGGAGTATTATTGAGGGTTATGTGGCGAGAGAGGTTATGGATTTTTGCAATGACTTTCTGAGTGCTAATGACGCTCCTGTGAATGACAAAAATATTGAGGAGCATTTTGGGATCATGGGTGAAACTAATCATCCATGAGCAGTTGGAGCAAGGTCACTTGTATATTTTACATCAAGGAACATACCAATTTCATCAAGAGACAATATCCTTGATCCAATTCAATGTGGCTTGCTAGAGAGCATAACAAGACATTTATTAAGTGGTTTGAAGATAAAGTCTTACATCAACTATCTCAAACACCAGATAATCTTACTGAAACCATCAAATGCCTCGCCTTTGAACCAAAATAGAATGTTATGTCTTATGAAGGGTTTGACATACATAGATTCTCATATTATACAAAGCGTCAAGATGATAAGAGTGTCATCCAAAATAGTGGGGTCACCCTTCAAGCATCTTCATTATTTTTTGCAAATGCAAATGATAAGAGTCCACGTGAAGCTAAAATGTCATATTACGGTGTCATGGAAGACATATGGGAGTTTGACTATGTAGATTTCGAAATTCTGATGTTTAAATGTAATTGGGTTAACAACAACAAAGGAGTTATAGTGGATGAATTGGGTTTCACGTTAGTGAACTTTGAAAAGATTGGCGAGAAGGGTGAACCATTCATATTGGCATCATAGGAAAAATAAGTATTTTATATCGATGATCCTGCAAATGATAAACGATCAATTGTTCTTCATGGTAAAAGACAGTTCATTGAATATCCTATAGATGAAGAAGAGTACTATGATAAGTATGATGACTCCAATCCATTCTCAGTTGGGTGGCCAACACCACCAAACATTGAAGTTGGGGATCACAATGACTTGTATGTTCACAGGGATCACAATGAAGGATTGTTAATTGATAAAAGATCACAATATTAGAGGCATGCCTATTTAGATTTTTTATATATTTTATTTTTCTGAATGTGAACTTTACAATGTGAATGTGGACTTTACAATGTGAATTACTTTACAATGTGAATGTAAACTTTACAATGTGAATGTGAACTTTGCAATGTGAATTACTTTACAATGGGAATGTGTACTTTACAATGTGAAATTTACAATTAGTGTTACTTTACAATGTGAAATTTATAATTTGAATGTGAACTTTCAGATGGCTGAGCATTCCCATGATGACCATGTTGATGATCACCATGAGGGTGAGGACGTGCTTGACAATGTAAGTTTTAAGAATATATCCCTGAGGTTTCTATCTATATGTTCATTTATAATTATATCATGTAAGTGTGTTTTTTATCAAATTTTAGGTTGTTGATGTACCCCCTGAAGAAATTATAGCACTTGATGAGAAGCAAAAGAAAATTGAGAAAGTAAGGGGCGTCACAATGATGAACTAGTTAATACAGTAAAGGGGCAATGGACCCAAATTGGTTGTGGATTTCGATCATGCAGGAAATACATGTTTTGCAGCCACTTACACATATAGTGATCTGGTTTCTTATATATTAATGCATACGTAATACATGTTTTGTAGCCACTTACACAAGATATGTACATATTTTGGGTTTTCCCATGTGGGATTTTTGGTTCCATCTTTGATTAGTCTTGTAGATACAAAGCCTTCTTCTATTACTTCATACTGCTGTGATGCTTTTGAATATTTTGGTAAAAATAAGAAGATGGTGATAATAGCTCCATTCAATGTGGAGTAAGTTTACTTTGCTTATAATTTGGACTTAAGAAAATTACATTTTTATTATGGATTTTGAGTTATTAATTTTTAACTTTCTTACCTGTAGTGGTAGGCACTGGGAGTTACTAGTTATTGTCCCCAAGACGTTCACTGTCTATTATCTAGATCCTACAGAGAATGAGTTGGATACATTATGGACATGCAATTAAAAGGGCATTATTCTCGTGAGAAATATTTCATGTTCTTATATCTGTTAACATCTGTTACTATATTACTATTTAATTATGCAATTTAATGGGTTACATTAACATATGTAGGGCTTTATAAGAGTACAAAAAAGCTGGAGGAAAGGTCCCCAGGAAAAAGGATCTGTCACTAATTTGGAAGAATGTGAAAGTAATTTCCTGACTCCAATGTATATATTATTTATGTGAACAGTGCTTATTTGTATTTTTGAATATTTTATATGTTTCAATTTATAGTGTGCTACATAAGACAACGGCTGGGCATGTGCCTTCTATGTGATGCTATTTATGGACCTAATCATCAAACATGCCGTAGTAGAAATTGATAAGATACAATAGGTATTATACATAGTCTCATTACATAATATGAAATATATCAATCTTATTATATATTATTAATTATATATATATATACGTCATTCTCTTTGTAGGTCTTTAAAACTACTGACTTCAACATAGGTGGAAAGTGTTTCGATGTACATGATCCCTATACAAGAGATGAATTAGATGTTGTAAGAGAAGAATAGGCAAAAGCCCTACAAAGAGTGGGAACTTTTAGATATAATTTTATTGACAATGATGACAATGATGAATAAAGAATAACTTTGTTCTCATAATTATTTTTGTATGAATGTGAATGAATTTTTATGAATTGTCATATGTGTGTGAAGATGATCAATACATAAATGTTTCTACATGTGTCTGAATGTGAAAAGGGATGAAATGAATGGAACTGTAAGTTGCTACTGGTTTCTACATGCCTGTGATGAAAAAATATTACAAATTAAATGTGCTTATACATGTGTGTGAATAATATATATATAATATTTTCCATCTGGTTAATTTTGCAGGTTTGTGGTATGTTGTTGGACGATATCAATGGATGTCATAAACCTACAGTTTAGAACTGAACTACATGTTCTCATCCTGCTGACCAACCATACAACCGGCCTACAAACTAATAAGAAAAAAATCTTAACATAGGCGTCAGTTATTTGAACAAAACCGACACCAAAGACATACGGCAGTGGTTTTTTTATAAAAAAACGGACGTCTATGTGGCGTGGAACCACGACTGTGCTGGGAAGCACGGCCATGGTGGCAGGCAGGGGATATGGCATCAGTTATTTGCACAAAATCGATGTCGGTTCAGTTGATATGGCCAGGAACCACGACCGTGCTGGGAAGCACAACCGTGGTGGTAGGGGAGATGGCGTCAGTTATCTTACAAAAATGACGCCTATAGGCCCTTTGCTGGTACGTTTTTGGTGGCGGGAAATGTTGTGACGTCAATTATTTTAATAATCGACGTCTGTAACCATTCTATAGTACCAGTTTTCATAAAAAATTGATGCCTATAGTCCCTTTGTTGGTGCGTTTTCGGTGGTGGAAAGATTTTTGGCGTCGGTTCGGAATCGATGCCGAAGGGGTCCACATTTAGCGGCGCCCACTTGGGTGTCACTTGGAAACCGAAACTAAAGCCCTTAATTAACTGACGCTAAAGGCCTGTTCTGTAGTAGTGTTTGGTGATGTGAAATGGGAATAAGGACAGAATTAATAGAAGTAGTTAGTAGCGATCGGAGAACATACTTACCTCCCACTTGTTACACGTTGTCTAGAAAGGAGAAGAAAGCTTTTTGTGAATGCTTGGTAAATGTTAAGGTGCCACAGGGTTACTCATCCAACATCTGTACATTAGTATCAATGAAAGATATGAAGTTGATAGGTCTTAAATCTCATGATTGTCACACTCTAATGCATCAAATATTTTTCCCGTGACAATTCGATCTATATTGCCGAAGCATGTACGGTTTGCAATCACCAGACTTTGTTTCTTTTTCAACAGTCTGTGTAGCAAAGTTATTGACCCTGATACTCCCGATAAATTGCAAAGAGAAGTGGTTGTTACCCTATGTCACTTGAGATGCATTTTCCTACTTTGTTCATTGATATCATGGTACATCTTGTTGTCCACTTGACTAGGGAAGTGAAAATGTTGAGACCAATTTTCTTGCATTGGATGTATCCCTTTGAACGATACATGAGTGTTTTTAAAGGTGATGTTTGAAACTATTATCGGCCTGAAGGGAGTATTATTGAGGGTTATGTGGCGAGAGAGGTTATGGATTTTTGCAATGACTTTCTGAGTGCTAATGACGCTCCTGTGAATGACAAAAATATTGAGGAGCATTTTGGGATCATGGGTGAAACTAATCATCCATGAGCAGTTGGAGCAAGGTCACTTGTATATTTTACATCAAGGAACATACCAATTTCATCAAGAGACAATATCCTTGATCCAATTCAATGTGGCTTGCTAGAGAGCATAACAAGACATTTATTAAGTGGTTTGAAGATAAAGTCTTACATCAACTATCTCAAACACCAGATAATCTTACTGAAACCATCAAATGCCTCGCCTTTGAACCAAAATAGAATGTTATGTCTTATGAAGGGTTTGACATACATAGATTCTCATATTATACAAAGCGTCAAGATGATAAGAGTGTCATCCAAAATAGTGGGGTCACCCTTCAAGCATCTTCATTATTTTTTGCAAATGCAAATGATAAGAGTCCACGTGAAGCTAAAATGTCATATTACGGTGTCATGGAAGACATATGGGAGTTTGACTATGTAGATTTCGAAATTCTGATGTTTAAATGTAATTGGGTTAACAACAACAAAGGAGTTATAGTGGATGAATTGGGTTTCACGTTAGTGAACTTTGAAAAGATTGGCGAGAAGGGTGAACCATTCATATTGGCATCATAGGCAAAATAAGTATTTTATATCGATGATCTTGCAAATGATAAACGATCAATTGTTCTTCATGGTAAAAGACAGTTCATTGAATATCCTATAGATGAAGAAGAGTACTATGATAAGTATGATGACTCCAATCCATTCTCAGTTGGGTGGCCAACACCACCAAACATTGAAGTTGGGGATCACAATGACTTGTATGTTCACAGGGATCACAATGAAGGATTGTTAATTGATAAAAGATCACAATATTAGAGGCATGCCTATTTAGATTTTTTATATATTTTATTTTTCTGAATGTGAACTTTACAATGTGAATGTGGACTTTACAATGTGAATTACTTTACAATGTGAATGTAAACTTTACAATGTGAATGTGAACTTTGCAATGTGAATTACTTTACAATGGGAATGTGTACTTTACAATGTGAAATTTACAATTAGTGTTACTTTACAATGTGAAATTTATAATTTGAATGTGAACTTTCAGATGGCTGAGCATTCCCATGATGACCATGTTGATGATCACCATGAGGGTGAGGACGTTCTTGACAATGTAAGTTTTAAGAATATATCCCTGAGGTTTCTATCTATATGTTCATTTATAATTATATCATGTAAGTGTGTTTTTTTATCAAATTTTAGGTTGTTGATGTACCCCCTGAAGAAATTATAGCACTTGATGAGAAGCAAAAGAAAATTGAGAAAGTAAGGGGCGTCACAATGATGAACTAGTTAATACAGTAAAGGGGCAATGGACCCAAATTGGTTGTGGATTTCGATCATGCAGGAAATACATGTTTTGCAGCCACTTACACATATAGTGATCTGGTTTCTTATATATTAATGCATACGTAATACATGTTTTGTAGCCACTTACACAAGATATGTACATATTTTGGGTTTTCCCATGTGGGATTTTTGGTTCCATCTTTGATTAGTCTTGTAGATACAAAGCCTTCTTCTATTACTTCATACTGCTGTGATGCTTTTGAATATTTTGGTAAAAATAAGAAGATGGTGATAATAGCTCCATTCAATGTGGAGTAAGTTTACTTTGCTTATAATTTGGACTTAAGAAAATTACATTTTTATTATGGATTTTGAGTTATTAATTTTTAACTTTCTTACCTGTAGTGGTAGGCACTGGGAGTTACTAGTTATTGTCCCCAAGACGTTCACTGTCTATTATCTAGATCCTACAGAGAATGAGTTGGATACATTATGGACATGCAATTAAAAGGGCATTATTCTCGTGAGAAATATTTCATGTTCTTATATCTGTTAACATCTGTTACTATATTACTATTTAATTATGCAATTTAATGGGTTACATTAACATATGTAGGGCTTTATAAGAGTACAAAAAAGCTGGAGGAAAGGTCCCCAGGAAAAAGGATCTGTCACTAATTTGGAAGAATGTGAAAGTAATTTCCTGACTCCAATGTATATATTATTTATGTGAACAGTGCTTATTTGTATTTTTGAATATTTTATATGTTTCAATTTATAGTGTGCTACATAAGACAACGGCTGGGCATGTGCCTTCTATGTGATGCTATTTATGGACCTAATCATCAAACATGCCGTAGTGGAAATTGATAAGATACAATAGGTATTATACATAGTCTCATTACATAATATGAAATATATCAATCTTATTATATATTATTAATTATATATATATACGTCATTCTCTTTGTAGGTCTTTAAAACTACTGACTTCAACATAGGTGGAAAGTGTTTCGATGTACATGATCCCTATACAAGAGATGAATTAGATGTTGTAAGAGAAGAATAGGCAAAAGCCCTACAAAGAGTGGGAACTTTTAGATATAATTTTATTGACAATGATGACAATGATGAATAAAGAATAACTTTGTTCTCATAATTATTTTTGTATGAATGTGAATGAATTTTTATGAATTGTCATATGTGTGTGAAGATGATCAATACATAAATGTTTCTACATGTGTCTAAATGTGAAAAGGGATGAAATGAATGGAACTGTAAGTTGCTACTGGTTTCTACATGCCTGTGATGAAAAAATATTACAAATTAAATGTGCTTATACATGTGTGTGAATAATATATATATAATATTTTCCATCTGGTTAATTTTGCAGGTTTGTGGTATGTTGTTGGACGATATCAATGGATGTCATAAACCTACAGTTTAGAACTGAACTACATGTTCTCATCCTGCTGACCAGCCATACAACCGGCCTACAAACTAATAAGAAAAAAATCTTAACATAGGCGTCAGTTATTTGAACAAAACCGACACCAAAGACATACGGCAGTGGTTTTTTTATAAAAAAACGGACGTCTATGTGGCGTGGAACCACGACTGTGCTGGGAAGCACGGCCATGGTGGCAGGCAGGGGATATGGCATCAGTTATTTGCACAAAATCGATGTCGGTTCAGTTGATATGGCCAGGAACCACGACCGTGCTGGGAAGCACAACCGTGGTGGTAGGGGAGATGGCGTCAGTTATCTTACAAAAATGACGCCTATAGGCCCTTTGCTGGTACGTTTTTGGTGGCGGGAAATGTTGTGACGTCAATTATTTTAATAATCGACGTCTGTAACCATTCTATAGTATCAGTTTTCTTAAAAAATCGATGCCTATAGTCCCTTTGTTGGTGCGTTTTCGGTGGTGGAAAGATTTTTGGCGTCGGTTCGGAATCGATGCCGAAGGGGTCCACATTTAGCGGCGCCCACTTGGGTGTCGCTTGGAAACCGAAACTAAAGCCCTTAATTAACTGACGCTAAAGGCCTGTTCTGTAGTAGTGTTTGGTGATGTGATCAACTTTATGTATTAAACATTTTATATCTTTGAAGTTGTACTCTACTTTATCTTATAGTATCTTTTTAGGGTTTACTTGTAACATGACTGGTGTAGTATAGAAGACACTCAATTGTCTTATGTGAGAACCTATCACACTAAATAAGATTACTCAAAAAACAAAATATGATTACTCATCAATTAAACACAAACCCAGAAAATAGGGTAAATTAAAACCAATATCAACATTTCCCAATTGTTCAAAAACATTTACATAAAAGCCTTGCAACTTGTTGTATTTCATATAATGGTCAATATCCTTTACCATTGCTCTGTAGCCTTAACTACAACATAAACTTTATAAAAGAACACTATTCACATATACAAGCATCCACATGCTATCAAAATCTCAATTCAATCAAAACATCATATATAAACTTTTCACCCAGACCTGAGAGTATAGGGATGACTCTAGGACACACTAGACAACAAAACAACCATCTCTAGGGTTCATCACCTTAGATTCTTCTCACTATCATGATATTATTGTCATTGTTGTTGATCACCTAAAAAGCTGTGGTGACCCACGACGTGAGACCTAGTCCCAGCAAGAGATATAACTCTCTCCAATTGATATTGACTCCATCAGATTAAACAATAAATAACTAAGCAGTTGGAGAATTTAATAATCAATTGAGCAGATTGAATAGTTCTAGCATGCTAAATAGATTAAGCAAATAATCTTACAAGCAAGCATGATTATCAATGTATATATAGGTAATAGATAAACCCATTTCTTTTATCAGATATCTAGTCAAGCTTCATAAGATTGCATCTAATGAATATTGTCATCATTAATTTGACTATCATCATATGCCTTACTAACAACACAAGCAATCAAGAAGCATAAGCATATCTGACATTATGAATATGTCTAGTAGAATGACATGGCTATCAATATTGGCATGTTAAATAAGGTGAACCAATCCACATAATAAGTAGATCTAACATCATATCACAACTAACTACATAAGAATAATTAGCAGTTTAATCATTTCTAATTACATAGGCATGGCTAGCAGTATTAGACATTTCTAGTAGCATAATCTTAAATATCAGTGTCATTATATTTGACAATATAAATAGGTTTACAATATGATCACATCTACAACATGAGCATATCTATCATCTCTTATTGAACTATATATCATATCTATATAAGAAGATCAAACAAGGGTTATCATCAAATGTGACGCAGTGTGTATAACCCTAAATAGATATGCTACACGATTGTATTACATCTTTTATTTTGCCCTAAGAGTTTGAATCATACCATCTAAATTCCAACAACCCCTGTGAAGGGCTATTCAATTTTGTATAAAATCCAGGAGTTCTGATATCCTAAGATCTCTCCTCCTACCCGATCAACATGGGACAAAAAGGTAGTGACATATCAGTCAATGCTGCCACTACAGCTACATATAGTCAAGCTGCTAACAACTAGTCTGCCCTTGGTACAGGTCACGACACTAGAGGCATATAAGAGGCATCCTACAGTTATATTGTTACCTTTCACACATCACAATATCACAATATCTAAGGCATGACCACAACCATCCTTAATTTCTTGATATTAGGGTACCAAGTTGTCTCTGCATACTCAACATGTTATGTATGCGCTCTGAGTTTCCCGTAGGAATTACTCATTTTACCCCTGCAAGTTCTGACACGACAATGGTTCTACTGCATAGGGTACTATGTGATTAGAGCTTCACTTGATTAGTTACTACCAATTGGGTGAATTAAGGCTTCATCAAACAAGTGGACATACAAACCCTAATTTATCTTTAGCAAAACATTGCTATATAACAACTTCAGAAGATATAAAACATATGTGTCATAATTTCTCATCTCAACATCATATGGAAGTATTCACCTATAAATTAAGAGACTATACTTGTCATCACATCATCATCACGTGGTACTATTCTCTTGTCATTCATGAAACTACACTTGTCATCATACTATCACAGGATATAAATCCTCAACACAATATTACATGGTATCAACTATTGTCAATGTAAGTGGATTACACCTCATTCAGGGATCAGCCATGCCCTAAGATCATCATGACCATTATATCATTTCCTACAAGTTCATCATTATCTTTTTATGCCTTATAACAAGGCTCAACAAACATCACCACACATGTGATAAATAGGCTCAGCCTAATTTGCATTAAAGAACTAAAGGATGTTCATAGGATAACATTATAGGATTAGCTTAGTAATTAAGAGCATTCCTTTACTGTTTCTCATCCTCGAGCACACGATGTCAGATCTGTTTGAGACAAATCAGTAAAAGGACATAAACTATGAATTTCCTTTCTCAACTATCCCCACCTGGCAGTCCCAAATCAGCCTTCACTGACCACTGAATAATCAAGTACTCTTAAGTGATAAAAAATTCCATAAAATATGTCCACACATAGACCACTGAACACTATCAAGAGAGCAGTTAATATCATAGTCAATCAGGCATTCACTTGGTACATCATGTGATTCTCTATCCTACATTTTTCTTTTCCTAACTACCAACTATTTGGAAGCAATTATCCTTATAAGAATGAATGAGGAGAATAATCATTTATGTGGCCTACTGATAAGAGCAATGGATGGAACAAAATGGGTGGCTAATGAATAATCACAAGTAACATACTAATTACTTATGCAAAAATTAAACATGATGAACCTATATGATGAAGATAATGAAAAATGCATGAATCCTAATGCCTAATGTTATGGGTTGAATGATGCATGTATTGAAAATCTCAGTAAATTGTTAAGAGTGAAATACAAAAGATAATACATCATGTGAATTTTTCCATCTCTTTGTGAAGAGTTTACAACATCCTTTCTCCCTCTTTAGTTCAAAACATTTAAATTTGTTTTTTATTCATTGGCCCATTATTTTAGTATGATGGAAAATTATGCTTGGGCTTCACTAACATATCTCATTCAATTTTTTTTCTTCTGGATTTTTTTCTAAGGGTATGGATGTGTATCCATGGATTCTAATTTCAATGGAAAATAGTGTAACCACACGATAGAAAAATGAATGATGAAAAATACATGAAATCCACATGTAATTGTTATGCAACTAATTTGATATGGATAGAAATTGTTTATGCATATTTTGTTAGCTAACGGAATTAAAAGAAAAACAAAATATCATGTTACCTATTATTCTATGCAATGCAAACAAGAGGAAATGATTTGAATTACTTGATCATCTTAAGGTGTTGGATCAAAATGAATGGAAAATGGATGCAATCACATAATTCAGAGGCAATGCCTTTCTTGAACTATGATATATCCCTATCTAATGACTTATGTACAAGGTAACTGTAACATTCCAAATTTTCAGCATTTATTTAAGATTTTAAAAAGCGGTTTTCTTAAATAAACAATGATTGAGGGGATTATTGGAAAAAGACCCTGAAGTGGAATTTTCTTAAAGAATAATGAAGTTAGAAAAGCATATTAGGATCAATCACTTCGTTATCCATTATAAATATGATTTATGCACTGAAGAAAATAGATGTTATCCCCTCACCCTTTTCTCTTTCCAAAACATAAATGATGTTAGGGGAAGTGGAAGACAAAAATAAAATATTTTCAAATTCGAAAGTATACCTTGTATAACTTAAGCAAGAAGTAATCCTCTTTCCTTTCATAGTTATAATAAGAAGAAAATCCTTTTTCTCTTTCCTCCAAGAAAGTTTCTCAAAAGTCATAAAATATTGGAGACATAAATATTGAGTAAGTAATGAATGCTTATTTTGAAATTTGTGTCCTATAAACAGAAAGGAAAGGTATTATTCAATTATTTATATATTAATGCATTAAAATTTAATTTGAGTGACTAATGTCAAAACTATGGTCAAGGATGTAGACTTCTTTTTGGACGAGTTCTTCAAATTTGGTGATGTTTTGACTTTATTTGATCCTCCAAATCAATTAAGGAAGTTTGGAGTACAGTTGGATTAGGAATTAATCAAAATACATTTAATGCGTCGATTTGCCCAATAGTCTGAGATTTAATCACCTATCACGTGCTTCTATGATTTCTATTCTTTCTTGCATACAACACTTAACTGTATGATCAAGATCCTATGGAGATAGTGCCGTCCTCTCCCTCTATTTTAGTTACAAGCTCAAATTAGTTTCACAAGTTTTCTCTCTCAATCCTTTTCTCTCTCATCCCTCATCTGTTTCATGAGATATCTTCTCCATCGAATTCTCATCCACATTCTAAATCAAATGAGCTACCACTCCCCCTCCCCTCCCTATATTTAGGGAATCCGAATTAGGACTTTGCATCCCTCATCAACCCGACTTGCCTAGGGTGTCTTGATGCCTCTCACACCTACATCAAGGTCCCAAAAGCACCATTGCCCTGGACTCTTCTCTCCTCCACCCTCAATTTCACCTCCAATGCTCTAATACCCCTATACCTACTTGATCTCCTTCTCCGTTGACATGGACCTTTCACCAGCACTACCCTCTGTCTCTGATGAAATTGATGCCCCAGTAAGCATCTGACATCTCCCACGATGATTTATGCGTCATTGTTTTTCTCCGATCTCATTCCAGTCATTGTACCCTCAAGGTCACCTTCATGGTGCTTGTTAGAATGCGACTCCATAGTACTCTAGGCTTCCTATGTCCATAGAAAACCAACCTTTTTTATCAATGGACTTCCCTGAATATTTTCCTTTCATTACTTTTTAGGATCACCCTCTTCTAGAAGCATACAAATCTGACCCCCTCTCTATTTTGCGACAACTGATGTATGTTCATGGAGTTTTGCGGTCCCTTAAACTTGGTTTTGTTCCCTACATTCTTTCTATGAGCTTGCAAAATTTTCCACTGAGTTTTCATTACCTGTCACTGCACCTTCATGCATTTAGTTTCCTTCAATTTCCAATAATGGTGAAGATTCTTTCTTGAGCCTTCGGTCACCACAGAGTCTGTTTTGGGGATTGTATTGGGTAGAGAACCTCAAGGAATCATCTCAGATTATTTGCTACTTGAAAAAAAAAATGTATTCCTAAGTTTGATTGGAGTTACCACTCCTGAGTAGGTGCCTCATGCCATGGCTTGAGGGGAAGCATACCAGGTCAATGAATGACCTTGGTGACCCTGTCGCTTTAATTGAGTCATCTCTTATCACAAGCACTTTTCCAAATTTTCACTGCTTTAACTACTATGTGTGTGTGTGTGTGTTTTTCTTTTTGTGGGCTTGAGCCACATGTCCGTCCTTGATTGGCCCACATTAGATAGGCCCCTACGTCTAATAGGAAACGTTGTAGCCTATGTGGGTTTTTATCAATTTCTAATTGGACAGTTCTTCCAAAATTTGTTGTAAATTGATGATTTGTCACAAAATTTTGAAAAAAAATAGTCATTGGAAAGGGTTTTTCAAGAGGGATCCGATTTTAAGGTTTTCAAGACATTATTTTCCTCTTCATTTTGATGTTTTATTTGAAACCCTACTTTGACCCATGAAACCCTAAGTATGTATCAATGTGATTAATTTGACCTAAGTCAAACAAGTTTTTCTTAATCTATTGATGTTGATTAATAAGCCTAACCCTAATGCACACAAATGCTAATTCAACCTAGGATAAATACAAGGTATTTATTTATGATGTTTAATAATTATGAACATCTGTTTAGAGCCTAATTATGACAAGAGAAGCTTGACTTATATTTGACTCAAGCTCAAAGTCACCGAGTTATGATTTTATTTTCTCCAAGGTAAGTAGGTCATGCCACTATACATATGTACTTTTATTGAATTGTATGCTATGTATGATTTATGAACTACATTTTCAATTTCAAGTTTAATGCTCAAATCATGTTCATCATATAAATTGCTTGACAATTTCTATACCTATGTCTTATGGTTATCATGCTCATTAAGATTAGAGATTATGATTACTAATGAAAGATTAATAGATTTAATGTTCATGTTTCAAGAGGGAGAAATCCTATCATGTTAAGATTCAAGTTCAAGATATAATTCATGTTTATGATAATATTAATGTTAATATAATTGGAATTGAAATAGTTTTTATATGCTTCTCCAATCATGGACCTCAAGGGGTCGTTATGGGCATTCGTGCTAATTATGGGATTTTATAGCCAAATCATGGGAATTTGTGTTGTTATGGGCTTTCCTAGCATTATGGGATTTCCTACCAATCATATTCTCTTAAGTGGGCATCATAGAGAGATGCATATATTTAATGCTCAATTCTTCACGCACTACAAAAAATATTTGATTTGGCTACAATTAGTCTAGCTAAAAATATCATATTTATAGTTAAAACCACTTTCATTTACAAATATAAAATTGTAAACAAAATAAATGTAGTTACAATTGCTCTTCTGGACTCCCCCCATCTGAAATAATCAAATAGTATGAAAATTTAACTTTGCCAAGCACCTACTCCGGTCCCTATTGGCACATCTGTCTCCTTCCCCGATTCACGCATGACTCTCCATCGTGCTTCTACTCCTCCAAGCCCTCGTCCACTCCTCTAGCACTCCTACCCCCCACAAAAAAACCCACCCACGGACAGGTTCTCTTCCACTCCTCTCATCATATCCCCAGTCCCTGATCCTCATAACCCCATCCCCAAATTCGATTGCAATCTCATCGTCTTCTCTGTACCCCGCATCTCCTACCTCCTCCTTTTGTTAATGTATCACCTCCAGGCCGCCGAAGAGGAGATGGAAGGATGACCTACTGGGAACAGAAATGAGGAGAGGGGTAGGTTAAAGCACAACTGCTCAAGGATAGGGATCAAAGCTCACCAATTTGTTCCTCCTCTTCTCTCACTCACAGCAGCGAGTAAAATTCCCATCCCTTATTTAGCTAATTTTTCTGAACTCAATGATACCTCGCTACAGGATATTTGTTGGATTCAACATGGTGACCAGGATATTTGAATGATGGGTTAAACCTTTTGTATTCTCATTAGTTTTTCTGATCTCAGCAGCTTGACACTTGGTTACAATGAAGTGTTAATACATTAGGCTTCTTGTTTCAAAGGGGAATTGAGAAAGGAACTGGTCTTTCATCAGTAGAATTCACATGAGAAGCATCATCAAGTCATCACTCACGAGTATACTTCTTTACCTATGTCAGCAACTTATCATCATCAATCATGCCACTCTTACCGTGTTCATTTTTTTGGTCCGCAGCTGTAATAGTATTTTGAACTGAAACTTCATTATCAGATTTTGTGAACGTACAAAGACAGGCTCCAATAAGGTGATAATGACTTATCTTTGTTTGCAACAACAAAATCCTTAGATCTTTGTCAATGCGTTCTTTGACTTGTCAGTCTGTCATAGACCAATTGTTCCAGTCGTCTCTACAGATACTACAGAATGCTCATCCTTAATAAGCTCATCAATTTGTCATGCTAATTTTATGGATTCATGTGTTTCTCTAGCAATTAATATCTTTTAAATCAGTATGATATGTATAATTATTGAATATATTCAATACACGAATGGTATATTGTTTCCTCATAAAGTACGTTCTGTTTGACTTCTAAGTGATATTTTTTATGTTTATCTTGTTTTCTCAAAGTGATTGAACTGCGTTGGATCATTTTACTTCTCATACTGTCAAATGTCAAGCCTTGTTTGAGTTCATCTTGACTTATTCTTGCTACTTGATGACATAAGAACTATGTTCAAGAGCCTGAACATACCCAGATATTAAATGCTAGATCAAAGGCCTTGGACTGACGAATATAACTACCAAAACTAGCAGATTTATTAGTTTAACTGAGTTACTTTTTTGTTTAATATGTGGGATTCAAACCTTAGTACAATTGTATTGCCTGAATTCACATATTGATATGTAAAGTATTATGTACTTCTGCGTATGCTATAATACCCTATTTAATCATGAGAAACCCAACATCAGTACGCATTATACATTATCATACAGGTTGCTAATGATGAGTTTACATGGAATGATAATTATACAGTTTCCACAAACAATATGAGTAAAAAAAACTATGAGGATGCCTCACGTGAGCATGATTAAGCATGTACACCATTTAAGTCAATTGCCTAGTATCTCAATCTTTATAACCTCCATGCCGACTTAATAAAAAATGTGTCCATCCTCATCATTTTTCATCAGGACTCGTATCTCAGAAATGTCAGGAATAAGCATGTATACCACTTTAGTTAACTGCGTTTGTATGCCACTGAGCTGCCATTCTCCATGTCTTTAGGAACCATTTCTTCTGATACAATCGATGTAGCTATTAGGTATTTAGGAAATCAATTCTGAATCTGATTGTTTTGATCCCCTTGGTACAAGATAAATCAGCACGATTGACTTAACAACCATGATTTTACTTGTAAATTGAATATGTATATGTATACTTAAAAAAATAATAGTAATATATGTGGCTTCCAATAGGAAGATAAATTACTAGGGACAAATAAGTGTCACGTTCATCACAACAGTTGGTGGCAGACTTTATTTGCTGCTGGATTTTGAGAGAGATGTTTACTGGATATTTGAAATGTTTTGGTTACCAAACATTGTCATACATTTTCTTTTATTTTTCATAATTGTATAGTTACCTTTATTTCTTTATTTCTTTCTCTTGACCTGGCTAATTTGTATCACTAGGTCGTCTTTTACATAGTGTCTCTCAGGAAGTTATTAAGAAATGAGCTGTAGAACCAAAATAGAAAAGGGAGCAGACTTTCCCCTCTTCCCTTGATTTAACAAGTCGAAATGCATCTAATGACTAGAAAGTCAGGTATTCCCTTTTATCCTACTCTGTTTATTCTCCCATACTATAATTATTGTGGTCTGAAGAGTAATTATTGTGGTCTGAAGTGTACCTTTCATAAATTACTACCATCCACTCATCCTCATTCATGTTTATAATAATTTTTATATAAATATTTATTCTATGGCTAGACCACATTCTTTGGAATTCGTTTAAGTGGATGGTGGTTTGGGTTTATACAATAGGATGGATATACCATAGAACGACTTTGCATGAATCAAGAACATTTAATTCTCACCTAGCTCAATTAATTTTTGAAGTCAAAATGATATTTGTTGACCAGCAACTGCGGAGAGTGAAGAACGTGGATGGTTGATGCAACAATACTAACAAATATGAGTGCATGAACTACTAGAAATTCTATAATCATGCTCTAGTATGATCTTCCTATCACTATTATGTATCTACAAATATGGGATAGTGGTCTAGTTTGGATTCTAATTTTGGTTGCTGCATCTTAATTTTGGATCCTGAAGACAAATTACATGGTTACTTGTTGTTTGAGGATTCAAAGTGATCAACCTTTGTGTGTGTGTGTCATTTTTGTTTAGCCTTGATCAGGGTAAAATCTAGAAGATGTCCATTATGAAGACCTTCTTGTTGTTATCTACTGATCTGCTGATATAGATTTTGCAAGCTAGTGGTTCCTAGCTACCTAATTTTGGAAGTACTTGGTTTTACACATGATGTTACTATCTTTATTGCTCTGAAATTACCGCATCTTCCTTGTTGCACAATCAGATATTCATGCTTTAAGCTTCTTGGTTTTCTGGAGAAGGCTGTTGATGTTTTGGGGGTTCTGTTTTCAGTGTGATAAAGCTATTCTGAAGAAGGCCGTTGAAGTTTTTCTTGCCTTTTTTTGTTCTCTATATGTAAGGATGAAGCTTCCAAGTATCACCTTGATGGAGGTTGTTTACATTCCCTCAGTCCTCATGCATCCTTGACACATTCAATTTCAATATACACCATGCTTATTGATTCAGTGGAAAGTGTGTTAGAATAGCAATTCATGTCATGCAAACAAAGAAAATGATCTTTTCTCTTTTCTAATTTTCTTCACTGAAGAATAGAATTCCCCATGCATCTAATGAGTTGAGATTCCTCCTCTCCAAAAGTCTCTCAGTTAGTGCTACTTCAGTAGGTAAAATTCCTATGTTCCTCTTATGTCTCAAGCACTTGGTGCCTTCTATATCTATGCAAATGTGATATCTTGAGCTTCCATGTTGTCTATCAAAGGTAGTACCACTTATGCAAGTCACATGATAATCAACTCCTCCATGACAATTCAGCCACTTTCTGACCTGAAAAGCAACACCAGTGAAAATTTCTGATCGTAGGGGGGGAGTGGGTAGTTCTAACTTCCACATATTTTCTCAAAGTTGAGCATTCATAGGAATATTAGCAGCACGCCTATTGGTATTATGGCCTGAGACCTCCACCCAATAGACTGACTTCATAGAGTAGCATCCTTTAGATGTAAGTAACCAATAAAGTTCATCATCCTATTCTTTTTTTTATATAATTAATCAACTATAATTTTAAAAAACCTTATTTAAGAATAGAAATCAGAATCCACATTGCATCCCCTTCTAAAGAGGGAAAAGAAAGTTACAAAAGCATTTGTAAAATACTAAGATATGTCTGAACCAGAAAGTACATTGCATTCCTCCATTCAGACATGAATGACATCCTCTTCCTCACCTATTGACAAAATTTACCTTAGCAGTGAGAGGCTGATGTTTTGTTAAAAGAACCACCTGGAAGGATGTCACAAGCAGAGATATAACATGTTCCCGATATATGCAAGTGCTCCTTGTACCACATTCATCGGTTACTCTTTTCTACTGCAGATAGCAGAGACATGTCTGCATACAGCTCAAATGGAGCTCATCTCGTACTCATCAAGGATTTATGGATTGGTTGCATTACTGTCGGTTTTAGACTCTGGCCGAACGTATGTAAGGTTTGTACCAGAGGGAGACACAATGTTTCCTGGGGGCCCAGAACTTGGCAAACACTTTGGACTTAGATTGGATGTAGTAGCAGTGTCACGCTTCCACTGCATACATCTTGCTCCAGCCTTGAGCGGTAGCCATGCTCGGAAAGCATTTACCATTAATCCTCTAGGGTACGGAACCCTCCCAAGTCTAGAAGCAAAAGAGGCGACCCCGGCAACTCTGGGCCATGACATAATAGCATGTGTATCATGATGACTAGTGTTAATCTTCACAACCTTCAAAATTCTTGACATAAATGATGTCCCATTTAATGACAGCACCAGCTCAGCAGATTCTTTCCTCAAGAACTCTACGTATGCAGATCCTTTCGGCTGCCCTGTAGTTGCATCAGTCACAATAATAACGTTTAAAACTTCTCCAAATTTATTGAAATGGCGGGAAAGTGTGTCTTTCGTGGCAGCAAAGTGGACGTTGCTCATAAAAATGATTATGGAATCTACATCATCAGAAGGTTGGCTACTGGAATACAATCCCGGTAAAGATGGGAGGGGCTTCTGAGCATCCTTTAAAATATCTGGTTGCTGGAACACATCTTTCTTGTTTCCAGAAGGAGCAGGTTCGGTGTCTTTGAACTGGACAGGGAGTCTACCTGCAGCCTCTCCACTCCTAGTTGGTGTCGAAGGCTGCTCAGGCATTACCTCCCTCGATTCATTGAAATTTTCAGGCTTCCATGTATTTACATTAACATAAATATTCACTATCTTCCTAGAAGCATTTGAAGTGGCAACTAAAGGTGGATCTTGAACTTTCGCCTTTAATATTCTTGCTGCTTCATTTATATCCTTGGCAACACTATACTGGAAAGTCAATGGATCATTATCCTTGTGAGAAGAAGAGGCTACTTAAGATACAGCTACATCACACCATGAAGTGCCAAAATCCTCCAAGTCATCACTTTCCAAATCAAAAAAAGATACCATGGCAGCATCATGTCCTGCCACTTGCAACTCACTTTCTAACTCCCCTCTATACTCGTTTATATGTTCATAATCCATATATTTGGAGTCACGGGTAAAATCTTGATAATCTACATCTTCTAGCATTTGATCTTCAAAATCCAAAGACCGTCCTGAAATCTGAGATCTTCCACTACCAGAAACTAACCTATCAAAAACATTTCCTGAGCTTCTAACCTTAACTGCATCTTCAGCCGCTTCTGCTGCATCTTTCACTACAGTAGCCATGCCACCAGGTAAAATAGAACCAGATCTTTCCCTGGGAGGTTGCTCCTCCATGGATAAATCTGGCCTAGAAGCTGACACAACAGAGCACAGACAATTTGAAGAAGGTTCAGGCCTTGAAGATGCATTCTGAGAAGTCCGCACCGCATCTCTTACAGCAAATTGAAGGAGTCAGCAAGAGGCACTGAGCGTTGAACGTGGAGCTACTATCATTTTGATTGGTTCTTCATCATGCTGGCTTCTCTTTCTTAGAATCTGAGGCCTTGGTAAGAGCAGTTGTCGCGCATTACGTTGATGAGGTGGTTTCTCAGTGGAGTTGACTTTATCGACAAGAACACTTCGGAAAAGCAGAGGTTTAGCCTCATCCTTAACCAAACCTTTCCACTCCATGTTATGCCTACTTCTGTATGTGCCATTAGTGTCCTATTCATAATCAGAATCTGGAGAGTTTGCAATTGTGCCCTCTGTCTGAGACATGTGTTTCCTTGAATCCTTAATTCCATCACTTGTAGATGATTATCTATGTTGCGCATATAGGTCTAAGTTTGAAGTAAGGTGATCCCACAACCATGTAACAAAGGAAGTGTTATCATCTCCCCAAAACACATCAAGTTCCTTCCTAGCTTCTTCCTTCTGTTTCTTGGATTGGTATAATTTTAGAATTTCCTTCAGATCCTCATTATTCACAACTTGTTCCAGTAGGTTCCCATTCCAAAAATTACTAGTGTTGTAAGTGAGGTCACTCAACAATTTTCTCTCATATAGACTGGTCTAAGATTTATTTTCCTTGTAACCAAGATGGCATGTTGATGGTTTTGTTGGATGCAACTAACTTTTTGATATTCTCTGATGACCTGGAGTGTTCTTATTCCTTGTCCTTTACTACTCTTGAGCTATTCGTGAAATGAATCGATATAATTAATGTTCGAGCACTCTATTTATCTAAGTGATTGTTTGAAGAGTTGTCATTCGCCCATGATTCTTTCTTATATTCTCATCTCCAGAATTAATCCTGGAAAAGAATCATCCATATATCTATCGATACTCTCACTGGATTATTTTGAGTTTTATTGTCATCATACAGTCTTTTTATAGTTTTGATAAATAGAGAGATATAATAGGATCGTATCCATCTGAAAATTATGGAGTTGAATGCATGAAAATTATCTACAGACTTAATACATTGATGTTAAATTGAATAAATTAAAGTGAAATTATTTTGTTTTTCTTACTCCCTTACAGATTACTGAATAATTAAAGTGCAAGGATTGTTGAAGTGATCCTAGGATAATTCACTAGTCGTCGAAAGCAAGAAAGGGAAGCATAGGGTGCCCATAAAGAAGAATAGAGTATGGAACCTTAGAGGAGAGAAGAAAGATATGTTTTGTATTAGGCTTACAATGGATGTCACTTGGAGATTATAGTAAGGGTTACAACTTTTTCTTCAGGTCGAACTATATGGAATTAATACCATTCTTACATATTGTAATAAATACTTTTTGTTTTTCTTTATATACATCTTATACCATTGTTTTCTATGTATGATCTTGGCTGGGTACTTTTTTATAATTGCTATTATCTTGTTTCAGCTCTAAAAATGAGTATGGTGTTTACATATATGTAGCTTGCTGATTATCAAATCTGCCTCAGTGATGTTCACATGCTTGGGATTTTTTGGTTGTTTTACTGCATGTTTTGTTAAGAAAACTAGCATGACATTTCATTATGAAGTTGTACTTGTAATTACTTAGAGAATGATCAACCTTATTGCTTTATATTACAAGTTCTTACTATGATCTAAGTCACTGAACCAGATACTTATTTAGAATTTTTCCTCCCCATATTATGGTTTTATCATAGGGTCTTGCACGATTGAACTGCTCAGTAGGTTTGGTTTAGTATATTATTGCCTTGTGGAAAACTGGAAATCAGATGACCTTCTATTGAACAAATGCTCTGTATTATTTAACAAGGCTTCATCAGGGCAAGTTTTGAAAGACCACAAGCACAGACTGCTAAATTCAGAATATTGAATTAAGATAGAGATGAGTGCAAGCCCCAACCTTATGGGATCAAATTCGAAAAAGAACTTTCATCTGTTGACCTGTATACCAACATGGTCTCTCAGTAGCATCCTAACTCAGCAAGCTACATTTTGAGATAAAACACCTTTGATTTTATTGATCCAAAAAGGGCACAATATGAGATTACAGTAGTTTCAAGATGCCACCACAATTCTTGCTTAGAAAACTATACATGTTTACTTGATTATAAACATTCATTGCATGATTTGGTCTAATTGCTTTGGTTCTCTTTCCTCTTTCTGTCTGCCATTTGTTTTATCATAAATCCACCAATCCATTTCTTGACTGATAATGCTTGTTATTGTTGTTTCTATATGAACATTGCAGTTGTTGTGTTGCAGTCCTTTTTGACTGACTGCAAGAATGCTCCACCCAACTGAGGGAATGGTGATCCCTTTGACATACCTTGAGATGAAATTACTTGTGCCAACTCCAAAGCTACCAATATGTAAGTATCCACTACTCAATATTGTTATGACTGATTATCAGAAGCATTGTTATAGGAACCATCAAAGTCATTATGTTCTGTGTCTAATCCCAATTTGAGTGAACTATTTCTAGTTATTTTTGCTGCTAGGTAAATATATAATTCAATAGCTTAGCTTAACGATTCTATTTTGTTAGAAAACTGAAAACTACCAATGCATTGAGAGTCTTTCATCTAGTTACTGCTAACTGGTTGTAGTTAGCTGTCAAATTCATATTCAACTTATACATTTGATATTGTCTTATTACTACTTTGATAGTCAATTTCATGTGTCATATATGGCAATGTTGTCATAGTTGTCTCGAGTTTATTGTTGTTATTGAACACAATCTGACCTTTTCTAAGATTTGCGTGTTTAAATTAATTTGCCAAGAGGCATGTCTTGACTCTATAAGAATTTTTGAGTCCAATTTACATGATGACAGTGAGCATATATTCCCATACATACCGGGAATTGCTTAGAGCATCTAATAATCTATTACAACTTTCATTCTATATCTCTAAACATTGTTTTCCCTCTACAGCTAGCATTGTGCAATGATTTCCGAAATCAGCCTCTTCAATATGTAAATGGCTCTAGCATTTGGGATATTGTCCACAAATTTGAGGAGTATTTCTATGGTAGTCAGATCTTTCTATGGTAGAAAATGGTTGGATACGATTTGGTAGAGATGATATCAAATAGTACAAGAATTTCAGTTCTTCAGCTTTCCGATGTTTGTGAATCTAGTTTGTGTTGGAGTTGTGCTTTTGACTCAATAGTTACTGATGTTGTTTACAGATTGAAGTTTAGTTACATATTCAATAAAGGAAATGAAGTTTTAGCATAAAAGGACCATACTTAATAGCTGAAGAATCCAATACCACTACCAAGAGAAATCAAAATCAGGCATCCACGATTGACCATAATGGTCACTTCACTCACTTTGATCAGAGGTCCAAGTTAAATTCGTGGTACCATTTTAAGTTATCCATAAATTTGCAGTTCTATTGAACGAGTGATTGAGGGTTGTATAAGACATCATTATGAATACCTCCTAGCTGTCTTTAAATTTCATTGCAGCTATCAACAGAATGACATCATTAGGATCTCTCAATAAGGCTCCAAGACTGGCTAATCTTTTGTTCAAACTCACAACATCAGTGTAAGCTTTATCAACATCCTCTAGTAGGATGTGGCACCCACATTCAGCTTTGTTGGCTAGAGTTTTTACATTATCATTGCTGAAACACTACCTATTCATTGCTTTTCAGGTCCTCTTCAACGTAGCAATGGTGGATTGCACAGTCTCTTCATTGAAGAGAGTACATTATTCTTTTCTATGCTCTTCATGAATGAAGGGGGCTGTTGTTGGGATTGAGACCATATTTTAGTGAACTTTGATGTTTCAGATCATGGATTCCTAGTCTAATATCTGATGATTATTTTGAGATGGATCTCGACTGTGTACTTAGCATTTCTTTATGCTCTTTTTCTTGGAACAGAAGTTTGCCTCTTCTTTTTTTCTATTTAAGTTTCCTGGATAAGTTTATGGGCACTCTTACACGATGCCTCTTCATGTAATGGATAGATACTTCTTCCAATAGTTTGTGATTGCAATTCTACAATCATGGTTCCATAACTTCTTGTTCATTGCTATGGCCTACATTTGTTTCTTTTGTTTTTTTAGTGGTAAAAACCTCCTGATCTAGTGGATCGATGGTGTATTATACATGAGGTCCATTGTTTGACTTGCCAAACTTGGGCTTGAATATTAACCAATTTTCTGTATCTGATCTCTCCATTGTTTCTTTCAAGCTAAACTCAGGAACGGTACTAGTTGTATCTCTATATGCACCATTCACAAAAGTAGTTGCTTTATGCTGATAAGGCACTTTATGGTTGTAAGAAATTATAAACGGGTTGTATATATATTTGTATAGCTTTTCCATTTATTGTGAAAATTCCAATTAGTTTTGTCAAAAAATTTGGTGGTGGCTAATTTTGTTGCTACCATTGGTGGTTCTGACAGATGATAAAGAGAATTTTCATTAAAAGGCTCGTGATCTTGGGCCTAGGCAGTGGGTATGTCAGATGCTACATGTCCAACCTCATAGTATTCATGGCATATGGTACTGCTGTGTTTTGGAGCAACCCATCCCTGATGTTTGTGACCTTTCTAATTAGAGGATGTTCTTTTCCCAACAGGTATTGTAGTTAAGCAACTCCTCCGTCTATAGGCATAATAAATTCCCACTTTGGTCTTCTGGTGGAGCTCCACCTCGGCTTCGCAAAGCATATCTCAGGGACATTCAAAGGCATTAGGTAAACATATATTCACTAGCCTTCGCCATTTATTGTTACTTGTTAAAATTCAGTCCTGGAGTTTAACTACATGTACAAACATAAATGTAAGTAAGCAGCTGCATACATAAACTTATAATTTAGACATGCCTTCCTCATATGTTCTTCAAACATGCATCTCATCTCTTCAAGTTTCTAATTGAGGTTCTTGTGTTTTACATGCATTGCAACTTTTCAAACATGCCTTCATCGCCCTACTCCATAGAAGTTGAAATGGAGAAGATGCTCATCTCTATGGTGGAAATTGAGTTGGAGAAAAGAAAACATGAAGATAGGTACAAAGAGAAGTTCAAGGGACAATCTCACTTATTTAAGCAGTTAGCTGATGTACCTATACATATTTTCAAAATTTACAAAAGAAAAACCAAGACATAAGAATATGCACATGATCATGTGGCATATAGAGTCTACAATGGATAGAGGCAGTCAGAAGAAGATATTGTAAATATGTATCTTTTTTCCATGCATATTGTAAAATAGGGGCTAGGTTAATGTCCTCCCCATGTGTACTCATTGTTCAAATATAAATAAAAGTATCACTGTTGACATTGTAAGCATACTCGGTCTTGATTAACATTCATCTTTTTTTCTTTTTGAAAACCCCTCTATATTGGCAAGCGAATGACTGGATACATAATGTCTCTTGCTACATATGTATGTGTAGTACATGGTGTCTTTCACTACACACTGGGTATAATTAAATGTGTAGTAAGTGCTAATTTTTACTATACATGAACTATATATATAAATTGTAACCAATGTCATCTCTCCCTACATATCATAGCTACAAATTGAATTGTAGTCATATATTTAGCTACAATGGAAACTACATTTTTATGTGTAAGGATATTTTTTACCTACAATTAGGGTTACATATGAATTTGTAGCCAGAGGAATAACTAACTACAACTTTGAAAAATGTGGCCTAAACAATTAGCTACACTGGTATTAGCTTCATATTCTAAATGTAAGGATAAATGTAGCCAAAACTTTTAGCTACAAATTTTAGGGTTTTCGCTACAATTTTGTTTTGTAGTTAAAGACCATATTTTTCGTAGTGACGTTATAAGAATTATGTAATCAAGAATGCCTAACTTTAATTCATGTCAATATTTTTCTCTCAAGTCAAGAATATGTGCCTATTTTCAATTCTTATAAATCGTATAGTGTCACTTACTGATGTGTGTCTTTGTTTTAGCATGGTCGTGGGACGAGATGTCCCTAGATCAAGGAGAAAAGGAATTTGAAGTGAGTGCTTCAAAATAGAAGTATCCTAGACTTAGCTTGGTGGGGTTCCATCTACACCTTAGGAGATCTAGTACCAAGTTTCCAAAGAAGATTTATGCCCTAGATTTTGTTTACCTTTCATGTATTATATTATAGTTCAAAAATGAGATAGTTCACATGATAGTTTTTGTTATAAGTTTTCCCTTTCAAGAGCAATGTATAAATCTATAATTTGAGTTAATGCAAGGTGTTTGAGTTATCTCTTTGTTATTGAATATCATATTTTTTAATGTTCCTCCAAGGCAAGTGACCCATGTTAAGGACAAAATAGTGTTTTCTTCCACTGTCATGTATGTACTTGGAGGGGTGTTATAGTAACCTTAGGATTTCTTTCTTAAATTTCAATTTAAGACCCCATTAATTTGTTTGATCAGTTCAAGCTTAAACCCCATCTTCATCCACATTAAATGAATAAAAGATATTTCCATTCATATCAAAATGTCCAAAAGCTGACTAACCGATACACTTCCTCTAGGTGATAATGCTTAGATAATTTACAAATAAGATTTCAAAGATATGACAATTGTTTTTCTAAAATTCCATTGCAGAAGCACATAAGAGAACACTCTATGTAATGGTAAAAATCATGCAAGTAATGCTCCACAGTTATACTAGATAGACGTGGATCCTACAAAATAAAAAAAACCAACAACAAACTAAAGAACAATGTAAAGATAAAGTTGTTCCAACACACCCCTAAGCATGAACTTGACTATGTCCTCATAGTCAAAATCAAAACCTTGTGTTGAAACAGGGGTACAAGTTGCTCTAAAGAGTGGTGGCAGTGGATGATCAATGGCTTTGTGGATCATGTTATGCTAGAAAATATCCCTCTTGTTGGTGCCACAAATTTGTGCCTTTTTCGTACCAACATATGACATTATCTATCCTTTGACTAGAACATATGAAATTCTCTATCCTTTTACTAGAACATCCTTTGACTAGTGGTGAAGGTTTTACTCCGTAGATGAATTTTTCAACTTTGACTAGAACATCCTTGCATATCACGTACGACATTACAATTGATCCATCCTCCAAGTCGATTGTCATCGATGTTTTCTTCATCTTGTTTAATCCTAAATTTCACAAATTAGCAAGAGGCATGGGATTCATGCTCGCCCCAGAGTCACAATGTGCTTGTCGGACATGTTGATTCCTTATAGAACAAGGGATGTAGAAACATCTTAGATCTTTTCTTTTCCTTGGAAACCTTCTTTGGATTATGGAACTCACCACTTCATCAAGACACACGAAATTTGTATCTTTGATCTGTTTTTTTGTTATTGATGATATCCTTCAAGAATCTTCCATATCTAGGAATTTTCTCCATCACCTCTACAAGTAGGATGTTGATGTGGAGCTTTCGAAAGGTGTATACGAATTTCTTGAACTGCTTTTCCACCTTTCTTGGCTTCATAATATCTGAGAATGGAACATGTGGCTTCTCTGAACACTTGTCTGGTGGAATATATAGCACACTAGGGATCAATTCCCCTAAGATTGCTTCAACACCACCTTCTGGGATAGAATTTTGTACATCTCCTGTGGGTGGAATGGCATGTGGCTGCTTCTCCTAACTTGCAAGTGCCACCTTATTGAATGTGACTATTCCACTACGGAGTAAAACCTTCACATGTTCTTCTTACATAGGAACCTTTTCTAAATTTAGAGATGTGGACACATCAGAGTTGGAACATTGAAGTAATTTGTCTAGCATTCTGCATCCCCTTGGTAATCCATATAAACTGCAAGGGAATGGGACTTTTAGTACCTACACCCAACATGGCTCTAGAGTGTGCCGCTTGGGTGACTCCTCAGTATGATATTCTGGTTCCTTAACCACAAATATAAATTTCACTTGGTGATGTTGATGAGATGTCTCTGTATTCCTAGGAAATTCTTGTTGAATAGGCTTCTTTATGGAGGCACCTCTTCTTCTAGCTGAGAAATTTGATTTTGGATGCTCCATATTTGTGCCTCATGATTTTCTACACCCATTTTGTATGGTCCAGTAAGGTCTCATTTTGACTCACTACCTTTCCTACCATGTCTTCAATTCTATCTATCTTACTAGGACCACTGTCCTGTTGATACCGTTGATGTAGGTACATGCATTCCTCCTCTTCACCTCCAGATGAGTTTCCATCCTTTTGACATAATTTCTTAGCAATCAAGTCCAATTTCTCATTCACAGTTGTAATCACCTTGGACTCCCCAACATTTTTAATGGTTGTCATGCGTTCTCTTTCTTCTCCCCAAGATTGGTTTTTAGCCATACTCTTCAGGATCTCATGACACCTAGATGGCCTGTTGTTGAGGAAGAAGCTTATTCATGCACTATTAAGTGTGATCACCTCCCCTTGATGCAACCCATAATAAAAAAAAATATTTGCTAGGACATACAAATCAATCCCATCATGAGGGACCTTCCTCGACATGTTCTAATATCTTTCCCATGATTTAGAGTAAGATTCTTCTACCTACTACTTGAAGTTGTATATCTTTTTGGCCAGCTCGTTTGTCTTCTGAGGTGGGAAGTAATTCTCAAAGAAAGTGTCTATCATCCCCTCCCATGTTTCAATTGACTCAGGAGGGAGATTGTAGAACCAAGATTTACTGTTATATGTAAGTGACGATGGGAAAAGCTTCAAGTAGATCACAACAGCTAGCACTTTGTCTATCTTTACCATATCGTAGCTCTCCACGAAATTGCTTATGTGTGTCAATGGATCTTCAGTGTTGTGGCCATGAAAAGCTTTTGACTTGACCAATGTCACAAACCCAGGATCAATTTTGTAGCTCCCCACATTTATGACTTTTCTTTTGATTGGCCCTAGCCGAACTGTTGAGGAAGACACTTTGATCTTCTCCCAAATAGTCTGTTCTTCAGCTACATCACCCATCTTGATTCGTTCTTCTGGTTCCTCTAGCGGGGGTATTGGAGTAGTCTGTGGCGGGGTTTGAATCTTTCTCCCCATTGAGTTATTGTGCTCTCTCCCTCTGTGTAATAGCTCCTCCTGACTACACCCATGTGGGGTCAACTCTCCATAGTCATGAGATCTAGTCTGCATGATGCACTAGTACCTAAAATTATTGAAAACAATGTAAGAACAAATATAAATGATTAAACAAAAGATATTTGAAATTTAACTTATAAAAATTAAAAAGAATATAAAAATGTTGTGGCTTAGAGTCACTGATCACAACACTCATAGTGCTGGAGTTACCATTTCCCCGGCAATGATGCCAAAAACTTGATACACGCAAACTAAATGTTAAATGCAAGTATATGTATCAATGTAATATAGGACTCAAGAGGCCCAGATGTCAAACTCAGGGAAATGTTTCTAAGTGACTACTACAAACTCAAATATGATCAGCTAGGTTGATGAAAACTAGATTGAAGGTTTAATTATCTAAGATGCACAAAATAAAGCTAAGATTACTGGTTGTTGATCTCAAATGGAGTGAATTTTTTAGGATTATAGTTTCACCATCATTAACATTACAATTAACGTCATATCATTAACAATTATCTCTCCTAACTCTAGACAAAGAGACATGTAGCAAGAATTACCCATTCTCATGGCATAATTCAGTACCTAATCTAATACCAATCCCACTCTCATAGTAATTATGTTATTATTTAGGTGCTTTACTGAAAACTCTGGGTAAACTCTTCACATTCATATGCCTCCTTTCTCAAGGTGTGTTATAAAACATGTAATTCTATGAATTTCCAACCCCTAATCCCTCTTTTGAAGCAATTAATGGTCTAATTAACTACCTATGGTGATCAAGAATGGATAGTTCATTATACATTCATAGAATTATGTAGAGAAATTAAGAGAAAAGATATATTAATGCATAAAAGTCAATTACAATGCATAACTGGGCTACTCCCGAGTCCTAAGCAATAAGGGGATTAGCCCTGCATGATTTCCATCATCAAGAACATGGGAGAAGAGAAGAAAAATATGGGAAACATTATTAAACTAAAGCAACCCCCTAGAGAAGCTCTTCCAGGTGATCCTCTATGACAAACATGATGATTTATTGTCTTTTGACTGCAAATCGACCCACCAACGATGCTTGAATTGTCCAGAACATGGTCATTTCCTCTCCTTTCTCCTCTTCTAGCTCTTGGCGGTTGTTCAATGGAATAGAACACAATTTATAAGGTTGGCTCAAATCCACCTAAGTCATAAAAGTGACTTAAGGCGTCCTTAATTTCGAACCGTTTGATTAGACTTAATTTTTAGATCTGCCTGATCCTAGCGTGTCGGTACTACTGAAACCCTCAATAATTGCAGTCACATGTGCAGTTGTCGGTACTATCGAGTTGATGTTGGTAGTACCTAGATTTCTCATGAAATGTTGAATCCTCCCTGTATGGTTGTCAATAGTATTGACTTCTTTGGTTGGTACTACCGAGTCTTCTTGATTTCTTTTGTTCCCTTTGGAGCTAGTGTCGGTATGACTGACAACAAAGTCTCTAGTACCCAGCTGTGTAGTCTCGTGTAGATTTAACTAAAATTTACAAAAACGAAACAAAAATTCCCAAATAATAATGAATCTTACAGGAACATTAAATCATATTTATTGGTTGCAATTAAGTGTCATAGGATAATGATATTAAAGATTGCAAAAATTAATATGAAATGGAACAATAGGTGTACAAAAATCCATAATAAATAGCCCGTGAAAATGACAATTATCCAGTGTATCAAGAGACAATTGGGAGATCAAGTTGACTCTAGCACATTGACTAGAAGGGACAACTTCTTCATATCATTCTAAAGAATGACAGGAGTTCCCGATGGTATGCGAGGACTACCTTTAGAGGTAGGAGGCCTATAATAACCAACACTTTTGGGTGTCTAAAAGACTTTAAAGTCATGAATCATTATTCATAAATTCCTGGATCAGATTCAAGAAATAATATAGAATAGTAAACAATTTCCATTAATGAACAAATACTTACATGTTTGCATAAAAATCTCCTCTAAGGAGCTACATAAATTTTAGAAAGGATTAACTTATATAGGAGTGAATATATACCATTCTAACTAAACCTTCAGGAATAACTTTAGTATCTTCAGCATCTTTAATCTGTAACCTCATGTCCACAAATCAAGTATACCTGATACCTAAAATTCCAACAAACAAATACATGATCAGTATATTTCTATATAGGTATGTGGATTCAAAAAATAATCACACTTACACATATAACAAACATCTTTATCTTGCACACAAGAACATAAACTTGTTTTCATATTCTAACCTATATCTAGTCTACTACCTTAGGTGTAATCACTATCCCTCTGGGGCTCATGTGCATTACCCATAAGATCAGTCTAACCTAGGGTTTGGAATACTATTATTTACTTTACATGATACTCATAGGAACTTTATAATTTGCAAGAAGTAAATAAACTAGCAAGTAATTTACCATTTGTTCAATCTCATCGAGAAACATCGACAAACATAGAATTCGATACATGTATTCATAAGCTTAACCACGTACCTTATGTCATTGCAGAAACCATCCAGAATATATCACATGTACTTTAAGTGTGTTTAAGAACCAAAGCATTCAATCTGAAATATACATACTACATATGTGTCACCATGTATTTGCATTATATTAATCAGATCTAGATGTGATCCTAAACTAGGGTTTAGGGTTATCTTACGTTTGAACTAGGGATTATGATTAAAATGACTAATTCCATCATATTATGGTTTCTAAGGTTACAAACCCAGATATGCATATTAGGTTAAACCCTAATTATCATCTTAAGCATATTAGACTATTCATGATATCTAAATCACATTATCAACATTAGATCATAGCAAGATGTCAACATAGGTTTTAAAACCCCACATCAACATGTACATGATTACTAATCTAGGAACGTAAATCATTCATCGTTATCAAGGATTTACTCATTATACATAGAAAAATTAAGTATTATCTTAACACAAACGAATCTTTTCAATTAAGCATCAGATTAAGGCAAATCTAGGTTTTTCCTTTCTATTAAACACATTAGCACATTTATTTCGTATACTTTCGGAACAATAGGCATATTTAGGCTCTTATTATATTTTCTTTGGATTCCTCTCATTGTCTTGAGAAATTTGATATATAATTTCGTTGTATTTGGACACTCCTGGTATTTCTTATGAATTTTATAAGAAAAACATATTATACCTTTAACTGGGGATGACGTGGCAGCTCTGCATTGGCCGGACAGTCTCCAACATGTCGCCTCGATGGTAAGTTATTTCGTATGTGTTGGGCTGAGCTTGGACCATCTGGTCCAAGGCTTTTAATTTTCTCCTCTCGCCCAGCCGGGTCAGAGCCTTTCCTCCTTGCTGTCATTCTCGGGAGAGGGGCGACTCTATGCGGTTCTCAGCACCGCTGTCGGAACACTTCCGGCACCCCTATCATGATGGTTAGACACATGTCCCCCTCTATGCAGGCATCTTCCATCGACGCTACATCCCACACATCCAGTCATCCAAGGAGCCACACAATCACCCTTCCCAGGCATATCGACCACCTACTCTAAAAATGCACATGCATCCTCCCTCGTGTACCCCTCAGGTTGCACTCCCTTCCTTTCTCGAAGAGGCCACTCGCTCTCCCCATGCTAGATAGGCGCTCCAAGCTTCCTGCACCACCACAGGTCCGTCCAATACCCCTACGATCCTCACCACCTATGATGTCCAGAGTCAGCAAGTCTCTGCTTGTCCTAGTTGGCTTCGGCGAGTGCCAGACTGATGGGGAAACTGCCACTTCACGCTCCTCCTCTATCCTTCATATCCTCTTCCTTTTCACCACTGACTAACCTAGCATCGCTTTCTTCCTTTCTAAAAGAGTAGGGTACTAAGCAGACAAGGGCGAGGGAGAAATTTGCGGATGGTGATAAGGTCCTACTTGCAGAACCATGACGAATCTCGAGGGGGTGCATCACAGTGCCCAACTAGGAACGTTGTTGCCTACTCATCACCAAGCTGTAGGTATAAGCTAGGAAGATGGGGAACATGTGAGGGTTCTACATGGACAACCCAGAATAGAGACACATGTTTGGGCCAATGCAAGTCTTAGTGGCCCTAATATAAACACTTTAGAAGGAACCCTAGTAGTCCTCATACAAGAATACAAGAAGGAATAGAGAGAGACATTGAGAAAAGGCCTAGGTTTTCCATGCATGTTGGTTAGACATGAATTAAAAGGTTCAACTTTCCATACATGATAGCCAAAGATTAAAGGCAAAGGCTTGAATCAAACACATTCCTCCCTCCTTTCTATATAGCTCCAAAGGCCTTGTATAAAACCCATACTTTTATTACTAAAACATAGCTTTGGAAACTTTAACAAAAAAGGGAAAATGAAAAATGGTTTACCCATTATGGTGACCTATATATATATATATATATATATATATATACATATATATATACTTTTCCTTCAAGTATTTCTTTTATTAAATTACCAACTTTGCTTGTTTGACACCTGAAAAGCCATCAAGGAAAGCATGACACTTTATTGGCAAAACAAAAGCCACTAAGAAATATTCATAAGTAAACAATGCACATTGGTCATTATTTTTCTTTGGTATATCCTTTAAATCAAACTAGGAACTTATTATTCTCATTTCCAAACTATATTTAATGCGTGGAATTTATGGAATATCTTTTTGATACAAAACATGCCCTTTTAGAGATTTTTTCAAAACAATCATTACTATCTCATGGAGTCTCCTTTTTCTTCCAATTCTATATTTTTCTTCCTTTCCATTATTATTTACAAGTTAAGATAAAATATTCTCATTTGATGCCTTAACCATTTTGTTGCCAATCTTCATTGGATAATTATCCTCTAATTATCTAAAACACCACACATCTTATTTTCTTTTGGCAACTTCACATATTATCTTATACTTTAGTTATATATTATCCCAACAAACATTATCATTAATTCATGTACAAATTCCTTTATTTAGCTTGTGTTACAAGCACTCATGACACTAAGGTGATCAAAGTTATTATTCTTCCACCAACAATGCCATTAGTAAAATTATGAATCAATTCATTCATCTAATTCAATTTTACCAAAATTGAGGATATCACATTCGCCCATCCTTCAAAGGAATTTTATCCCCAAAATTCAAACTTAGTAAGCTTAAGGTGAATGACAACTCAATTTAGTTCAAATCTTTGGGTCAACACCCTATTTAGATATCTTTAACTTATTTCATTGGCATGCAATTTTCCTCACATTATACTAAGATTGGTCCTTGAATTCAGTTCAAGGTATATCCACATCCTTAGTATCATCTCTTGGTGATTATATTTTTCATTGGTGATTTCATTATTACTTGGTGATTTCTCTTTTCACCTAGGTTTCCAACCTATGATTCATTATTTTCACACAAGGGTGAGGTGACACCTCTAACCCTAGTTCATGACATTACATATTCAATGTAGGATATTCCTCCTTTTTAACTCAATTTTAAGCATAACATGTGTCTATCCAATTTCCCTCCCTCATAATGAGATGAAATAAGCATTTGACTATAGCTCAAACACAAAGCTCATTCCATTCCAAGATTGGAGATGGTACATCCACACATTGTCTTTCAATTTTACATATTCAGTTGAATCATACTCGATATGACTCTAAACTTACTTGTTCTTAATTTCATAACATTCTTATATTGCACGAAGTCAAATGCCCCTTTTTCTTACTCTTAAGTTAGGGCACAACTTCTCTCAAGTTTTTTATGACTTCCTTATATCTTTTATATTTACATCTCATGTAGCATTATGAGCCTTAGCCAAATCCTTGAGGTCTCTTGGGGTATAGGTACCTTTGGAGTGGTCACATCCTTATGCATCAAAAGAGTGTCTTTCACATTCACCCATTAGGCCACATGATCCTCATGGAGGTAACTAATATCCTGAGTCATGTACCTTGGATAAACCTAGTTGTTACCTCCCGACCACATGGTCATGTGCATTCAGGGCATATCAACTCCCAACCCATCGGTCCTATGTACATATAATACACCCTACTTGACCCTAGGATTGTATTATGACTCTACCCTCCCTAAGGATTTCTTTTGATATGTCACATCTTTTAAGCACATTATTCTCTTATTTTATTCTTTAACTCAGATTGCCTTCACCGTTCTCTTTTGAGTAGACATCATGCAGTGTAGTCCCAACATTGGGTGTGGGCCACCTTCCCTCTAGGGCTTGGTGCCATGTCGGTGTCCCCTCCTGGGCTTGACCTTCTGTGATCTTCCCCTCCAGGGGCTTGATCCTAAACAACTACATTGTGTACTTGGGCTACCTTCCCTCCTGGGCTTGGTGCCTTTTTGGTCTTCCCTCCTGGGTTTGACCATCTCATGACCTTTTTTCCTGGGCTTGGTCATACACTCAGGCCACCTTCCCTCCTGGGCTTGGTGCCTTAACGGTATTCCCCCCCGGGCTTGACTATTTCATGACCTTCCCTCCTGGGCTTGGTCATCTACTCAGGTCACCTTCCCTCCTGGGCTTGGTGCCTTACTGGTCTTCCCAATCCTAGGCTTGTGTTACTCAGAAATGGCATCTGTGGGTTCAAAGAATGTAAGTTTTTTCATATTTATATCTTTAACTCTTCACCCCTCAAGGTGAGTGTTAAGGTCATCTCAATACTTAACTACATTTATTCACTTACCTTTTAAGGGGAAGTCCTAGCCTAGGGTGCCTTCTTGTCTCATAGGAGGGGGTTAGGCTCTCTAGCCACAACCTAATCCCAAGATCTAAGGTTTTTCCTCCCTCATAGGTCATCTTCCTACTCTTGGGTTGACCCACCCTAGGTTGGCACACTAAACCTAAAGGTTTCATAGATATCCTTTTTCTTCATTGGCCATAAATTGTTTATCATTATAACTTATCAACCCATGTTTGTTCAATTTTTGGAGTACCCCCTCATGGTTTTTTGCATTTAGTGAACTTGGGTCACCTTTCCCTCCAGGGGCTTGGGGCTACATTATCCTTCCCCTCTAGGGGCTTGGCCACCATCACCATACTTCTAGAGACAACATAAGGGGTTTGAGCAAGTTATAATCAAAATTTCAATTTCATATATATATAACTATTGGGTTCATATATTTTTAAGACCTCTTACATAAGTGTTATGCTCCTCATGCACACATGCATGGGAAACTGGGTCACTTAAACCCATCCCTTTATCTTTATTATTCCTAATTTCAAGTTTCATGTGGGTGGTGTCCCATACCACCACACCATGTTCATTATTTAAGATTAAGGTTTTAGTGTTAGGGTTAGGGTCAGGGGTTATACTCTACCTCTTAGAGTTTCCCTGTCCCTCATCCTACTAAAGTTTTAATACCCTAAACCATTTCCTTCCTCTAAGAAGGGACTTACCCATACTTGTATCTTTGTAGTGTCTACCCTCTCTAGAGGGACCTACACAAAATGTTACATCTTTTCACATTTTACTTCTCTAATTAACAATTACTTTTCAAAGCTTTTTAAGAAAAGGGATGAGAATTAGAAGAATTGTGAGATGAGAAACCTAAAAGATACTTTATGATTTAATCATTTTTCCCTTAAATTTCTAAGGATGATTTGAAATCGTAATCTATTAAGTATTAGTTGATGAATCTGTTCTCTAATACCAAATGTAATGACCCACACTTTTGAGTGTCTAAAAGACCTTAAAACCGTGAATCATTATTCATAAATTCCAGTATCAGATTCAAGAAATAATATAGAATAGTAAACAATTTCCATTAATGAACAAATACTTACATGTTTGCATGAAAAGCTCATCTAAGGAGTTAAATAAATTTTAGAAAGGATTAATTTATATAGGCATGAAGATATACCATTATGACTAAACCTTCAGGAATAACTTTATTATCTTCAACATCTTTAATCTATAACATCGTGTCCACGAATCAAGTATACCTGATATCTAAAACGTCAACAAAAAAATATCGATCAGTATATTTCTATACTGGTACGTGGGTTCAAACAATAATAACACTTACACATATAGCAAACATCTTTATCTTGCACATAAGAACATAAACTTGTTTTCATATTCTAACCCATATCTGGTCTACTACCTTAGGTGTAATCACTGTCCCTCTGGGGCTCATGTGCATTACCCTTAAGATCAGTCTAACCCAGGGTTTAGAATACTATTATTTACTTTACATGATACTCATACGAACTTTATAATTTGCTAGAAGTAAATAAACAAGAAAGTAGTTTATCATTCGTTCAATCTCATTGAGAAACCTTGTAAAACTTAGAATTCAATACATGTATTCATAAGCGTATCTATGTACCTTATGTCATTGCAGAAACCATGCATAATATATCACATGTATTTTAAGGGTGTATCCAAACAACAAAGCATTCAATCTAAAATATACATACTACATATGTGTCACCATGTATTCACATTATATTAATCGGATCTAGATGTGATCCTAAACTAGGGTTTAGGGTTATCTTACATTTGAACTAGGGATTAGGGTTACAAACCCTAATTCCATCATATTATGGTTTCCAAGGTTACAAACCCAGATATGCATATTAGGTAAAACCCTAATTATCATCTTAAGCATATTAGACAATTCATGATATCTAGATCACATTATCAACATTAGATCATAGTAAGATGTCAACATTGGTTTAAAAACCCTAAATCAACATGTATATGATTATTAATCTAGGAACGTCAATCATTCATCATTATCAGGGATTTCTTCATTATACATAGCAAAATCAGGCATTAGCTTAACATGAACGAATCTATTAAATTTAGCATCAGATTAAGGCAAATCTAGGTTTTTCCTTTCTATTAAACACATTAACATATATATTTCCTATACTTTCAGAACATGGAGAATATTTAGACTCTGATTATACTTTCTTTGGATTACTCTCATTTTTTGAGTAATTTGATATATAATTTTATTGTATTTGGATACTCCTAGCATTTCTTATGAATTTTACAAAAAAATCATATTATACCTTTGATAGGGGATAACGTGGTAGCTCTGCATTGGCCAGCCAGTCTCCAACATGTCTCCTTGCTAGTAAGTTATTTGGTCCATGTTGGGCCGAGCTTGGGCTGGTCAGTCCAAGGCTTTTAATTTTCTCCTCTCGCCGAGTCAGGACAGGGCCTTTCCTCCATGCTGTCATTCTTAGGAGAGGGTCGACTATAAGTGGTTCTCAGCATCTATCGACGACACCTACGACACCCCTATTGTGATGATCAGATGCAGGTCCCCCTCCATGCAGGCATCTTCCACCGATGCTACATCCTGCACCATCGTCGCCATCCAGTCATCCAAAGAGCCACACAATCACCCTTCCCAGGCGCAGCGACCACCTACTCTATAGATGCACGGGCATCCTCCCTCATACACCCCTCAAGTTGTCCTCCCTTCCTTTCTCAGTGAGTCCACTCACTCTCCTCATGCTAGATAGGCGTTCTAGGATTTGTGCACCACCACAAGTCCAACCAAGACCCCTATGATCCTCACCTCCTACGATGTCTAGGGTTGGGAAGTCTCTACCTATCCTAGTTGGCTTTGTCGAGCACCAGACTGATGGGGAAACCATTGTTTCACACTCAGCTGGGTCTCCCCATCTCTCCTCAACTTCCCCCTCAGCCCGAGCTATATGAGGCAGAAACTCGTCCCACGTACGGTTCTCCTTCGTCCTTCATCTTCTCTTCCTTTTCATCAGTGGCAACCCTAGCATGGCTTGCTTCCTTTCTAGCAGAGTAGGTTACTAAGTAGATAGGGGTGAGGTAGAAGTTTTTTGGATGTTGATAAGGTCCTACTTGTAGAACCATGACGAATCTCGAGGGGGTGCATCATGGTGCCTGACTAGGAATGTCGCTGCATGCTCATCGTCGAGTTGTAGATCTAATCTAGGAAGATGGGGAACATGCGGGGGTTCCCCATGGACAACTCAGAATGGAGATACATGTTTGGGGCTGATGCAAGTCTTAGTGGCCCTTATATTTACACTTTAGAAGGAACCCTAGGGATTCAGTCCTATTTTAGGGCTTCATCTTGTGTCATATTGCATTTCAATCACATCTATACTTGTTAGATTACATGTTATTTACCCCAATATGATTGTTTCTATCAAATGCACTTATGGAGGCTTTTTGCATGTTTTATAGGTACTTTGTCCACTACTTGATGACATGGAAAGAAGATGGTCCAATCTTGGGTTTCCTTAGGCTTGGAAGAGCCCAAAATGAGGCCAAAACCACTCCCAACCTACCCCAAGTGGTCAAAGAATGTTTTGAAGCAATACCCTCCATGGATGATCAAGTTCAAAGCTCAAGTACATGGGAAGGACACAAAAACGGCTGTGGTACTTCACCACAACTATGGTGGACATGCCCCAATCACAAAAAATCACTGTAACTTCCAAAATTTGATGAATATGGCCAAAATGGTCGTGGTGAATCTTATGCCTGTAGTAGAAGGTTCCCACCACGACCGTGTTGAGCCCCCACAACCATGGACATCCATGTACCATCTCCCTGTGATCTCCACGTTTTAATTCACATGATCGTTGTAAGCTAGCATGTCCGTGATCACCCCTTCTCACCACGGATGTGGTGATCCACCACGGTCGTGCCACCCACAAAACCTACCCATTTTTCCATTACTTTCCCCATTTTGCCCCTACTTAACCTAGTGCTTCCCCCACAACTATATATACCTACATGGCAGATGGGGTATGAGGTTAGCTACCCTATATCCACTCTAGCCTCCCCATTTCGTCCTCCATAAATTCACCTCATTCCACCTCCATTTCACCATTTCCACCACCAAAACCCTAGTTTTCCATTATTTTCATCCATTTCCACCATGCATCCATGCTATTCACCTACCTTGGAGGAGGGAGGTCAAGCTACAACTGCTAGGAGGTGGAGAATAAGGTGTCTTCACCGAGCTCATCATGGCTTTTCACTCCTCTACTCATTCCATCTCCTTTCTTTTTGTATTTTGCTTTGTTATGAGTAGTTTGGCCCCTTGGGTGGGTTGTTTGGGGGAAATTATGTTACTTTAATGCCATGTTGGAGGAAAATGTCATGACCCACTCTTTGATCAACATAAATACCAACCATTAGAGCTCAAAACCTAAACCCAGATTATGGAATGAATAATGAATTCTCGACAAAGGTGATTAAATAAGATACAGAAAACACAAATAAACTTTTCATTTTTCTTTCTTCACAAATTCATAAATCAATGTCACATCAAGGACATCACATTCAGACATCACAAATCATATTCAACTCCATTAAAATAAAAATCAAATCTTGTTCTCATATGCACTTCAGTTTATGTTAGATACATATACATTGATGAACAAATTTAGTCAACAACACATCCCAGGAAAGAGAGAGTACAAGGACATTCTAATCTATCTAAATTATACTATTTATACATTCTTAGTCATGACCTCTCTGCTGGATAGCATTATACCTAAAAAAATTTGAAACAACCTCATGAGACTCATATAGAGCCCCAGTGAGTGGTTACCTCCCGCTCAAGCTAGATACATGCATCAACATCTGATTAAGTATAATAAACTTAATAGAAACGTGCAGATGTTGAAAAGTCTAGTAGATAGTTCTATCATTAGTCATTTCTAACTTACAATGGTAATCTAATCCAACAGATAAGGTAATCAGTTAAACCAATTATAACTTTGAAACATCTTTTAAAGCATGTCTATGAACAAATCAGTAGATACTTCTCAGTTCAGATTAAGAATCCTACTACATGAGTAATAAGTCAAGTTCTAAGAATTTTGAATCAATACATAACAATAACATTATATTTGTGACACTCCACCAGCCGGACTAGGAACACATCCTGCAGTTCTGAAGCTGAAGTACACATAATGCATATCTATCAAATAATATTATCAAATAGCAAGCAATCCAACTCATATTCAGAATGGATATGAATACTATTATTTATAACTTGTCAACATAACATATCATAATATGAAATAGAAAATATCTGTAGCAACATGATTACTTTCCTCAACAAGAACCATAATCAACAATGAAAAATCATCAAGTAGCAGTACATGGAATGTAACAACCATTCAAATCATGCTTTACACGGCTTATCATCTTTTATTCATTTGCCCTGAAACTACTTGGCTTGTACCTCACCAAGTAGAAGTCACCACGCCTGATTCTCATGTCAACGACTCACTGTCACTATCTTAGGGTTTAGCCGGCCACCCTAATATATCAACAATAGACCATGGCCACCTCAGGGTTGCCTAAAGAGGCTCACGTCCTCATCTCGGGTACACGAGATAGGAACCACCAAAATAGTATATCACACATCACATTATTTCACATATTTTTCATCTCACATTTAACATATTTCATTTCATCAGAGTCTATTCCATCTGGACATAGACTTTCACAATAAGGATTTAGGGCCAGAGCCACTCCAGATGACTCACTCCTAAATCCTGGTGGTCTGACCTTTAAGGTCTCGATCCACACTCTAGAAATCCTTCTCATAATTCATCGATTACTACAAGGAGATCCATTTTGTTTCCCCAGTGTGGTCCTCGGGGGAAACTCACAGTGTTCAGGGCACCTAACTAGATGTTCCATCATTTCACTTATTATTAATCTCTTTTACTAATCTTAAAAGAATTCAAAACATCATATATCATATATGTGTATTCTTACAAAACTAGAATAACATGAAATAGATTAAGTCAATAAGGACAATGATCAAAGTAAGAAGCACAAAATAAATATGTATATTGCAACACATGATTATTTCTATCTTCTACTTCATCTCATAGCAATCATCAACAGTGGGCTTTCAGCCCAAGACATAATCTTATTGTCCATCATTTACCCCATCAAGGTTTTATCATCATCAGTGGGCTTTCATCCCTAAACATAATCTCATTATGCAACATTTACCCTTATCAAGATTTCTCAATGTAAGGAGTGCATATTAAATTCAATTTCAACATAAAATCTTATCAATTCATTGTATATCATACTTCTATATTAGCAGAGGGATTAGAATTAGCAATAGTAAAAGAATATAGATATCATGTATCATTCCTCATACTCAGAATAGATTTATCATACAACATATTCCTGTTCCATCCAATCTAAATAGATGCCAATAATTTCATGCATATACATGCATAACAGACTTAGTTCTCTTCTTCTTTTATTTCACATTCTTCATATGGGTTTACTAATCAACACATGTTGACTATCAATTGAAGTTTGTACTATTAGTCCATTCTCAGAGTACAATTCATAATTCAAGAACACATTCTTGTAAATCAATTCAAATACTTGACTTTCATCTTTTAGTTGAATTCAACTACAGTTATATGCATCTCTTAATCCCCCATTTGAGATTGTCATTCACTACCATCATCAAACTCATCATTTTAGGGTAAGAGTTACATTCTTAGAATCATCTACTAATTCCTATCTTTTTCCATCATTGTATACTCAGTAGTATCAACTTCTTTCATTTCATGTTCATTACATTATATGGACCAATCTTTCTTAATTCACTTTACATACAATGCTTCTCTTCTACATAACATTTATCAAAGTATAGTTCTCAGTATATTTCATTTAATTTGGTTTAAGCCACATGCAATTAAAATAAAAGATAAAATACTTCATCATACTATCTTCATTAGTTTGATCTTTATCTTGCAATCACCATTAAGTACATCTTGTTCATATTGACTCTTATATTCTGATAAGTGTACCTTGTCATTGACTACTAATGTCATTCCCATAATCAATAATGATCATTCTTTATTATACTAAAACAAATGCATTATACTTAGATGATATTAGTAAGACTCATCATATTCAATTGAAGTATTAATACTTTCAACTTCAACATTTGATCACATTTACAACATCATATGCAAGTTCTAACTTTATCACTCATAATCATCTTAATAATATACTTTTAGGGTTTTCAAGAAGTCATTCCTTTGTTCAATATATCATAAGAATCATATCATCCAGTAATCCAATCATGACTCAAGGGTTCATTAGGGTTATTCACAAACATGGAAACCCTAGTTTCCATTTTCTCACATTTCATTCATCAATCATAAGTATATATTGATTAATTGAATCATTTGATTCACTTTCTCAACACAAATCCTAATCAGGATATGCGGTCATTCAATTCCATTAACATTCCACAATACATTGGTATAATACAATCTAGTACAATACAAATATGATTTTATACATGTCAATTCAATTCCAAGCATATCAGCCATTAGGTTGATTTTTAGGCAAAATTCACATGAATTAGCATAGTCATCTACCAATAAGATCATCCATGGATCCTCAATAAATATATAAGGAACTAATCAAGTTCCAATCAATGAGAAACAATCAAAATCAGTAGAATTGGATACCCCAATATCTTTCCCAATTCAAATCCAATCACATACATATACAAACAAGGTTTCTAATTGCTTTATTCAGATATAATTAGGCATTCAACATGAATACAAAGCTTAGGAGGGAGAAAAAACACTCACCTCAAGTGCCGAGCACCTTAAATTCGTAGGCCAACCTCTGAATTTTTGGAAACCCAATCAAACTCTCTCAAAAGAATCCAATTCTTTCTCCTCTCAACTCAGAAACCCTAGAAATGAGGATTAGAAGAGAAAGAGTGAGAAAAGGGGGAGATTTGATGTGATTTTGAATCAAATTAGAGGAGGGACGGAATCTTGACATGTGAGATAAGATTCACCATGAAATGCTATGCAAAGAAGTTAAACTTACTTGATTTCATCATATCTTGGATTGAGAAACCATAGGTCAAAATCTCCACCACTTTCTCTTCTCAAAACCCTAGCGCTCCTCTCTCTCAAGAATTTCATTTCTTTGACAGGAAGGATGAGTTATGAGAGCTCCTTGTGTGGTAGGTTACTCATATAGATGAATTGAGGTGCTTAGAACAATTGCAAACCAACCCTTCAATGTATTTTTATTTTGTTCAGACTAGTTGGTCGGCTGAGTTATAAACTCGACCGAAACCACACTTTTCAGAACTAAAACCTCATACAAAAATTATGAAAATTTAACCCAATTTCTAAAATTTAGTTGTTAAGAGACATTAAAAAATTTAGATAATTTGGAATACTAATAAACAAAAAAAATCAAATACTACACTGCTATATTGCAGTTAGCAGCATGGTCGGTCGAGTTCATCCTTCTCAGAACTCAACCGACACCCCTCACTATAGGGATCAAAAATCATCCAAAAATTACAGAAATTTAATAGGGTGTCTATAATGGATTCAATAAACTATATTTAAAATTTTAGAGAATTGGATATATCCATAAAAAGATAAAATTCAATTACCACACTTCTATTTCAATCTGAAAATATGGTCGGTTGAGTTTGAAACTCGACCTACAAATAGGTCATAACATTCTTAAAACAAATTCTGATATTTTTCAATAGTTTTCACATTTGATATATCCAAATCATATACAAATTTGAATTAAATCAGAGTTACACATAAAATAATAAAAATAATTTGGTGAGATACTATACTTATCAAATTCTTTATTCATATGTCATCAAAACCCTGATTTGGGCCAATTAGGGTTTCCAAATCTTAACCCTAATTATGTAAATCAAAGTATGATTAAACCTTCTCATTATTTTAAAAAAATCAAAACTTAACTACCATCATTAATCATGCTTTAAACAATGATCAACTTAGTTAAGCATACAACCATCCAAGTAAACCCTAATTAGATGACTAATTTGAAAATGGGTCATTATAGAAAATTACATGTAAACTTTGTAATTCCATTTGTTAATGATTACATTCTATTTTTATCTCATTCTCCATGAATTGCTTGTTCATTTTTGTGTGAAATCACCTAGGAATTTAGACAAATTACTTATATGTGTGAATTTTGGGATTTGCCCCTAGGTCCAATTCTTGGATCCCTAGGTTCCCTCCCATGTTCCTACATTCTAATCAATCTCCCCAAACCTAAGTGAGAGATCTAAATAGCTTGATTAGATAATTATAATGCAATTATCATGGATCCATCTCAAGGCTAGAATGTGGGGGAATTGGGGTACAAAACCCTAATTTCACCTCCTCATTACTACCCTCGGCCCCTAATTGCCCTAGGAATGTCTAATCTAGAAACCTAGACTTGATTAGACTCTAGTTGAATTGAACCTAATCCCTAACCCAATTGAGCCTCGTAAGGGTAGTAGGGGGTGTTAGGGACTAGTTCCCATATACACAACCTAGCATATCCATGGCCAGTTAGTAGATTAGGTTAATTCATTAGAATCTAGCTTGTTGTTTGGTTTGGATAATCTAAATGGAATCATAATGTTCATATGTCACCCCCCAACATAAGTGATAAGTTCATACACCTAAACATCCCATAACTCTCTTTAGTGCTTAAAACCCTAGTTTTGTGCTTGCTTAGCTTAGTTAGCTCTTTCCTTGCTTAGTTAGCTTCTTGCTTTGTTCTTTCCTAGTTCATGTCGGCTTCGCTCTTTAATTACTCTTTTACTCTTCACTTGATTGCCTTAGTTAGCTCTTTCCTTGCTTAGTTAGCTTCTTGCTTTGTTCTTGCCTAGTTCATGTTAGCTTAGCTCTTTAATTTCTCTTTTACTCTTCTCTTTCTTGCCTTAGTGTAGTTTGAACTTTCATACCTAGCTTATTCCTTTCTTGCCTGTTTAGCCTTAATCTAGTCTAGGGTTAACTTAGATATCATTCTAGCCTTTAATTGCTTTCTTTCTCACCTAGGTTAATAATCAAACCACCTTTAAACCCTTAACCCTAGTCTCCGTAGTAGGAACCTAGCCAAACTAAACCTAGCTCTAGTGCCCGACCCCTCTTTTCCCTATGGATTGACCCTATACTTGCCACCTTCCTATATTACGACACGACCCTGTGCGCTTGCAGGTGTAGTTGTTTTAGTGTGAGTAGGTGTTAAGTTAGGTTTTATAAATATCGAAAGTGAATTCACTCGTGTGTGTTTTTCCACGGGGTTGCATCTATTCAAACTCCATTTGAGTAGTGTGTAACGCCATTGGCAGAAACATACCAAGCTTTCTGGCATTGTTCCTGGGGATTAGAGGTGCTCGACCTAGCTAGTTAGTTTTTCTTTGACTTATCCTACTTCCCCCATCATTGCTATTCTTTATTCATCATTCTTTACATTAATTGTGTATATTGGTTTTCTAACTTGTTCTTTTTGTTTGGTTTTGCTTTGTGCATGTGACAAGCCACTCGGGTGGAAACAAGATGAATGGCCAAAATGCACCCCACAAGCCGCTTCAAGACTACTTCATGCCTAGCAACTACAAATCACCAATTGCTAGAAGGGTTTATCAGATGCCAGGGGAGAAATTCTCCATCCCTCCAGGTCCTCTTGGGCTCTTTCCCATCTTCTATGACTTGTAGAGTGAGAACCCCTACAAGAACCTAGACTCCTATCTTGAAGTATGCTCTGCGTTCAGGATGCTGACGGCGAGTGATGATACAATCAGGCTAACTTTGTTCTCCTTCTCCCTCAAAGACAAAGACAAAGAGTGGTATGATTCAATAAGGGACATCATGAGTTGGTGAGAGATGAAAAATGTTTTCTTGAGGAAATTATACTCTATAGCAAAGCTAACACAAATGCAGTGTGCCATAGCAAGTTTCACTCAAATAGATAATGAGTGATTCCATGAGGCTTGGGAGAGATTTCAAAAGATTTTGAGAGAATGTCCACATCATGAGATCTCTTTGTGGCAGCTAGTTCAGTCCTTCTACTCTAGTCTATCTCATGCAAGTCAAGCTACAATGGATTCTTCTTACCGGGGGGGGGGGTTATGGCTAAACCACCTGAGGAGACATGGCTCTTGTTTGAGAGTTTGGCAAAAAGTTTAAGGATGAAAGGTTCTGGTATGGTTAGTGGCAGTGACCTATCTTTTAGTGTGACATCTCCAACTCACAATGATTCAAGCCCACAATTGATGAAAATGTTTGGTGAAATGGTGAGCTTCATGAGAAACCAAGTGACCAAACCTCCTTGTCATTCGGTCAATTCTATTGAGTTCTATGGGGAAGAAAAGAAGACACCTCACTCCTATAGCTACCAGGAACCACAAAGTCCCACATATAGCTCAAGGTTTGAGGAAGACGTTCTCTCTAGATTGAAAGTTTTTGATGATGTTCAAAGAGATGTTGCAAGGTTAGAAGAGAGAATAGAGCAGCTATCTTCTATAATTGTTCTCCAAGAAGAAAAATTGTCTTCAAAACCCATCATGAGCCACCATGAAGCAAGTGGACCTATGCCTTCTTCCCACATTTTCTATAGTCCACCCCCCATGCAAGTACATCCCATTCACTCCTTCCATGGCTATTCCAAGCCTTACACTCTTCCCCCACCTCCCTCACCTCAAATTTCCCAACACTTCACTTTCCAACCCCAATTCTCTCCTCCCCCTCAATTCTATCCTCCACCTCAATTTCAACACCAAGCGTCACCTCCACCTCCTCCAAAGCCACAACATGCTCCCCCTCTCTACCATGAGCAAGGTAGTGCTGTGACAATTCTAAGGAGTGGGAAAACTCTTGACCATCCCACAAGTCAAAGAAATGTTGATAAAACAAAGCAAAAGAAACCATGTGGTGATATTGTGATTGATATTATTGAAGATGATGTTGTGATACCGCATGTTGAGTTTGGGATTCCATGTGATCCACCACATATCCCTTCTGTAAGTCCTACCATCCCTAGTGTTTTGCCTCATGTTCATGAAAGTACGAAAAAAACTAGTGATCCTCCATTCGTAGAAGCACTATATGAGCCACTAGGATTGAAAAAGAGGCAAAATCACAATGTTGATATTCTTGAGGTGTTTTTCCAAGTGAAGGTGAACATTCCACTTTTGGATGCTATTAAGAAAAACCCATCTTATGCCAAGTTCCTCAAGAACCTATGCACTATGAAAAGAAGGTCAATGGAGAGGATTCCAAAGAAGGTGAGATTAACTGAACAAGTGAGCTCCATCATACAACACTCACTTCCTGTGAAGAGAAAGGACCCAGGAGCCCCACTCATACCTAGCCACATAGGGGGAAATTGCATAGACAGGTCCTTACTTGATTTGGGATCTAGTGTGAATTTGATGCCATATAATGTCTATGTTGAGCTGGGCATAGGCAAGTTGAATCTGGCACATTGCACTCTCCAGTTGGCAGATAGATCCATAAAAGTGCCTAGGGGTAGAGTGGATGATGTCTTGGTGATGATAGATAAAGAAAAAGGCATGCTTTTCCTGGCAGATTGCATTGTACTTGATATGGATCCAGAGGATAGGAAGATTCCCATCATATTGGGAATGTCGTTCTTATCTACAGCTGATGCCGACATTCATGTGTGCAGTGTCACTATGACAGTCTCATTCATGGACATGAAGATCAACATCAACATGTACAAGACCCCAACCCGACAAGTCCGAGATAGGGATATTGGACATGATCACTTCACAAGTCCAAATGTGAATTTGAGGGAAGCATAACAAGGTGAAGAAATTGGTGATGATTATTGTGATGAAAGGGATGAGGAACCTAGATTGAGTACAAATGAGGGATGCATGTTTTCCAAGAATGGACACATGAGAATTCCAAATGGACGAATTAATGAAGAATCTTCAAGAAGCCCGACTGAAGGCATGGAACTTAGTGCTAGTAGGAGGCAACCCACATAGGTTTGGGATCTTTTATACCCAACCTTCAACTTTTGATACTTTTGCTTTGTTTTTACACTTTCTAAGAAAACACACACACATTTGTGTTTAATAGTTTTTGTCTAGTTTTAAGACGTCGAGGTGATAACAGGGTGAAATGAAGGAAATTTGAGTACCATTAAGAGAAGGATTCAAAGAAAAATCACTTTGGGTCAAGTTTTTGAGTGTTTGATGTTCCTCATTTTGAGAGTAGAAGCGAAAGGGACCAACACGGCCATGCCATGCAGCATGGCCATGCAACCTAAAGCCACCACGGCCGTGTTATAGATCAATTTCAACCACTTAAGGCAGATTAGTGGGGCAACTATGATGCATATCCTCCACCACAGGGAGGAACACCGCCGGAGCCTCGAGAAAATCATGATCGTCTACCCTATCATCCTAAACTCTAGGATCATGCTAAGGACAACATGATTCAAAAGTTTGGGGTGGTAGGGTAGGTATGCCCTAGTTTCACTTTGCATTTCACCTGCCACATCCACTTTTGTTTTCTTGTTTTTTCTATCTACCTTAGTAATTTTTACTGCTTTGCATACTTGCATGTCATGTAGTTTACTTTCTTGCAATTTTTGTGTAATTTTCAAAAACATTGCTCTTTTTGCCATTCATTGCATATCATGTAGATTTTTGGCAATTTTTGCATGTTTTAGCTAGGATTTGCTTGTTTACTGCTTTAAGATCAATAATATAGACTTAGATGTGATTGAAGACAATTTGGCACCATTTTATCCAATTTTTCCCAAATTTGAGATTTCTTGTCTAAAAGTGTGTTTCAACCCAATCTCTACTTTTTGGATTAAAAATGATGACCTTTGACAAATGAAAGTGACTTATCATTGTTTGTTGCTAAATGATATCAATTCTTAACTTTTTACATGTGCATCACCTCTCTTGTGTTTGTGAATGATTTGGTTGATTTGTGACTTGAGCAAGCTGTGAGAGCTTAGTGTCTATGAAATCACTTGATTGAAGTATCAATTTCAAGTTGTTCATTCATGTGGTGTGACATTGATGGATGAAGTGTTGGATTAATTTTCATGCAGGAGACATTATGTTAAGAATCACACCAATGACCCCTCTTTGACCCCGACTATTCACTCACCATCTTCTTACCCCTCCACCTCATGAAAGGATGCCAAAGTGCACATATTAGTTGTGGCCACCTCTAAAAGTTTGGGGTGGCCACATCTCCATCTCCCCACTTTAGTCTATCCACCATATCCCCTACCTACTCCAAGGGCAAAGAAAAGAAAACAAAAGAAAAAGAAAGCAAAAAAAAAGGATGCTCCTGTTTAAGAGCATTCAAATAAAGAAAAAATTAGTGCTCTATGTAATAGCACTCCAAAAATCTTACCGCAATCCTTTCTTCCATTTTCATACCCAATGAGCTAAGAAACATCAAGCCTAGCTCACTTCACCTTTTGTTCAGCCATGTGGGTCATTTTGTGTGATTTGAAGCATAAGACTGAATGCATGAAGGTGAAACAACACTCCTAGTCATCCTTGATTAACACCATCATGAAACAGTTTACCCAGAACTTTATGAATAAAATATGGATAACTTGTGTGTTCTATGCACTATATTTGAAGTTCATATGCTTTGTGCTCTTTTCATGATTGGTTTGTGAAAGAAGGAAAGGAGAGAGGCGGAGTGCATGTACTTATTCATCTTTGATACCATCTAACAATAATCACCTTTTACATGCAATTGTCATTTCTTGACTTTGGAAATTTTTTTGAGAGATTGAGTTGGAGCATACTTGAGGGAAAGTATGTTTAAAGTTCAGGGTGGTGATTCAACCCTATTTTAGGGCTTCATCTTGTGTCATATTGCATTTCAATCACATCTATACTTGTTAGATTACATGTTATTTCCCCCAATATGCTTATTTCTATCAAATGCAATTACAAAGGCTTTTTACATGTTTTATAGGTACTTTGTCCACTACTTGATGACATGGAAAAAATATGGTCCAATCTTGGGTTTCCTCAGGATTGGAGGAGCCCAAAATGAGGCCCAAACCACTCCCAACCTACCCCAAGTTGTCAAAGAATGTTTTGAAGCAATACCCTCCATGGATGATCAAGTTCAAAGCTCAAGTGCATGGGAAGGACACCAAAATGGTCGTGGTACTTTACCACGACTGTGGTGGACATGCCTCAATCACAAAAAATCACTGTAACTTCTAGAATTTGATGAATATAGCCAAAATAGTCGTGATGAGTCTTATGTCTGTGGTAGAAGGTTCTCACCACGACCGTGGTGAGCCCCCACGGCCGTGGCCATCCATGTACCATCTCCCTGTGATCGCCACATTTTAATTCCCATGATCATTGTAACCTATAATGGCCATGCTCACCCCTTCTCACCATAGATGTGGTGATCCACCACGGTCGTGCCACCCACAAAACCTACCCATTTTCCACTACTTTCCCCATTTTGCCCCTACCTAACCTAGTGCTCCCCACACACCTATATATACCTAGGTGGTGGCTAGGGCATGAGGTTAGCTACCCTACAACCACTCTAGCCTCCCCATTTCATCCTCCATCCATTCCCACCTCATTCCACCTCCATTTCTCCATTTCCACCATCAAAACCCTAATTTTCCATTGTTTTCACCCATTTCCACCATACATCCATGCCATTCACCTACCTTGGATGAGGGAGGTCGAGCTACAACTGCTAGGAGGTGGAGAAGGAGGAGTCTTCACCGAGATCATCATGTTTTTTCACTCCTTTACTCATTCTATCTCCTTTCTTTTTGTATTTTGCTTTGTTATGAGTAGCTAGGCCCCTTGGGTGGTCTATTTGGGGGAAATTATGTTACTTTGATACCATGTTGGGGAAAAATAACATGTAAATTTGTAATTCCATTTGTTAATGATTACATTCTATTTATATTTCATTCTCCATGAATTGCTTGTTCGTTTGTGTGTGAAATCACCTAGGAATTTAGGCAAATTTCTTATATGAGTGAATTTTGAGATTTTCCCCTAGGTCCAATTCTTATATTCCTAGGTTGCCTCCCATTCTCCTACATTATAATCAATCTCCCCAAACCTAAGTGAGAGATATAGATAGCTAGATTAGATAATTCTAATGCAATTAGCATGGAGCCTTCTCAAGGCTAGAATGTGGGGGAATTGGGGTCCAAAACCCGAATTTTACCTCCCCATTACTACCCTTGGCCCCTAGTTGCCCTAGGAATGTCTAATCTAGAAACCTAGACTTGGTTAGACTCTAATTCAATTGAACCTAATCCCTAACCCAATTGAGCCTCATAAGGGCAGTAGGGGGTGTTAGGGACTAGTTCCCCTATACACAACCTAGCATATTCATGGCCAGTTAGTAGCTTAGGTTAATTCATTAGACTCTAGCTTGTTGTTTGGTTTGGATAATCTAAATGGAATCATAATTTTCATATGTCACACCCCAACTTAAGTGCTAAGTTCATACCCCTAAACCCATACCTCTCTTTATTGCTTAAAACCCTAGTTTTGTGCTTGATTAGCTTAGTTAGCTCTTTCCGTTCTTAGTTAGCTTCTTTCTTTGTTCTTACCTAGTTCATGTTAGCTTAGCTCTTTAATTGCTCTTTTACTCTTCACTTGCTTTCCTTAGTTAGCTCTTTCCTTGCTTAGCTAGCTTCTTGATTTGTTCTTGCCTAGTTCATGTTAGCTTAGCTCTTTAATTGCTCTTTTACTCTTCTCTTGCTTGCCTTAGTGTAGTTTGCACTTTCATACCTAGCTTAATCCTTTCTTTCTTTTTTAGCCTTAATCTAGTCTAGGGTTAACTAAGATTTCATTCTCGCCTTTAATTGCTTTCTTTCTCACCTAGGTTAACAATCAAATCACCTTTAAACCCTTAACCCTAGTCTCCGCAGTAGGAACCTAGCAAAACTAAACCTAGATCTAGTGTCACCTCTTTTCCTGTGGATCGACCCTATACTTGCCACCTTCCTATATTATGACATGACCTTGTGTGCCTGTAGGTGTTGTTGTTTTAGTGTGAGTAGGTGTTAAGTTAGGTTTTTTAAATATCGAAAGTGAATTCACCCGTGTGTGTTGGTCTGCGGGGTTGCATCTATTCAAACTCCAATTGAGTAGTGTCTAACACCATTGGTAGAAATGCACCACCTAGTAGTCCTCACGCATGGATACAAGAAGGCAGAGAGAGTGACACCAAGAAAAGGCATGGGTTTTCCATGCATGTCGGATAGACATGAATTAAAATGTTCCGCTTTCCATACGCGATAGCCAAAGATTAATGGTAAAGGCTTGAATTAAACACATTCCTCCATCCTTTCTATATAGCTTTGAAGGCCTTATAGAAAACCCATACTTTTATTACTAAAACATGACTTTGGAAACTTTAACCAAAAAGGGAAAATGAACAACGCCTTCCCCATTATGGTGACCTATATATATGTATATATTACATACTTTTCCTTCAAGTATTTCTTTTATTAAATTACAAACTTTGCTTGTCCTGATTCAAGTTTTGTTATTACGGGTGCCAAAGATGGCTCACTTCACATAGTAAACATAGGATAAAACACCATGCTGACAAGGAGATCGTGGATGATCTACCTGCTGATATTAACGTGATTGCATGCCATATTAGAACTTCGGACATCAGTATGCCACATTAACTAATTCCTGAAATTTCTGTTAGGGTAGTTAGAGTTATACAGAGTTTGAGTTCCGTAATTTTACTTTAAATGTTACTATTTTTATTTGAAAGCAAATGTTATTTTTTTTTACAAATATCAGTACCACGTCAACAAATTACAAGAGGCTAGCATTTATTACTTAAAAGCATTTGACACCCCATCGCATTACAGGGATATAAAGAGGAACATGGACGCGTCATGCGACATGTACGTGTATATTATACATAACAGATGGAGACCGAGTACATGTAGAAGTGGTAAGAGGCAGGGCAGAGATGGGATGTCTGATAGAAGGCAGCGGTTTACACCACAATCCTAGCCCGGGCATTCCCCCAGCTCGCCATGGAGATAGATGATAATAAAGGCCAGTTTCTTTTATTGCTTTGAGCTATAGTGGTGTTGTGATGTTCTTTGCAGCTCTTCATAGATTGTTCAGCCTACTGAATTGCTATTGATAATCTTCCATTGGTTGACATGTTTCTAATAATATTTGTTACAGAACCGGAAAAGTTATTCTCAGCTACCTCAAAGCAATAAAGTATCTGCAGTTAAGACGACACCATCTGGAGCTAGTGGCAGAGGGAGAGGGAGGGGCAGAGATGTTCGTGTTCTACCAAAAGATACCACAGCTGAAGCCAGCCTTTATAAAGAGAAAGATTTAACACCTCAAGATATATTGAAAACCTTTTCTACTCAATAGTAGTGGAGCATGAACTCTATGCTGGACAAGGCCTGATGTCCAAGCTTCCTCTCAACATTATCAAAGTTGGTCATTGGCTAAATGAGTGATAAAGTCAAAATGTCGATATATACTTACATTGAAATTTGTATCGATTAAGGGGAAAAGGCCGATGTCCTCTCCTAAGTAATGAACAATTTTTCTGTGTGAAATAAAGAGGAATGTTTCAAAAGAGTGATTTGTTTTGGTTGTTGTGTCTTATTAACTAAATTAGTTTATTAAAATATTCTTTGTGCCTGATAGAAGCCACAAAAATATTACTTAATGAAAAATAAGAAAGTTAAAACTCATTCACAAATAGGAAAACATAGATCACAATTGTAATTCATGATAAAATAAGTATATTTATGAAGGCCCTAGAACTTCATTGAAAGTTGTGAAATTAGCCTTCACAAATGTATTTGGGAGGCCTGGGAATTGTTTTTGTGAAGGTCAAATAATCCTTCAATAAATGTATTTGTGAAGGCCCTAGAACCTCATTGAAAGTTGTGAAATTAGCCTTCAAAAATGTATTTGGGAGGCCTGGGAAGTTTTTTTGTGAAGGTCAAATAGTCCTTCAAAATAGTATTTGTGAAGGCTAGAGTCTCTCATCAAAGTATTTGTGAAGAGGCTTTTAGAGTAGGACTTTTTGTGAAGGAATGGCCTTCAACCGAATTTTTTATTGAAGGAATTAATGTACATTTGTGAAGGAATCATCCTTCACAAATAGCCAATTTTCTTGTAGTGAAAGAACATACTTCTATCATCACTCAAGAATATCTACCAAAAGAGAAACATACATATCTAACACAGATAATTCATTCAGCAATCCTTTATTTGTTTTGGGAAAAATATTCACCAAGCAAATTCACTGAGTAGGTTCACTGAGTATATTCACTAAGTATGTTGTTTGAAAGTATTCACTGAGGAAGTTCACTGAGTATGTTCACTAAGTATGTTTTTTTTAAAATATTCACTGAGGAAGTTCACTGAGTATGTTCACTAAGTATGTTTTTGAAAATATTCACTGAGGAAGTTCACTATGTATGTTCACTAAGTATGTTTTTGAAAATATTCACTGAGGAAGTTCACTGAGTATGTTCACTAAGTATGTTTTTGAAAATATTCACTGAGGAAGTTCACTGAGTATGTTCACTAAGTATGTTTTTGAAAATATTCACTGAGGAAGTTCACTGAGTATGTTCACTAAGTATGTTTTGAAAATATTCACTGAGGAAGTTCACTGAGTATGTTCACTAAGTATGTTTTTGAAAATATTCACTGAGGAAGTTCATTGAGTATGTTCACTAAGTATGTTTTTGAAAATATTCACTGAGGAAGTTCACTGAGTATGTTGAGAATATTTCACTTAGCTCTTCCTATTTAATTTCATTATACTTCTCTAGATTGTTTCAAAATGACTACTTGATCAGAGTAATCAGAAAGATAACAATCTAAGAGTTCCATACTTGCCATATCTTCAATAATCATATACCTGGCCAGGGTATATAAGTATTGAGATTAGGTAGTATGCACTTTATTTGCTATCACATTCCTCACTTTTCATATCATTATACACACAGGATTTTCCATTCTTGAATTTTCTTCAGGCATCATTTCTATATCTCATCTTTCAACACACAGATAAGGAAGATTATAAAACATTTTAAGGAATACTGAGTAAGATATAAGTTCTCCTTTCCCTTGTGTCCTTATAGGACTAGTCAAGGTAAGTTTAATAACAACTATATTTGCATATCTTTATCACATAGAAACATGAAATGAAGTATCAGGGTGAATATATTTTATTTAAGTATTACCCTTCAAGGTCACCTACCACATTAGGTTGATTTCAACCCATAGTGTCCAATTATCTCATATTGTTGCTTTTGTCTTTACTTAGTGGCTACTGCCCTGGCGTAGTAGGCATTTAGTGCACTGGTAACACCAAAAACTTTGGCTTTTCAGAATATCCAAGAAAATGTCTCTAAAAATTGCAAAGACCTTACCTTAATTCATAGCTTATGGCCCCTCCTTGGGCACTACCATCACAAATTTAATGTTTGTCTAAACTTATGGATGAGTCTACTTTCTTGCCATATGTTAATCTTTTCCATATTTCCACTGTTCTAACATGATCATATCACTCAGGAATCCTTTCAAAGCCCAAAGTTTATGCATTAAAGACTGGTAACTTAGGTTATGATACTAGTATCCAATCTTCTATATGCATTACAGTTGTCTTATTCTGCTCTTCAAGAGCATAGCATAGGATTCTCTATCCTGATTAGGTCAAGGTGGGAATTCTCAGGCATTTGTTCTCCTCTTGCCTGGTCCCATGCACCCTCTCCTGGTGCAACAACATTGTCCTTAGCAATGTGTTCCTCGTGTTCTCCAGTCATTTTCAAGTTCTTCTTCTCCTATGTGAGCAGAAGATACTATCAGATAAACTAGAAGACACTTAGAACAAACTCTACAACCTTAGTCATATGTATCTGTAGACTCAGCGAACCTAGAGCTCTGATACCACTTAATTGTGACGACCGTCTCGCGAAAACAAGATTAGCTAATGCGGAAGCGTTCATCAAGCAGTGGATTAGTGAAAATCACTAAAAATTAAAACTTTTTGCAAAGAGATCCACACATAGGAAATCTTTTCCAACAAATGCCATTGTATATCATATACATTCTATTTCAAACGTACATATCCTGTACCATCTTTTTCCAGAGACTACATCATCAGCTGCCTTATAAACATATATGCAGGCAGCATACAAATTTCGAGGCATCAAGCCAAAACCTCAGACTGATATATTAAAAATACTGACTAAAAATTCCTAGGACCTGAGAGTACAGAGACGACATATAGGACTACTATCTATATGACTATACAGACAATATCTCCACCTGAGATCTTATTGCTGTCCCTGCTGTTGTTGTTGTTGCTGCTCTTTCCATGTTCTAGGGTTTCTTCTCTGCCTTTCATGCATACCTAAAAAATGTTTCCCACGGGGGTGAGACAATTGTAAATTCCCCAGCGAGAGATATAACTCTCCGCCAGAAACATTGTTATAGCAGATTATGAAATTAAACTGAGCAGGGGTTACTTTTACATTATTAGGCAAAATTATTCTTCATAGAACAGAATAAGAAAATCTCCATTTTCAATAAGAGCATTGCATCTACCCATGGTAGACTCATAGTTCATCCATCTACTTGTAATGAATACAATAGATATGAATAATCATCAATGAACTATAGATATATAACAGAAATGTAACATCAGCCAAGTTCTCTAGCATAACTTATTAACACAAATGCTACAAAGAAACATGATACTTGTTACCCAAGCATCACACATGGCTCACAAGGCCATTCACATCTTGTCACCTCTCACTAGGCAACAACTTATTCACATGGCTCACAAGGCCGTTCACATCTTGTCACCTCTCACTAGGAAACAACTTATTCACATGGCTCCCAAGGCCATTCACATCTTGTCACCTCTCACTAGGCAACAACTTATTCACATGGTTCATAAGGCCATTCACATCTTGTCACCTCTCACTAGGCAACAACTTATTCACATGGTTCATAAAATTCGTACACATTGTTACTTTTATTAAGCAACAACAACATCAACGCACAAAAAGCCAATCAACATTTATTATATAAATGTCACAGCCCAAACTTGGCTATATTCATCATCTCATCATACCTGCATGGTTATTAGGCATGATAACAGTCATACAAGATATTCATCACATCATGTGATACAATAGTAACACCATCATTCCTTAACCAGGAATTAGGGTTCACTATCAAATAGGGCTTATCATTCCCTCTTCTCCAAATTAGGGTTAGAGTTCCCCATTTCTCATTAATTCAGACCCTCTTGAGTTAACCAACTTTATCTTGTATTAAGGTATTTCCCCTCTTAATGCATTCCATCACAGAATACTCACCCTTAGCATATAATGCATAGGCCACACATTAGAATTGTCCAACTATCTCACATGATATGGACTCATCTTAGTTTAAGGCATAACTTTCTTATAAAGTTGCCTATAAACAATCGCAATGATACATCCTCAACTAGGGTTTCACAAGGATACACCCTCAACCAGGGTTCACAATGATACACCCTCCACTAGGGTTTCACAAGGTTACACCCTCAACCAGGGTTCACAATGATACACCCTCCACTAGGGTTTGACAAGGATACACCCTCAACCAGGGTTTATAAGGATACACCCTCAATTAGGGTTTCACAAGGATACACCCTCAACCAGGGTTCATAAAGATACACCCTCAACTAGGGTTTCACAAGGATACACCCTCAACTAGGGTTTACTAGTCATGTATTGGATCCATGCATTTGTTATGAATTATTTATTAGTACCATTAAGGGTATCTCTCACCTAATTACATTAGGTTTCCAAAAATGTTTGATCAATCGGACCTTCAATAACATGGGGTATCCAATTGAATTAGGGTTTCCAATGTTGATTCCTTCAATCATTGAATTCATGGAACCAATCATCAAATGGACCTATACTCATACTTCAATTGAGTTTAATAGGTCAACCTTAAACTGATTTTACCCTCAATTGACCCTCAATTGATCATCAATTAGGGTTTGATTCAATTGAATTAGGGTTTGGAATCGAAGATCCAACAACACTCATCAATGCAAGATTGGTTACTTTGAAACTATTGAACCATTATCCAAATTGGGTATGACCTGACCCCAAACGGTCTTGAGGTCGTTTGGATGACCTCCAAACGGTCTTGAGACCGTTTGCCCATCATATCACTCAAATACAAGCCATCCTATTAAGGTTTGGATCATTGGATTGATCGCCAAATCAGCATTGCATTGTATATCAACTTGGTACCTTTAGACCTTTAAACACCTAACCATACTCAACCCTAGACCTACAAACGGTCTTGGGTGACCACCAAACGGTCTTGAGACCGTTTGGATGAGCTCCAAATGGTCTTGAGACCGTTTGGCCCATCCATCCTTTGTATTCTAGTGAAAAATCATCAAGGATTGGTCTATCGAGTTGATCAACAATTCAGCACTTAATTGCAACATGATTGGTACCTTTGGACCTTCAATTGATCAACTATACTTGACCCCAGACCTCCAAACGGTCTTGTGGTGACCCCCAAACGGTCTTGAGACCGTTTGGGCTAATCAACCCAAAATCTCAAATTAACTCATTGGAATTTCAGCACTAATTCCAATTAGGGTTTGCCTAATGGAATAGCCTTCAACTCATGATTCCTTGGGAGTTAATCCCTCAATTTGGTGAGTCATTAGACCACATCATTAGGAACAGTAATCCCAAATGGTCAACGCTTGGTCAATGCACTCAAACGGTCTTGAGACCGTTTGCCCAAAAAGTTCAATTAAAATAGATTGATAATCAGCACTTAATCCAATTAGGTTTCCCTAATTGATTAGCCTTCAAATCACGATTCCTTGGGAGTTAAGCCCTCAAATTTCGAGAGTCATCAACCAACATAATTATGAACAGTAATACCAAACGGTCAATGCTTGGTCAACCATCTCAAACGGTTTTGAAACCGTTTTCCCAAACAGGTCAAGTTAATCAGGTTGAAAAACCAGCATTTAATTCAATTCGATTTGCCTAATTGATTGGCCTTCAACCTACGATTCCTTTGGAGTTAACCCCTCAAATTTGGTGGGTCATTATCCTACATAATTATTAACAAAATTACCAAACGTTCAACGCTTGGTCAACCATCTCAAACGGTCTTGAAACCGTTTGCTCCCAAACGGTTTCAAACCGTTCGCCTTTAAACGGTTTTCTGAAACCGCATAGCCAATCAAATTAAAACGATTTGGAGTAGCTATCAAAACCGTTTGGCTTGGTACTTTTATTTGGATAAGCATCTAGGATGATTTAATCATCCCCTTCCTTCGAACAACCAAGAATAGCAACCGTTCTTGATGGAAATTGCAGCAAGAAACAAGAGTGCATCAAATTGAAGAAATCAATCAACAAAGTATAGAGAATTGATGCAATAACAATGTTTAAGGGTTTAAGTTATAAAACCCGCCTCCAATTGAGCTCCAAATCTCCAAGATCACGCCATTAATGGTGGATGAAGCTCTTACAACTCCCCTTAGGCTCTTCCTCAAGCTTTTGGATGAAACAGTTGGCTAGGGTTGAAGAGGAGATCGAAATAAGAAGGAATCCATAATTTATTTTCGATTTCCACCATGAAATCAAGGAGAACGAAGGTCAAGGGCTTACCTACAGGTTGGGGACGTGCTCCCTGCTCCTCCCTAGCTCCTTGGTTGGTTTTTCAAGCAAGAGGAAGAAGAAAATCCGAAAAAGGCCTTGGTTTGGGCTTGGAAATGGCACTTTTATAAGGAAATTGATGAGAGAGAAAATGCATTATTAAAATGCATTTAATTCCAAAAATAGTACCACCTCTTCCTCCTTGGTTTTCTTGCACACAAAGGCATCTCAAACCACCGAAATCCCTTCCATTATCCATGGATTAAAGGAAAAGAAAATAAGCACCTTAATCTATTATAATATTAATATATCTTTTTGAGTGGAAATTATTTTCCTTATAATAAGGTGAGTGGAATTTCACCTACTTAGGATATTTTCGTTCCTTATCTTGGAAAAGGAACGTCCATCCTTATTCAAAATCAACCAATAACATTTTGGTTGAAGGCCCTTTAATTAATACATTCATTTTTGCCCTAAATTGAATTAGGGTTTCACTTAAGATTAAATCTTGATTATTTTAATATCAAGATTCTCTCTCCTCTAAATAAATTCCAATGAGATGCCCCTCTCATTTTATTTGCTCTACATGATTCCAAGAAACATTATGGACCTTATTGAAGTGGTAATTTGCATATTGAACCCTAGGTTTTGGGTAAATTGCACTTTACACCAAAACTGGGTTTTAATGCACAACATTGTCCAACAAGCTCTATCTTGGTGTCCCAAGCTTGTGAAAACCATACCACTATATCATAATCATTATTATGGTGTCTCAACATCAGAGGAACATCTTATCATGCAACATTTGCAAGTTGACCCCTCAACTTGGGTAATTTACACTTTAGTCCAAAATAAGCAATCATTGCTTCAACATTGTTCAAACAGGACCAAAATTGAAACATAAGTTTCTTATGAGGCCTAATTACTTTTCCCAAGATAAGATTAAGAATCTACTCAACCTTATTAGACAAAACATCTAGGGTTAATTCATAACCCAGGTCAGGGATGTTACAGACAGGATGAGAGAGAAACTAAGACTTGAAAGATAAATATGTAATTAGCTTACACTAATACTCATGAGATGAGTGGAGTATGAGTTAGGGCATAATCATTGCTAATGAAATCTTGAAACCCTAATTGGTTAATTATAACCCAAATTCATTAGGGAGGATGTGTTCCTTAGTACTTCATGGTTAAAGTCATATGTTGAGATGGTTGGTAACATGATATGATAATCATGCAAGTATCTTAAAGTAATAAGTAGGGCTAAATAAGAGCTATGTGGCTATGTGATACAGACTCAATGAACTTTGTGGACTCTGTTAACAAATATCTGGGTCTGATTATCTAGAGGTAATGATCATCTGCTATGTGGTGACAATACTCAATGATGAATTAGGGGTTTGAATACCCAAGTATGATGGTGATGTAAGATTGAGATTCTAAGTGATTTATATGTCTTAGTGAATATGAAAGTATTTGATAAATGCAATTATGATTTTCTTTGTAGCATTTGATATAATTCTTGTTATAAACATTGGTTGATGAATTAATACTTTCATACATCTTGATAAGATAGATGTTATACATGTTCTTCATATTCCTCTTCAAGTAAATAAATGTTTTATAATTCTGTTCAACTTTATATTATTTCCTTAGATAATAATATTGTTGGCAGAGAGTTATATCTCTCGCTGGGACAATAGTATCACCCAATGAGATTTACAATTACGCGGACGAAGGACTAAGAACAAGATTGTAGAAGGAGCGTATAAGCAAGGATCATAGTTGTATCTCAGGTTGAGTACGCTGTCTGTCATGTCTTGTAGATAGAAGTCCTATGTGTCATCTCTATACTCTTAGGTGCTTGGGAGATAGTCTTAGTGGTTTTTTTTAATCCCACTAATTATGATTGTTTCGCATAATTAATAACGTTTTGTTTGTTTATTCGATAACAACCATTTTGATACAGGTACATGTTACGAAACAGTGTATGGACAGACCCACCATGCGAGTGATACATGGAGACCATGAAATGGTAGTCTAAATCTTCTCTCATAGTGCTAGTGGTGATTGTGGTTCTTAGACCTAGAGACACTACACTCATGACATGTCGTTAGGTATACTTTGACATCATCAAACATAATCTTGAAATACGGGTTGCCATAATGGTGATGATTAGACAACTTTGACACATGGGGATTTGAGTGTGAGTGATGTAGATATGATTTGTCCCTCCTACATGAGTTTAATATCTAAGGCCTCTTGATAAGCGACACTGTGAAATGTACGACCGTACTGATGTGGTTCAATTGTGATATGTGATCTCATACGCATCTCAAATAGTCTGCTCTAGTTCAAGGAACATGGATTGAACATTGAGAGGATGATGATTCCATGCCTCTAGTTCAATCTGGATATCAGAGATAAAGGAACTATACAATCATTGTAACACTAATCCTACATTGTAGGTTGAAGTTGTTCTTCAACATTCTGAATTACTGGGCTAGCAATGATGTGTGACTAGGAACCTCTCTTTGCTTGTGATATCATAATTTGTTATAGACATTCATTGCCAATGTAGTTTTGGACCTATAGGGTCACATTTATAGGATACACTTGAATTAAAGAAGTTTATTCATGAGGTATGTTTAGATTGAATGCTAAATGTGTTTAGTTATTCAATTGAAAAATAGATCAAATGACTGGACTTAGAATCATCAAGTTCAAGTGTTGGACTGATTGTTTGGAGTGTCAGGTTGATTAGAAATTGAATTGGTAGAGTTCTACCAGAATTGGGGCACAAGTTGACTATCTCGCATGATGTTCGTGAGACGATCGGCTCGCGTGAGTGATACGACCGGTTCATGGCTGCATGACGACTGGTTTTTGGTCATGTGATGACCGACTCATGTGAGAGAGACACTTGGTTCATGGGGAAATTTGATTGTATCAATTATTAGTGCTGACATTATGTTGTGCATTAATTAGATTCAAATTTTCAATTTGATTCATAATAAGAAACTATATGAAACGACCGTCTCACTAAAGGAGACGACCATATCACACATGAGATGACTGTTTCACTAAGAAGATGACCATCTCGCAATTTCTAGGTTCTAGAACATTCAAGATTCTAGACTCTTCTACTCCCACACAGATTAGGAACGCTGACCCTGAACTCTACTATAAATAGAGGGGTATTGGGGGCTTCGTTAGACACACAATTGAGAATCAATTTCTCTAAAAATTGTTGTCCTCTCTGTTTTTGGTAACCAATAGAGAGCCCAAGCAAGTCCTATTTGTCAAAGGGAGGGATAGCGAGGGAGAGAAAAACTGAGGATCAGTTCTGGGAGAGCATGTCGACGACTAGTACATTGACATAAGGGGACAAATACTTCTTGTTGGCTCTAGTAGCACAATGTAGAGTTCTTGATGGTCTTCGTGGACTTCCATTGAGACAAAGTGACCTTTGCCCATCACTAGGAGGACATTGTCATCCCGCAGTCCATGGTGAGACCACAGGAGCTCCTTTAGATGTTGTTCCAGTCTACTGTCTGCGGAGAAGACCATGAGCTGCATAAACACCATCTAAGAGCAACAAGATGACAGTTGTACATCTACAATGATGAGGAATATGTCGCTGGACTTGATTCAGGAGAAGGTATATTCTTGAAACCATTATTTCCATTATATATTTGTTGAAACAATCTGTTGGTTAATGGGGAATATGGCAATACTTTTTTTGTTTCCAATGCCTATATATGCTCCCTATTTCCCTACAAGTATAGCCTAGAGACCGAAGGAACCACTGCCTAATAGAAAGCGTTTAGGAAGAGAGGAAGGAAGAACTTGCTATGACTAGGAGAATATCTCTATGCAACAATTTGAGAAGTGACAAATGGAGAAGACACGTACTTGAACGTTGACGGTTGTCTGTTTGAAAGATGTGTTTAACCTGAATGACTAGAGTCTTATTTGGTACCGACATAGTCTACAACAACGACCCCATTGAACACTAACTCCATTAAAGAATTGAGTCTCACGTGGATGTGTCTACAATAACGCTATTTTTTTGTACTTGGAACTCTTTATATTAGCAATAGTTGTAGTGCTATTACCGTGAACTGAAATTGTAGGAAGCAACTTCTTTACCATAGGTAAATTGTGTTGACTCTAGGTCTAAATTGACCAAACCCTTGTTTTGATGATGACTAAACCATTCCAATTAATTATTTCTAATGTGTCTACCTGAGTGATTTCAGATTAGGCATAGACATACTCCAAATGCCCTAACTTGTGCATCTCAACTTGGAGAAAAGACAAGTCAAAATCAATGCTAGTGCACTTTTGTGGAATATGATATAAATCCTTTAGAATCATGTTGTAAGTCAACTGTAATTATTTTATGACTTGTAATCAAGCTTTAAAAAATTAGGACCACATAAATCAAACATTTAAGAACTTTAATGACATTTTATAAAATTCATTACAGTCTATTTGGCAGTCGAGATACAAAATCGATCGATCCCTTGATGAATTTTGAAAATGTCACGGTTCGGTCGAGTTTACCACTCACAGAACTCAACCGATCCCTACACTGGGAAAAATTTATTTAAGGATAAACTCTACCAATTGCTCAAATCTTCTTTGTCATATAGTGCAATCAGAAAAGTTACCTTTATTGAAACTAGACTGACCGCAATCTATGGAAACGTTTATAGAAGTGTTTCTAACTCATTGGAGTGTTGCAAAACTCAAAACAAATATTCATTGCAACACCCCAAATGGCTAGTATTCGTCCTTAAGTGTTCCCAAAGGCTTCTAGGCATACCCAACTATAAATAGGACCCCTTGGGCTTCATCTGATGGTTATCTAAGAACTATGAAGGTCCCTATTCTATAGTTGAGTGCATCCTACAACCTACTCTCTCTCTAAGCTTAATCACTTGCTACATCCATTAGAGTGAGTAGAAGATTTATAAGATACCTATTCCTACATGTATATCTTGTGAGGCTCTCACTTCAACCACCTCCAAATCTCTCTTTTCTACCTTGAAGATGAAGACCAAGGTTCTCTCTCTTATCTAAAAGAGGTGAAGAAGAACAAGGGAAGGAGTCCCTTAGTGAAGAAGAAGGCAATGATGAAGACTTGGAGCAAGAGTGGGTAAGCCCTTGGTGAAGGAAGAAGACTCCTTGCTCAAGTGGGTAAGTCCTTGGTGAAACCTTCACCTTGGTGAAACCTTCACCTTGGTGAAGGTGAAGTCAAAGGATGATGATCCAAGAAGAGTGGATAATTCCTTCAAGGCCAAAGACTTGGGCAAGAGTGGGTAAGTCCTTGGGAAATATCTTATGAAATATCTTGAAGGTATAATGAATTTTGTTTAAGTGCATTCATCTCTATTCACTCCCCCCACTCTAGAGCAAATCTCCCATCCTAGGATCCAACAAGTGGTATCAGAGCAGGTCTTCTCCAAGCATACTTCCACAAGTAGGAGAATATGGGTGATTACCAAGGTGGGAGATGCCTCATTAACATTCCAATCTTTGATGAAAGTAATTTCCTCTATTGGAAAAGAAGGCTACAATTCTACATCCAAGGATGAAGTCATAAGCTATGGCAAAGGTTGGACCGTCCATACAAGCTATCAGAGATAAAGATAGAAGAATGGGATGATGCTACCTTGAAGAAATCTACCTTGAATACAAGAGCCATCAACATTCTCTATGCATGTATGCCCCCCACCCAATTCAACCAAATTTCTTCTTGTGAGACGACCTATGAGGTATGGAGAACGATATGTGTCACTTATGAAGGGACAACCCAAGTGAAGGAAAGCAAAGTCTACATGTTCAAAGGGCTTCTTAAAAACTTCAAGATGGGAAAGAAGGAGAGGATAGCCGACATGTACTCAAGGCTCAACACCATTGTGAATGGTCTTTCTATACTAGGTCGTCCTATGGATAGAGGAGAGATTAACTCAAAGATCCTTGGAACTCTTCCCAAGAGGTGGGAACCCAAGGTGGCTTCTATTGAAGAAGCAATATCTCTTGGTGATATCCCCATTGAAGAGCTCACAGGAAATCTACAAGCCCATGGAGTCAAACTTGACGAGCAAGATGAAGAAGAAAGAGAAGAAGAAAAAGAGCTCAAGAGAATGAAGAAGACTGAAATCAAAGCACACATTGAAGCTATTTTTTATCAAGAATCTCCATCCTCTCAAGTTGAACAAGAGGCCATGTACTCCAAGGGTAGACTCTACAAAGTCCAGTCTTCCTCCTCTATATGGTGCTTCAAGTGGGGAAAGAAGGGTCACTTCAAGGAAGATTGTCCCCAAGGCAAAAAGACCTATCATCACAAGAGAAGAGAAGATAAGTACAAGAAGAAGGAGCAATGGCACAAAAGCTAAAGTGACTCCTCCAACTCAAGCTCTAGTGACTCCTTCGACTCAAGCTCAAGTGAAGAATCAATGGAGGATCTAGCTCAAGCTCTAATGATGAAGGAAAATGTCATTTTGCTCTTATGACATCAACAAGTGAATAATAAAATGAGTTAAATCTAAACTCTTCATATAAAGAATCTTTAATTTCTATTATTCATGATACTTGTGCCTCTCTTAAGTCTTCTTTAAAGAAAAAGAAAAAAACTTGCTAGAATTGTTGATAATTTGCATGTAGAATTAGATGGTTTTGAACATGCTAATACTTGGTTTCTTGATGATAAAAATTCTTGTCTTAGCCACATAGATTCTTTTAAACTTGAAAATTGTAACATATTAAAACCTAAAACTTAATCTTATTCTAGGATTAAGGAGTTAGAAACCTTAGTCTTTGAGGTTTAGCCAAGCAAGGATAAGGGTATGTTCCTTAGTGACCTTAAATATGTTAATGCATGAATAAATCTCCCTAACAAGTAGAATATAAATAAATATTAAATAATACCTTCAAATTAATCATAAGATCGAGTAATGGTATACAAAAATGTCACATGAGGTAATAATGTGCATAAAAAGACAAGGTGTTCATAATTGAGAATAATGATATATAATTCCACAAAATATGAATTAAATAAACTTATGTGAGATAATGATAAAGTAGATTCGTTCTAGATCATTCCTTTGCCTTATGGAGCAAGGAAGAGAAAAAGGAATGAATAATAATGCTTAAAACATGTTAATGTGATATTAAATTATTAATAAGAGAAATAATAGAAATAATGGATAATGGGTTAAAATTTATAATAGGAAAACTTATTGTATAAGAATAACCTCATCCTATTTTTCTTTATATATGCTTTGGCTTGGAGGCCAAGTTTCATCAATTTAGGATAATAATAACCATGTATGATTTATATAGCAAAGAAAAGGCGTTTTTACTTAAAAATATTAAATAAAATATTTAATGACTCTAAAAGTAGAAAATAATCTTAGATTCGTAATCTACACTCTAAAATATGCTTTTGGGTATATTTTCACTCAATTTGGAGAAAGTTTGATTAAAAGGTGAAATCAGGAGAGAGAAAGTGTGTAGAACCTTCAAAATATTTAATAAATGAACAAATAACTCCAACATGTAAACTTCAGAGCAAATTTGTATCCAAGGAACTTAATGTGACTTGTGAGTGAAGTTTCATAAAATTTGGATAATCTTATAACCATTAATGAAAGAGGAAAGAGAAAATAAGATTTGATTTATATAACACATTAAAGTTCTCAAAAGGCAAAACTAAGTACATAATTAGAATCTATATGCTTTAATTAGCCTCTATGCAAAATTTCATCCAATTTTGGATTTGTTTGCACCCTCAAAAGAGGAGAGAGAAAAAAGAAATAAACATGTTCACACTATAGTTGAATTTGATTAGGAATCTCATTTAATGTGTCACACGCCTTATTTGATTTCACATACAAAGAGGACTATCTGATGGAAGATCGAACGACTAGCGTTCATCTTCTAGCTTGTGCCTGTCGGGTGGGAGAAAGAGCCAATTCTGGCACAAACTCCCAACTCATATTTCTTACTCGATTTTCCATCTTTTTCGCTAATTCTTTCGGCAACACATTCCAAATAGGATTGTACATCTTTTGATCCTAATATTTCACATATTCATTGAGTTTTAATGAAACACCCAAAACTTGGGCTTCACGATTCTAGGTCCTTTTGGGTTATTGTTGTACGCATACCCTCGCCTATAAATAAGGGTACTCCCCACATCTCTAACCCTAGAACGATTGCTTCATGCTCGTACCTATCTCGGTCAATGGTTGGGTTTCTAACACTATCCTTATTGTGACATGTTCTTCTCCACCACGTCATCTCCAAACAAATTAACTATCTCGGTGAGTTCATTGGAACCTGGTCATCCTTTCCTTACTTTCATTTTGCCAATTTAGTAAGAGATGTGTTTTTGCCTCAAAATTCCAGAGCTACGGCTCTGCTGCTTTGCAGCCATGGCACGCGATAAGAGTGAGGAAGATAGGTTGTGATGATTTTTCAGTTCTACCCTCATCGTCTCTATTTTCTTTCTTTTCTCACCTGAGGGAAATTAGGTCTTTTCTCCCATGCTCCCTTGTGTTTGGGGCGGGTCTGCGTGTTGCTGACCGAGTTTGACACAGCGAGTTGGCCGCTCACCATTGGGCCAGGTCACAGGTAATGCCCGCGCTCTCTCTCTCCCTCTATTTCTTGCAAATAAACGACGACATGGCTTTTTTCTCTTTTTCCTATTGGCCGATTTTTAAAAATTGATAACTAATTATTTATTGATTAAAAAAATACAAATAAATAGTCATTGGATTTAGAAAAATAAGAGAAATATTATGGTATCATTTTTGTCACCTAAATCCAATGTTGAAAGTATATGATTTCAATGGATTAATCTAAATAAGTAATAACTTGTAAAATTCTTAACTAAATATATATAATTAAAAAAAATAATAAAATATGTTTTGAACTCATAAAAATATTACCTAAAACGTGGCATGGTTTTGATAACCTAATTAATTAATAATAAAAAGTAAATTTTTAGGGTTTGCATAATCAATGTAATTCTAACCCAAATTTCACATACATGATAATAAGTTCTTTGGAAACCTATATGTGGATCTAGAAGTGATCTTGTACTGTTAGACTCTATCGAGAGGTATCTTTGCATCCCCAATTATTCTTATTGAGAAATTATCCTATTTTCTTCTTTCTTTTGGTCCTATGGACATTAGCCTACACGTTATCTTATTCTTTTGAAAAACATGCTTCATGTGAAGTATCTTATTTGTTACTGGTCTTGTGATCATATTATCTTCTTTGACATTCTCTTGGAATTTTTATTATTCTTTATTCGTGATGGAACTCAATATGATGTTATATGCCCACTTTGAGGTGGATGATTATGATGGCCACTTTTGTGGTGATTAATTTGTAAAATCCGAATATACTTTTTACTTGCCTCTCTATTAAGCATGTTGTGTGACTCAGTAGCCCTAGAGTAATATAATTTTCCTTGGTTTTTGGGTTATCTACCCTTATTTATTATTGGGATGGAGGTTATGTGCCCCATACCTAGGTTTCAAATTTATGAGGTTTGGTCCACATTTATATATATTGGGAGTTTGGTTATGTGCCAATCTCTATCATGTTTTAAGTTTATGAGGCTTGGCCACCTTTGTTATTTATGTTGTCCTAGTGCTATGCTTATCTCACCTCCATGCAGGTTGTTATGGGTTTTTTGCCCTAAAATATTATGTGCACTTTTGTAGCACCACTTTTATTATTAACTTTATGGCAAGTACTTCTTTTATCATATTATAGTGTTTATTTCCTTTTATGCCTGTTTGGGTAGTTCTTACCTCTTTCATGGGAATCCTTCTTTACTCGATGTACCTTTTTCCTAATATATGTTGCTCAATTTTTTTTTAGCATGCACATACCAACTTTTTGCTGATATCCTGTTTTCTTTTCCTTTTGTGAGGTATGCTTCCAACCCTAGGTGTTGGACTAGGAGAAGGAAATCAAGGAGGACCTGGACCACAACAAGTGTTGCTGACCTCGTGGGAGACTTTGCTTGAAGTTGTTAGGTAATCCTCAACTAGTCCTATATGTAGTTAGTTTTTCCTTTATGTCAGCCTATGTGGTGAAAGATTAGTATGATAAGAAGCTTTGTAATGGCTAGATACATCTTTAATTTTGCTGCTACTTTGTGTCATGATACAACCATGTTGAATAAATTGGATGCATCCCTTTTGCGAATTTTTTTTTGCTAGTGTGTTGTTTGGGATGTTGCCTTTTTATTTTAGTAGGGAGTGGTTCCCCTCTGTGATCCCACTCCTTACAACATGGTATCAGAGCCTGTGGCTTTCAGTTATCTAACTATTTCAAACTTGTCTCCCTTAGAATGTTAACCTTTTTCATAGGTTTCTTATACCTAGTATCCTTGCCTTGTGCATGCAAAAACTCTAATGATGAGAGATAAATTGACTGTTGACAACCAATATGGTTATGATACACCCCAGAACTATAGGTTTGGGATGCGAAGGATGGACCACTGTTTACCACACCAGTGACTCAAGGTACTCCTCCGACTGGAAGTGGACCATCAGTAGGTCAGGAGACCCCAACTTCTGCTAGTACAGGCGTAGTCATCTCTCTAGAGCAAGAGTTGGCAATGTTTCGACAACTATTTGCTACAAATATGACAGGGAAGATGAAGGACTCGTCTGTGCCTAAAACGCCTAAGGAGTATTCCATAATGGAATTCATGAAGAAGCAACCACCCTCCTTTAAGGGTGAAGGTGAAATAGAGATGGTCGACATTGGGTGCTAGCCATAGAGAAGGCCTTTTATGGTATGACATGTCCTCCCAACAAGAAGGTTAGATTTGCTTCATATGTTTTGGATGGACCTGCTCGAGTTTGGTGGAACGACATAGGAAGGATACGTGATATCTCTACCATGACATGAGGGTAGTGCTTGGTACTTTTTTGTGGGAAGTACATCTCCACTACTGCCCTAAAGAAGAAAGAAGTAGAATTCTACATCTTGAAGCAAGGTTCCCTATCTATTTTTATGTTTGTATAAAAGCTTCTAATGTTGGAACATTATGCAGTAGGTTTGGGTGAGGAACGTAGGGCTGACCTATTCCTCCTAGGTCTCAACTACTATGTGGGTCGTGCTCTTATCACACAACTACCTTTGAAGTTCTAGCAGATGGTTGACAAATCTTTGCCCGTAGAGTCTTATCCAGGGTTTCATCCTAGGGCATTTGGCAAGAAGAGGAATCCCCCATGAGATGAGTAGAGAAGAGACAAGTGTGCTAAGTGCAATGGTTATCATCCTCTAGGGAAGTGCTCTCAAGATAAGAATCAAGCAAAGTATCAGCCCGACTTCTGGATTTTGTGCCATCATTGCAATGAACCTAGACATATTCACCCTAGGTGCCCTCAGCTTCATAATGGACCTGCACTGGCTCAAAACCAACAACCTCAAGTGCCTCATCAGAATAATGGTAAAAATAATGGTAGAAGACCTGCGGAAAGGTGAGCTGGAAGAGTTTTTTCTTTGGATGGTCAAGAAGTCTATGATAATGATCAAGTTGAAGGTAACCCTTAGTCCCATAGTTAGACTTTTAAGTTATGTTTCCTTTAGCTTGGTAACTTGTGGATGTATGTAAGGAAGTTACCTTTGTACCAATAGTTTTGCTTGACTTATTGGGATAAAACTTTTTAAGGAGTGGTAGATAGTTGTTTATTAGTTATGGATGTCTAGATTTCAAGGATGAAATCTCTTTAAGGGGTGGTATAGTGTAACATACCAAAACCTAGAACTTAATCTTATTTCAGGATTAAGGAGTTAGAAACCTTAGTTTTTGAGGTTTAGCTAAACAAGGATAAGGGTATGTTCTTTAGTGACCTTAAATATGTTAATGCATGAATAAATCACCTTAACATGTAGAACATAAATAAATATTACCCAATACCTTCAAATTAATTATAAGATCGAGTAAGGGTATACAAAAAATGTCACATGAGGTAATAATGTGCAAAAAAAGATAAGGTGTCCATAATTTTGAATAATGATATATAATTCCACAAAATATGAAATAAATAAACTTATGTGAGATAATGATAGAGTATATTCTTTCTAGATCATTCCTTTATTTTATGGAGCAAGAGAGAGAAAAAGAAATGAATAATAATTCTTAAAACATGTTAATGTGATATTGAATTATTAATAACAGAAATAATAGAAATAATGGATAATGGGTTAAAATTTATAAAAGAAAAACTTATCGGATAAGAATAACCTCATATTTGTTTTATTTAGATATGCTTTGCCTTGTATGCCAAGTTTCATCAATTTAGGATAATAATAACCATATCAAATTTATGTAGAAAAGAAAAGGTATTTTCATTAAAAATATTAAATAAAATATTTAATTACTCTAAAAGTGGAAATAATCTTAGATTCATAATCTATACAATGAAATATGCCTTTGGGTGAATTTTCACTCACTTTGGAGAAAGTTTGATTAAAAGGTGAAATCAGGGGGTAATACTCGAACTCCTCAAGCGATCATCTTCACCGATGCAACCTTCCAGATGCCGTCCATGACATCTAGATATGGTTGCATTGCTCTGAACCCAGTAGGTCAACTCATCAATGGGGAAGGCAACCTGACGAGCTCAAGCTCAGTAGTTGAAGCTGAAGTCATAGCCATAATCCAAGCCTTTTGCTTGGAGAAAGACAACGAATGGATAGATGTGGCCATCATCTCGGACTCTAGATTGGTGATACTCTCTCTCACTGCTCCTACCAAGCCTGTGACAAAGTTCAGATCCTATAGGAACCTTTGGAAGAAATACACCATCAACCCTCCCTCGGTCCGTCTTATGCATAGCCCCTGAGATGTGTTAGCAGTAGCTGATTCAACTACAAAATTTGTCCTAAAAACAACAATAGCATTATCTTTTCTTCTTAGTCGAACTAGCTCCCATGTAATGGTGCCATCAAGTTGGCACCTATCCTCAATGCATTTCGTACAACTAAATAAATAGATCATTTAAAAAAAGGTGAAATCAAGAGAGAGAAAGTGTAGAACCTTCAAAATATGAAATAAATAAACAAATAATTCCAAAATTGACGGCAAATTCTTTTCCAAGGAACTTAATGTGACTTGTGGGTGAAGTTTCATTTGGATAATCTTATAACCATTAATGAAAGAGGAAAGAGAAAATAAGATTTGAGTTATTTGAAACATTAAAAGTTTGTAAAAGGTAAAACTAAGTGTATAATCAGAATCTACATGCTTTAATTAGCATCTGAGCAAAATTTCATTCAATTTGGGATTCGTTTTCACCTTCAAAAGAGGAGAGAGAAAAAGGAAATAAATATGTTCACACTATAATCGAATTTGATTAGGAATGTCATTTAATGTGTCACACACCTTATTAGATTTTGCGTGCAATGAGGACCGTTCGATGGAAAATCAGATGGCTGGCATTCATCTTCTAGCTTGCGTTGGGTGGGAGATAGAGCCAGTTCTAGCACAATCTCCCAACTCGGATTTCTTGCTCGATTTTCCATCTTTTTTGTTAATTCTTTCTCCAACACATTCCAAATACGATTGTGCATCTTTTGACCCTAATATTTTGCATATTCATCGAGTTTTAATGAAACACCCAAAACTTGGGCTTCACGGTTCTCGGTCCTTTTGTGTTATTATTGTATGCATAACCTCACCTATAAATAGGGGTACTCCCTACATCTTTAACCCTAGAATGATTATCCTCTTGACTCAATTGCTTCATGCCCATGCTTGTGTCATTCAATGATCATGTTTCTAACCCTAACTTTGTGGCGATAGGTTCTTATCCACCGCGTCGTCTCGGAACAAATTAGCTATCTCGATGATTTTGTCGGAATCTAGTCATCCTTTCCTTACTTTCGTTTCACCAATTTAGCAAGAGATGTGTTTTTCCCCCAAAATTCACGAGCTACGACTCTACTACTTTGCAGCCATGGTGCATGAGTAGAGTGAGGAAGATAGGTTGTGATGATTTCCCGGTTCAACCCTCATCGTCTTTGTTTTCTTTCTTTTCTCACCCGAGAGCAATTGCGCTTTTCGCCCATGCTCCCTTGTGTTTGGGGTGGGTCTACGCATCGCTGACTGAGTTTGACACAGCAATTTGGCCGCTCACCATTGGGCTAGGTCACAGGTCAGGCTTGCGCCCTCTCTCCCCCTCTGTTTCTCGCAAGTAAATGATGACATGACTTTTCTCTTTTTCCTATTGTCTGATTTTCAAAAATTGATAACTAATTATTTACTAATAAAAAAATACAAATAAATAGTTCTTGGATTTAGAAAAATAAGAGTTATCTTATGGTATTGGTTTTGTCACCTAAATCCAATGTTGAAAGTAAGTGATTTTAATGGATTAATCTAAATAACTAATAACTTATAAAATTCATGATTAATATATATAAATCAGAAAAATATAATAAAATATGTTTTGAACTCAAAAAAATATACCCGAAAACATGGCATAGTTTTTATAACCTAATTCATTAATAATGAAAAGGAAATTTTTACGGTTTGCATAGTCAATGTAATTCTAACCGTAATTTGACATACATGATAAGTGCTTTGGACACCTAGATTTGGATCTAGAAGTGATCTTGTACCGTTAGACTCTGTGGAGAGGTATGTTTGCATCCCCAATTATTCTTATTGAGCAATTATCCTACTTTCTTCTTTCTTTTGGTCCTATTGACATTAGCCTACACATTATATTGTTCTTTTGAAAAACATGCTTCATGTGAAGTATCTTATTTGTTACTGATCTTGTGATCATATTATCTTCTTTTAGATTCTCTTGGAATTTTTATTATGTGTTGTTTGTGATAGAACTCGATATGTTGTTATATGCCCACTTTGAGGTGGATGATTATGATGGTCACTTTTGTGGTGATTAATTTGTAAAATACGACTATACTTTTTACTTGCCTCTCTATTAAGCATGTTGTGTGACTCAATAGTTCTAGAGTAATATAATTTGCATTGGTTTTTTGGTTATGTGCCCTTATTTATTGTTGGGATGGAGGTTATGTGCCCCATACCAAGATTTCAAATTTATGAGGTTTGGCCAACATTTATATATATTGGGAGTTTGGTTATGTTCCGATCTCTATTAGGTTTCTTGTTTATGAGGCTTGGCCGCCTTTGTTATTTATGTTGTTTTAGTGCTATGTTTATCTCACATACATGCAAGTTGTTATGGGTTTTGTGCCCTAAAATATTATGTGTGCTTTTGTAGCACCACTTTTATTATTGACTTTATGGCAAGTACTTCTTTTATCATATGATAGTGTTTCTTTCCTTTTATTCCCATTTGGGTAGTTCTTACCTCTTTCATGGGAAGCCTTCTATACTTGATGTACCTCTTTCCTAATATATGTTGCTCAATTTGTTTTTAGCATTCAGATACCATCTTTTTGCTGATATCGTCTTTTGTTTTTCTTTTGTGGGGTATGCTTCCAACCCCAGGTGTTGGACTAGGAGAAGGAAATCAAGGAGGACCTGGACCACAACAAGTGTAGCTGACCTCATGGGAAACTTTATTTAAAGTTGTTAGGTGATCCTCAACTAGTCCTATATGTAGTTAGTTTTTCAATTATGTCACCCTGAGTGGTAAAAGATTAGTATGATAAGAAGTTTTGTAATGGTTAGATACATCTTTAATTCCATTACTACTTTGTGTCATGATACAATCAAGTTGAATAAATTGGTTTCATCCCTTTTGAGAAAAAGTTAAAGTTTTTGTCGGTGTGTTGTTTGGGATGTTGCCTTTTTATTTTAGTAGGGAGTGGTTCCGCTCTGGAATCCCACTTCTTACAAAAATGCTAGCTTTCTTGACAAGATTAGATTTCTAGAAGATCAACCTCTCATGCATAGTGTTAATGTAGAGGATAGTAACATTGTGGATTCTCTCATGCTTGATATTAATGTTCTTAAATCTAAAAATAAGAAAAAATATTTGTCTTTGCAAGGTGTAAAATCTGAAAATAGGATTTATCATTCTAAGATTGCTATGTTTGAAAATGAAATACTTCCTTGATTGCCAAAATTAATGTTCTTGAATCTTGTTCTAGTTATACTAGTAGAGAGAACAATGTTGCTTCTCTTCACATTGATAGAGATTTTTTTTTGGCCAAAGCTCTTTTCTTAGGTAAATGATCTTTTGCATGCTAGACGTAAATCAATCGTTTGACTTCTACTATTTGTTCTCTTATGCATGATAATCATAGTTTGAGATCCTCTTTGCAAAGATTCTTAGTTTGTAAAAAGAATCTTAATGATATCCTACACCATACTACTAAACAAATTGGTAGACATGGTTTGGGGTATGATAGTAGACAAAGGAATAACAAAGGTAAAAGACCTCCAATCTTTCATGAAGAATCCTCTAGTTTCAAGGTTATGGGCACATGCAACTATTGTAATGTTTTTGACCATTATTCTACTTGTTGTCCTTTTAGGAAAGCATCCAAGAGCAATAGGACTGGGGTTGCTAAGTTAACCCATCTGAACCCAAAAATATGATTGAGGACCATTTCATATTTCTTCTTGTAGGTATCTTGCTAGTGGATTGACAGGAGCTATGGATTTGCAAATCGACTTCTCAATCCACATGAAGGAAGAAAGGTGAGATGTGTATGGGGTGGTAACAAGCGGAAAAGAGATGGTAAGTATAGATGTAACTTTATTCTTGCTCATATCCAATTATAGTAGTGTGCACCATACATGTGGTTTTTGAGTCAAAATTAGTATATTGTGATTCTCATCACTTTCTTGCTCAAAAATTGCTTCTAATTCTTTCATAGTGCATTACTAACTTGCCTGCACATGCTTGGATATGGTTTATATTTTTATCAATCCTCTAGATGTGTTTTGATAAATATATATGCCTTTTGACTGTAGGTTTGGTCGAGTTTGTCCAGATATAAACTCAACTGATAAGCACCAATAGGTCTTGCCAACAACCGATGTCGGTGAAAATGTTCAACCCAGAAATTTGACTGATAGCACCGTGCACAAAATACTCAGTTGGCTTTTTGAAATGAAAATTTCCCTCTCAACTAGATTTTCTCAATCAATGGCTTAATTCTTTGACACTCTCTTGGTACCTTTATATATGCATATTTCCATGGTTTAAATTGCCTATCTTGCTTACAACTCTATCATTCTAGTTTCTATAATTTTAATATCTCACTTGTGGTATTCCTATATCATGAAATTACTAGTCTTGAGTTGTCATGCAGGTTTTGATGATGATCTATTTGGATCTCTTGGTTATGTCTTGAATTGCTTCCATTGTGCTTAAACTTGCTACATCTATATAGTTATATATCTTGTTTTGATACAACCTTGAGTTTCTTAGTGATCTTTATCTTTTGATAACGATGCATATATGCTAGTGAGTAATATCCATTCATGTTTCTTGAATTGCTCTGTCACACCCCGATCTCACACTAACCACTAATCACGAGATTAGGGCGCGACGGAGGAATTATCACATAAACAAATCACTGAGAACTTTTTTTTTCTTTTTAAAACCTCGTAATGATATCCGAATTATTGTTGTAAACTAAAACATAATAAACTATTGCGGAAGCATTTCAATTAAACTGGCTAGAGAACATAAATAGAGTTTACAACATGTAACATTGTTTAACAGAAAGTAAGCATAACAGTTAATTTACATCTTTATACACATTCTCCATACATATTCTCTCTCACCCACACCATGTCCCAAGGACCGAGGGGAAAGGACTAAGAGACCTCTAACTAAACTAACTACATATACCTTCTACAGATTAAGCGTTAGGATGAAAAGATCCTTCCGATTCCTGGAATTTGTCGCTGACCTGAAAAGTTTTTGAGTAGAGGAATGAGCCTACTCGCTCAGTGAATAGTATTTCACTTAGCCATCATCGGATAACTCCATATTTTTACATTTAATAGGAAAAAGTGAATAAAATAACAAACTGAGCAGTTCTAATTAAACAGTGCAATTATCGCAGAAAAGTATACTGAACATTTAAAGAACAAGTATTATAAATTCTAAATCTGAACATACACAAGTTTCATATTAATCTACCTTAATTCTAAGTGATCATCTTTTAACTTATGCCCTGATCATATGCAGTGTACTCTGCATATAAAGTCTCGTAGCGAACTACGAACCCACCGTACAAGACTTAGCGACACACCCGGGAAATGCTAAGTCTGATTGCTGTCCTGGTCTGCGTCAGGACTCTCAGGCTCACATGGCCTCACTGCACTCTCGAAGAGTGTACTCTAGACTCCTCCTCTAACCTGAGCACACAGGCGGAGAGTCTGGGTTACCACCGTGACACACGCACGAATTATTGTTGAATAACCCCTATTTACTCCAGTGCCACTGTGACACACGCACGGATTATTGTTGAACACTGCCTCTCTGTCCTCGTGCCACCATGACACACGCACGGATTATTGTTGAACACGAGCCACCGACCATCTAGACACACGCTAGGTAGGTCATTTCACCCCTAAGGCACATACCTCTCAAAGGGGTTCTACGGTGTCAGGGCATCTAAGTCTAACACATTTTATTATAACAAGAAAACTCTTATAACATTGTGTCTCTCTCTCACATATTCGACTACTAGAATATACTATAATTCTGCAATTCACTAGCTGAAACTAGAAGTTCAACTTTAATAACATTTCTATATATAGTGCAACAACTATTCTCTTATATCGCAATAACTCATAACTCAGCTATGCTTTCATGCAAACAGATTCGTTCACTGTAAATAGATTTCATATCACTGAACATTCAAATATACTGTATTGAAAGGAATACTCAATCTAAAATACTTTATCACATTTATTTGCATCTTACTGAAATTACACGTAAGGCATGCACATTTATATTACTAATCATTTCATTTCATTTGAACTATGCAAATTAAAAGTCTAAGGATGCTAACTATGCTCGGCATCCGGGTAATCTCTATTACCCACATATACACATAAACATCATTTTCATATATGAAATATCTACAATTAAATGAGTTAAACCTTGATAATTAAGTGAGATAATACTCACCCGATTCGGTGTGTTCGTATACACCGAAAACGTCCACAAACATGCCTAATTCTGCTTTTCTGCAACTTTGCACCCCGTGCAATCTGGGCAAGAACACTTCTGTTTTGTTTTTCTTTAACATTGCACCCCGTGCAACTGATCTGCACGCCGCGGAAACTGGCCGACTTTTTGTCCTATTTTCTGTAACTTTGCACGCTGTGCAAACTGATTTGCACGCCGTGCAACCTGCGCAGAAAACAAAAATCCCCGAGAAAGAAGGTGGATTTGGGGTCGTTTCACGGCCAATCTTTGCCCGAAACTCCTTGGGAACTTCAAGACGACCTAGCAGCAACCCGTAGACGTTGCTTTTCACGCCTTAGGCCGCTCCCAGCGACCTCCTTGGTCGGCCCCTATCTTGGTCGGGCTGCTTGGAACGAAGAAGAAAGGGGGAAAGAAGATGGAGAAGATGACACAGCTGAAGGAGGGAACCGTGGCTGCTGGTTGATTTGGTTGGGAAAAGATGAGGAATCGAAGGTGAACGGAGAAGGAGGGGCTTGATCTCCCAACTTTCTCCTCTAGCTAGTTCTCTCCCTCTCCCTTCTCTGTTTTCTCAAACGGCAACTGAAGGAATGAACTTATTGTTCATTCAAAGTCGGCTAACAGGCTAATAAAGGGAAAATCTAAAGAGGAGATAAGGAAGGGCGCCTAGGGGGCCGAATGTAAAATGCCCAAGAACTTTTCTGAAATTACACATAGGTCCCTGGACACTAAAAAGCTCATATCTTTTTACTCGTAGGTCGGTTTCGCGTGATTTCTCTGGCAACGGATCAAGAACAAACTTGTCCTCAACCTCAGGACAAGAAAACAAGCTAATGATACATTAACAATAGCTCAAAGCTCAAAACACTATTAACAAAAGCAAGTACTCATCTCAACATAACTAGTTCAATTATGCACTAACCAAGGTACTTACTGGTAAAACGAAATGTGGGTCATAACATGCTCATTCCTTTGTATGGATATTTCTCTACATCTGCTCATAGCTTGCTTTATCTTGTGTATCTTGTTATGATCTAGATATATCATCTACTAGTATTCATGTAATTGTAGTTCTAGCCTTTTTATCTTTTCATCAAGTAGTAATCAACTATATACTATGTATGTATCTTATTTCTTTCTCAAGCTTGTTCCTTGACTTGCATATCTACTATCTTGAGTTGCTTGCATAACATTGTGATGCAGGATATGTAGAGCTACAATGTATGTAGAAATTGGAGCATCCTTGGATATCATGTATATTTTTCTCCAGTGTTAGATTTTAATGCAAGACTAGTGTTTTTTATGCTAAAATGGCCTTCTGAGCAAGACTCATTGCTTTGCCACAAGACCTGACACTTTTTGGGCGAATTCCATCATCTTGAGGGTCAATATTGTGATTCATTATTTTTTCTACAACACTTTATCTTGTCTAGATCTTTGCTAGTATAACATTATGGGTTCTTCAAATGCATGTCTTGATCTTCTTTATATACTATGTTTGGACAAGCCCCTAATTTTTCTCTTCTACTCTCCTTATAATTTGTTATCTACTTTCTTTTAACATGTAGTGTTTCTTATCTCTTCATACCCCCACCTTTTTGAAATGACAAAGGGGGATAAAGCATTGTAAGACATGGGGAAGAAGCATGTCTTACATGAAAGTAAAGGCATATCTTGCATGAAGAGGGAGAAGAATGTCTATGTAAAGGGGAGAAGGTAAATGGGAGGAGTAGAAGACATAGAATTCTATAATATTATGAAAGCTAACCGTGCATGAGAAATTGCATCTATTGAGGGGGAGTGTGAGAACACTAGCATCAATTGAAGGGGAGCATTTGAACTCCATTCTATTGAAACCCCTTGGGTTATCCAAAGGAATGACTTTACTTAAATGCTTTCAATACATTTATGGAAAGGTTTGTCATCTTCAAAAAGAGGTAGAATGTTGACTCTAGGTCTAAATTAACCAAACCCTTGTTTTGATGATGACTAAACCATTCCAATTACTTGTGTCTATTGTCTCTACCTAAGAGATTTCATATTAGGTATAGACATACTCCAAATTCTCTAACTTGCACATCTCAACTTGGAGAAAAGATAAGTCAAAATCAATGCTAGTGTACTTTTGTGGAATATGATGTAAATCCATTAGAATAATGTTGTAAATCGCTTGTAATTATTTTATGACTTGTAATTAAGCTTAGAAAAAATTAGGATCACTTAAACTGAATATTTAAGAACTTTAATGACATTTTACAAAATTTAATACAGTCTATTTGTCGGTCGAGATACAAACTCGACTGATCCCTCGATGGATTTTGATAATGTCATTGTTCATTCGAGTTTACCACTCACAAAACTCAATCGATCACTACATTGGACAAAACCAATTTAAGTAATCGGTCCAGTTTCATCCAGGATAAACTCGACTAATTATTCAAATCTCCTTATCATATAGTGCAATCGGTCAAGTTACCTTTATTGAAACTCAACTGATCGTATTGTACGAAAAAGTGTATAAAAATGTTTCTAACTCGTTAGAGAGTTGCAAAACTCAAAAAAAATATCCATTGGAACACCCAAATGGCTAGTGTTCATCCTTAAGTGTTCCCAAAGGCTTCTAGACATCCCCAACTATAAGTAGGACCCCTTTGACTTCATCCCATGGTTAGCCAAGCACAATGAAGGTTCCTATTCTAAAGTTGAATGCATCCTACAACCTCCTCCGTCTCAGCTTAATCACTTGCTACATCCATTAGAGTGAGTAGGAGATTTGTAAGAGAGCTACTCCTACATATATATCTTGTGAGGATCTCACTTTAACCACCTCACAATCTCTCTTTTCTACCATGATGAGGAAGATTAAGGTTGTCTCTCTTGGCTAGGATAGGTGTGTTGGTATGTATGCCCTGAGAGCCAATCATGGGATGATTGGTAATATACATTAAGATTGATTTGATAAACATCAAAGTCAAGCTTCCAATTCTTTCTGATTCATTCATATGAGATAATGATAGAACATATTGAATGTCTAGAGAATGACAATACTCAATGACGTATGCTTTTAGGTTGAGGACCTGAACGATGAGATCATACGGATGCTAAGAGTTTGTACATTCTTATTATTTCCGTAGTCGGATGTCATTGTGGAAGGTAGATAGACAACAATGACACACAAGACTAGATTATGGTGTTGGTTGATGACAGAATCTCATTAGTCATGATATGGAGATATCAAACCAAACACATAGGTACTTGATAGAGAACAAGTGTACCTGACAGACCCACCGTGAGGTTGACACATGGAACCATGACATGGTAGTCACAATCAGTTCTCACAGTGATGGTGGTGAGTGTGATTCCTTGACCTGAAATCACTACACTCAAAATATGTCATTGGGTACACTTTGACATCATCAAACGCAGTCCTGAAACATGGGTTGTTATAAAGGTGATAATTGGGTGGCTTTGACACATGGGGATTTTGAGGGGTGAGTGATAGATATGGGATTTGTCCCTCTTGAGGGAGTTTTATATCCATGACCACTTGATGAGTAGGATTGAGATAGGTGTGCACATGCATGTGTGAATTAGTATGTGATATTTATGTCATACATATCTCCTCCAATCTACTCTGAGATCAAGAAAGTGAATGAACGTTGATAGGATGACTGTTCCATGCCTAGAGTTCATTTGGGATATCAGAGACAAAGGAATTATACATTCACTGTAACACAATTCACGAATTGCAGGATTGAAAGTTGTTCTCCAACTTTCCTTTTCACTTAGGTAGCACTGATGTGTGACTAGGCACTGCTCTTTGCTTGTGAAGTTGTAAGTGTTATGGACTTTCACTGCCAACGTGAAATGGACCTGTAGGGTCACACACATAGGATTTAACCTGGAAGAGGATTTTATCCACAAATGATGTTTAGATTGATTACTAAAGGAGTTTAGTAGTTCAGTTAAACACTCAATAAATTGATAGCTCAGTATCATAGTGTTCAAGGTGTTGGACCGATTGATTAGAGTATTGGATTGATTGAAATTGCAATTGGCTGATTTTGCATAGATTGCTGCCCCAACCGATCAGCTCATGGGATGAACTAATCGACTTAGGTTGGTGAACTGATCAGCTCAACTGGTGAGACGATCAGCTCATGTGTCATGAAACGATTGGCTCAATTGTTGAATTGGTCAATTCGTGGACCAACCGAGATTGTTTGGAAAGTCAAAAGACTATTTTGCAAATACAATTTGTTTCACTTGTAAAAATTTGATTTGGACAAGGATTAATATTTGATTAATCGGAAACAAATATGAAAGTCAATTTGAGTTGAACTAGGATCACGAACCGATCGGCTCAGAAGTGAATCGATCATCTCAGGTGTCGCAGTCGATCAGTTGAGGTGTGAACCGATCGGCTCAACTCCCCAACCGATCGTTTCATGCATGAAATGATCAGTTCAGGTGGCACAGTTGGTTGTTTTGTGGAAAATCTCAAACCCTTCTACTCCTGCATTAATCCTGCATTGCGCGGGATAGAGAACATTGTCCCGTGACCCTCCTATATATATAGGGGTATTGGGGGCTTCTCAGAAACAACAACTCAGAACACCAATTGCTCTGCAAAGCTATCGTTCTCTCTGGTTTTAGTAAATGAGAGAGCCTGAGAAAGTGCTACCCGATAAGGGAGGCACAACAAGGGAAAGACAACTGGTTGCAGGAGAGTGTGTCAGTGACTAGTATGCTGACAGGAGGGTACGACTCCTTTTGATTTCTTATGCGACAAGGAGATCAGAGTTCCAGGTTGTCCATGTGGACTACTTCAGAGGAGGGAGACTTCTGCTGCTAGGAGGATAGCTGTCAATCCTAACAGTCCCGGTGAGACCAGGTGCTGCACATACACCATCCAAGATCAGAGGTGAAGACCGCGCAAGCCGCGAGGTAACGTCGCCTAGCAAGGCTCGGGACAAGGTACGCCTCTACAAACCATCCTTCCTATTGTATAGACGTTGATGTGATTCCTTTATTTTGGGTTTGGGAGAAGAATGTTTTTGTTTCTGCTGCCTTCTCTGTCTCCCGTAAAACCCAACAGTGGTATCAGAGCCACGTCAACTGCTCTATACTTTAGGATTATCGATATGATCAATTTTGGTTCGTCACCTCTATTTATTGCATACGATGCGAATAAAATTGGCTTTATGCATGTCCAATCCTAAATCCACAAATCCCAATATACATATATGATATGTAATATGAATGCACTCGATATGCGTCACCCTGAAATGAGTTTTGTGGTGGATGTATAGTATGGTTATGGCCAATAAACCCTATGTATGTGTGCTTGGTTGAATTTAGTTGCTTGCATCTTGGTCTACGCACTGATTCCCTACCTCCTTATTCCTGATGTAACTCGAGATAACTCGAGATTTCTTTCCTACCTTTGCTCCCCCCGAATGTAACTCGGGGTTTCCCAATTTAAATGTAAATAGGATATATCTTTTTATTTCCTGTTATGTCAAAGAACATAGGACAATTTGATGAAAACTATGATGATCGGTTGAAGCCGTGAACCGATCGGTTGGCGGTCCAGACGATCGGTTGGCGGTCCAGACGATCGGCTCGAGGAGCGATACAAGTGGGTGGTGACCTGAGGAGATGCACGACGACCAAGCAAACCGATCGGTTGGAGGAGACAACCGATCGGCTAGTGGCACCCAGACGATTGGCCAGGGTGAGCAGGTCATTCATGTGATGAGTTGATCAAATCAGATGGCTATAGAACTTCATCTTGTACATGTTTCATATGATGTAGACCTAGATGACCATGATTCCTCTTGGCTTGAGGAATCACATTAGGATGGCCATAATCATCACTTTTATCGTTTCACATGTTTTCTGTGGGATATAGCATGTATATTATACATACTATATATTGTGGTGATTGGATATGTATATGTACCTATAAAACCAAATCCCTCATTAAATATTAAAGTTTTAGATGCCTTCCAAATGCGACACACATGAAAAGCTTGATCGTCCAAGTGTGGGAACACCCTAGCGTGGTGCACCGTCTATCTCGTGGAAGGGTGAAGGATGGATATGTGGGTCTGCCCTAGCAGGGTGCATATTCATCGTGTTGGCTTTGGGTTGGACTTAACAAGGTGACCTAGATAGGATCTAGCACCTTGAGGCATGGAGGTGATCATGGAAAGGAGTTGCATATGCCATCTTTTAAGAGTTACATATGATGCAATTGGAAAAAGTTTCCTACCTAGAAGATCTAAGTTGTGGGTGACAGCCCTAGCTGGTCCATGACTCAGAGGATTTCAGGATCTTGCCCACTAGAAGATTGTATGCTGCAATCTTCTGAATTGATGGTGAGGGTTGTATATTTGAACAAAAATAGTGGGAGTGATAATTAATTAAAGTCCTAATTATATTGTCAACCTTTCAAATCAATCAAATAAGTCAAAATTGAGTTTTGAACTAAATTGCATATGTTTCTTTTTCTAGTACATATGAAAACAAACAACAATCACTTTTTGTTTCGATCGGTCCTTGAAAAGGACAAGCTGAATGGGACTAACTTCCACGACTGGTTTAGGACGTTGAGAATTTTTCTCACTCAAGAGCGAAAGCTCTATGTCTTGGATACTCCAGTTCTAGAGGAACCTGCTCCTACCGCACCAAAGGCAGAAAGGGATGCTCATAAGAAGCATTCTGATGATGCCATTGATGCAAAGTGCTTGATGTTGTGCTCCATGAACCATGAGTTGCAGAGACAACATGAGAACATGGGTATCATTGAGATGATTCAACATCTCAAGAACATGTATGAAGATCAAGCACGACAAGAGAGATATGATCTCTCCAGGGCATTGTTCAAGTGTGTCATGACAGAAGGAGATCTAGTTGGTCCTCACACGCTCAAGATGATTGGGTATGTGGAGAACCTGACAACACTGGGATTTCCCCTGAGCCAAGAGTTGGCTATTGAAGTGATGCTGCAATCGTTGCCAGAATCCTACAGTCAGTTTGTGATGAACTACAACATGAACAACTTTGACAAGTCATTTATAGAGTTGTTGGGCATGTTGAGGACAACCGAGACACAGATGAAGAAGGACAGGCCTAATTCTGTGATGATGATCAACACCAAGAAAGGCAAGTCCAAGAACAAGGGCAAGGGCAAGGCTAAGAAAGGTTCTGATGCTAGCCAGCAACCCAAGTCGTCTTCAACTCTCAAGGCCAAGGGAGGCATGACTAAGAGAGGTAACTGCCATCATTGTCAAAAGCCAGCTGATTGGAAAAGGAATTGTCCACTCTATTTGGAAGAACTAAAGAAGAAGGAGGCAATGGACGTCTCCACCTGTAGGTGTCATGAAATAAACTTGTAACATTTTTTAGGTATATGATACCAAGATATAAAATGTAAAGCACTCAATAAATGAGGCAAGTGTTGCCGCCATAAATAGGAGTACTTTAGTTTATTTTCAGCCTTGAAGGCATGTAATAGAGTTATGAACTGCTATTTCATATTTGCCAATGGATAGAAATACATTATTTTTGCATATTGTATGACAATGATATAAATTAATAAAGTTGATGTTTCAATCTTTGTGGCAATACCTTATTTATCTTGTGGTACTTGGTATGCATAAGATAAAATGATACCTAAAAGTTATTGATAACTCAAACAATAAAATTAGCATAAATCATGATAAATTCATTTCTAGTTTCCATATGATGGATTAGCTAGACTCTTTTGGTTAGAGAACCAGTAAGAGACATGAATCTCTTAGACATGATTACTCAATATTCACTAGTGGCAGTGGGAGAATGATTATCCTATTAGGTATAATACATGTGATGTATTTACATACCTATTGGAGTTAATGCTAGTACTTCAAATGGTGTTTAGAGAAATACTAATATGAATATCTTCAAGTATTGAAGAACATCATAAATGAAGTACGAATTTGGTAAAGTGTTAATTCTTGATGTGATCAATAAATGAAATACTTGAACCAAATGTTTGAGAACCTTATGAGTGATTATGATAGTGTATCATAGTAAACTCATGATTAAGGCATGGTGATGTCTAAATCAATAAGGAGTCATACTCTAAGGAGTTAGAGGATGATTATCAAATAACTAATTTCTTCTTAAAAAAAGAATACCCCACACTAATAAAGGACATTAGGAATCACAAAGAGTTGTGAGTTCTTATATCCTTGACAGATACACCTCAAATATCTATGTGATGAGTTGGTCATGTGATGAATCAACTATCTACATGAATATGGGGAACCGGATTTTGAGTTATGGATTATGACCATTACATCCTAAATGACTTCCATGTGAACCATAAGGTATGACCTTGATGGTAGCACCCATTGGGATGAAATCCATAAGTGCGAATTAGTCTTAAGCATTAAGACACATGGATAACATTTTGAGAAGGATGATGCTTGTTGATTGCAACTTAATGACTAAAAGATTTGGCATATGTATACTAAAACCACATTCCTATGAGGAATAAAACAAGGATGTGTACGTGACACAACCTATAAGGTTTATGAATCCATTAATGCAAATGAAGTCTATAAGTTACAATGGACTAATCAATGTGATTGATTGAGTACAAGCAACTCAGAATTGTGACCTTTACTTTGATAATATAGTCAAAGGGTTTGACCGTTGTGACAAAGATAAAGAAGAGATATGTGATTTAGTGGGAGCGTATTCACATTCCACATGTTGATGTGAAATGGAAACGTTCTAGAATGGGAATAGAGATATATAGAGATAGTTCTCGAAAACCTCTTGACCTGAAAAGAGAGAGCATACATTGGCAATCTATATTGAAGGATTCAGTGTGCATAGATTCAGTGGGAGAAAACTTGTCCATGTTACATGGAGTTGGTATCCCAAGGCCAAGTGTCCAATTCTTATGAAGAATGAGATCACTAAGAATAGATATGGATATATCATGTCTGCAATCATCCCATTATCTTGCATGTATGGACATGGCAAGAACAAAACACATTTATCATCTTGTATGTAGGACATGACAGTATGATATGCTCATCCTGATAACTCATATGTGGGACATGACGAGTGGATGTCTATCAAGTTTCAGTAAGGGTTACTGGAATACCATGAGAACTTGATAAGTACTTTAGAAGTACTAGTTCTATGGAAATAAGGAAGGGTTCACTGTAAAGAGTTACACTAATGCGAACTTCTGAAAAGGATAGAAAATAATTGCAAAGTATATATGGGATATATAAAAGTGAATGTTTATTGATTATTGGAAACATTCCAATAAAGCCGTTTAAAAGGAAAGGTTGAGTATCCATGTGTTAGAGAACATTAGTGGATACTATATGGATTTGGAAGTTCATGAGATGAACTTATAGTTATTCCGGTCATTGATGACAAGTTAGGCGCACTTGGTCATGCAATGTGGCTAAAGGTTAGCAAAGGAATACTAGATCACATATTATGGCAACTCCATATCATACGTGTTACGTACATCGAAGAGATGAGAGACATGTAGTTAATACCGACTTTGGCAAGGTGTTGCCATAACTCACTATGTTAGCACTAGAGCACAGTAACATGTGGGACATGTTTGAAGATAACTATGAATATGATTCAATGGTGATTGGCTCACAGTGCAAGTGGGAGTTTGTTGGTATGTATGCCCTGAGAGCCAATCATGGGATGATTGGTGGGATACATTAAGATTGATTTGATAAACATCAAAGGCAAGCATCCAATTCTTTCTGATTCAGTCATATGAGATAATGATAGAATAGATTGAATGTCTAGAGAATGACAGTACTCAATGACGTATGCTTTCAGGTTGAGGACATGAACGATGAGATCATACAAATGCTAAGAGTTTGTACATTCTTATTATGTCCCTAGTAAGATGTCATTGTGGAAGGTAGATAGACAGAAATGACACACAAGACTAGATTGTGGTGTTGGTTGATTACATAATCTCGTTAGTCATGATATGGAGATATCAAACCAAACACATAGGTACTTGTTAGAGAACAAGTGTACCAGACAGACCCACCGTGAGGTTGACACATGGAACCATGACATGGTAGTCACAGTCAGTTCTCACAGTGATGGTGGTGAGTGTGATTCTTTGACCTGAAATCACTGCACTCAACACATGTCGTTGGGTATACTTTGACATCATCAAACGCAGTCCTGAAACATGGGTTGTTATAAAGGTGATGATTGGGTGGCTTTGACACATGGGGCTTTTGAGGGGTGAGTGATAGATATGGAATTTGTCCCTCCTGAGGGAGTTTGATATCCATGGACACTTGATGAGTAGGATTGAGATAGGCGTGCACACACATGTGTGAATTAGTATGTGATATTGATGTCATACGTATCTCCTCCAATCTACTCTAAGATCAAGAAAGTGAATGAATGTTGACAGGATGATTGTTCCATGCCTTGAGTTCATTCAGGATATCAGTGAAAAAGGAATTATACATTCATTGTAACACCATTCATGGATTGTAGGATTGAAAGTTGTTCTCTAACTTTCCTTTTCACTTGGGTAGCACTGATGTGCAATTAGGCACCGCTCTTTGCTTGTGAAGTCGTAAGTGTTATGGACTTTCACTGCCAACGTGAAATGGACCTGCAGGGTCACACACATAGGATTTAACCTCGTAGAGGAGTTTATCCACAAATGATGTTTAGATTGATTACTAAAGGAGTTTAGTGTTCAATTAAACACTCAATCAATTGATAGCTCAGTATCATAGTTTTGAAGGTGTTGGACCAATTGATTAGAGTATTGGATTGATTGAAACTGCAATTGGATGATTTTGCATAGACTGCTGCCCCAACCGATCGGCTCATGGGATGAACCGATCGACTCTGGTTGGTGAACCGATCAGCTCAACTGGTGAGACGATCGGCTCATGTGTCATGAAATGATCGACTCAATTGTTGAACCGGTCGATTCGTGGACCAACCGAGATCGTTTGGAAAGTTAGAAGACTATTTTGCAAATACAATTTGTTTCACTTGTACAAATTCAATTTGGACAAGGATTAATATTTGATTAATCAAAAACAAATATGAAAGTCAATTTGAGTTGTACTAGGATCACGAACCGATCGGCTCAGGTGCCCCAGTCGATCGGTTGAGGTGTGAATCGATCGGCTCAACTCCCCAACCGACCGTTTCATGCATGAAACGATCGATTTAGATGGTGCAGTTGGTTGTTTTGTGGAAAATATCAAACCCTTCTACTCCTGCATTAATCCCGCATTACCTAGGATAGAGAACCCTGTCCCATGACCCTTATATATATAGGGGTATTGGGGGCTTCTCAGAAACAACAACTCAGAACACCAGTTGCTCTGCAAAGTTGTCATTCTCTCTGGTTTTGGTAACTGAGAGAGAGCCCGAGCAAGTTCTACCTGATAAGGGAGGCACAACAAGGGAAAGACAACTGCAGAAAGGCAACTGGTTGTAGGAGAGTGTGTCGGTGACTAGTACGCTAATAGGAAGGTACGACTCCTTCCGATTCCTTGTGCGACAAGGAGATCATAGTTCCAGGTGGTCCGTTTGGACTACTTTAGAGGTGGGAGACTTCTGTTGCTCAGAGGATAGTTGTCAATCCCGACAGTCCCATTGAGACTAGAAGCTGCACAGACACCATCCAAGACCAGAGATGAAGATCATGTAAACTACGAGGTAAAGTCACCGAGCAAGCCTAGGGACAAGGTACGCCTCTACAAACCATCCTTTCTATTGTATAGACATTGACGTGATTCCTTTATTCTACGTTTGGGACAAGAAATTTTTTGTTTCCGCTGTCTTCTCTGTCTCCCCTAAAACCCAACAAGGTGATGAAGAACTAGGGAAGGAGTCCCTTAGTGAAGAAGAAGGCAAGGCCGAATACTTGGAGTAAGAGTGGGTAAGCCCTTGATGAAGGTAGAAGACTTCTTGCTCAAGTGGGTAAGTCCTTGGTGAAAGCTTCTCTTTAGAGAAGGTGAAGTCAAAGGTTGAAGATCCAATAAGAGTGGGTAATTCCTTTAAGGATGAAGACTTGGATAAGAGTGGGCAAGTCCTTGGTGAAGGCAGAAGAATCCATGCAAAGTGGGTAAATCCATGAGTACTATGAAGACTCTTGACTTGGACTTAACTTGGATAGGTAAGTCCTTTGGAAGGTCATGTATTGTATGTCTTATGATGAATATAAGGGTGCAATTGTTAAGAAATCCTAGAGGTTGACCTCTCTAGGTGTGACATACTTCTATTTTAAAGTATGGAACCACTCTACATAGATTGTTAATTGGTACATGTTAAATGTCTCTCATCCTTGCTATGTATGTTTAGTTGCACATCAAATTTCCCATATTAGCAACCTTATCTTATGAAATATATTGAAGGTATAATGAATTTTGTTTATGTGCATTCAACTATATTCACCCCCTCAAGAGAAAATCACCCATCCTAGGATCCAACAAATTGAACATAAGTCCATGTAGCCATTCAAGTTCCAATCCAATTTCATCTAAAGCACACAACTCTACCTCAAAAGTAGGCTATGAGAATATTCTCTATTTCTTAGACCTCCAAGAAACAACTCCACCTCCCAATAGGAATACATATCTTGAGACACCATTACTCCCTGAGTTCATGGAAATCCATCTCGCATCACTATATCCTTTGACTATAGAAGGATATTTTCCATAATGCAACCCAAGGGAACAAGTTCCTTGACATACCTCAAAAATCCATCAAGATCTTCCCAATGGGTCTTATTAGGACAAGTAGTGCATCTACTTAACTTGCCCATAGAAAACACAATGTTTGGACGTGTGCAGCTCATAAGATACATCAAACTTTTGATAATCTGAGAGTATCATAATTGAAACACTGGAACTCTAGTCTTATTCTTGAACAAGGACTTGGGTGAATCATATGGAGTCTTAATAGGTTTACATGATGTGTACTCAAACCCCTCTAGTATCTTCTCAACATAGTGAGACTAAGAGAGAGAGAGAGAGTTATACCATCAGTAAACCTTATGATCTAAAGCCCTAAAATCACATCAAAAACACTGATATCCTTCATCTCAATGTTTCTACACAAGAATGAATTTGTTTCATTTACTACTTTCATATCGGAACCAAAAAGCATGATATCATAGATATATAAGCATAACAAAATAAATTTGTCATTGAAAGTTTTATAGTAGAGACACTTATCAGATTCATTAGAAGAAAAGTCAAATGGTGATATCACGAAATCAAACTTATCATGCCATTATTTAGGGGCTAGTTTCAAGCCATATAATGACTTAACAAGTTTACCACTTTGGACTCATTTCCACGACCCAAAAATAACTCAAGTTGTTTTTCCATATATATCTCTTCCCAAAGGTCACCATGTAAGAACATCATCTTCACATCCATCTGATGGATACAGAATAAATGGAAGCCATTGTTATAAGCACTCAAATTGTGGTCATACGGGAAATAGGAGAAGAGGTATCAAAATAATCTACTCATTTTCTCTATGTGTAACCCTTAGCAACTAACCTGGATTTATACTTATTAATTGTCTTGTCTGCATTAAGTTTGTTCTTAAATATCCATTTGCATCCAATTATAGAACAACCAAGAGGCAAATCCACCAATTCCCAAGTTCCATTTGAGAGAATTGATTGAATTTCATCATTAATGACTTCTTTCTAAAACTTATCTTTTGTAGATTCCATAGCTTGTTTGAAAGTTATAGGATCAACCTCAACATTGTAAGTGAGAAACTCATTTCTAAAGTCTTTAGATGTCCTAATCCATTTACTTCTTCTTCGTTCTACCATTTTTTAGAATTATCAAATTCAGAAATAGCTTGTTCTAAGTTGCCCCCACATTTGCCATCCTTTCCACATGCTCAGAAATGGAACCTGTGGTAAATGAATCCTCTTGAGATATTTCATTGGGAACACCAAATTTCATGGGAAACACATACTTAAACAATGTAGCGTCACATAATTCTAGAATTGTGTTGATATTAATGCCTAAGATATCAGATTTCACAATCATAAATCTATAGGCATAACTTGTCTCTACATAACCAAATAAAGATGGCATCTACCATTTCCGTCCCAATTTATTCCTTTTGTGTTCAGGGACAAGTACCTTAACGAGGAACCCCCACACTCAAAGATATTTGAGACTCAGTTTTCTTCCTCTCAATAACTCAAATGGACTACTTTCTACATGTTTATGGGTAACTCTATTCATAATATGGCAAGCCGTATTCAAAGCTTCCCCCCCCCACATAAATTTGGGTATACCTAAGATTTGGAGTAAAGAATTGACGATTTCTATAAGGGTTCAGTTTATACGTTCTGCTATCCCAATAGACTATGGTGAATAAGGAGTGTTAACCTCATGAACTATACCATGGAATTGACATAATTCCAAAAACAATTTGAGGTATATTCTCCTCCCCTATCAGACCTTAGTCACTTAAGTACTTTACTTGTGACATCCCGCTATCACACAGATAACGAAATGCCACACGAAAACGTGCGGAAACACCATAAACCACATATTGCCAAAAACATGGGTTAATTAAAAATGATTGTGAAAAGCGGATAAAAGAGAACTATTACATCCAGATGCTCATCATGCAAGGAAACATGTTATATAAATATTTACAAGCCTTGATATTTGTCCACAACCCATAGAAACCAGTTGTCCTGTCAGCACCAGAGTTCATCACCTATTTATACATACATAACGGGCTACATCAGGCCAGCAACAGAATATACAAAGCTACATCATCTATACATCATAGAACATCGTCAAAACACCTTTGAGGATGTGAGAGTACATGGATGACTCTAGGACTCTACTACAAAACAACCAAAACAACAACATATCCATCTCTTACCTCCTACTACTCTTCTTGCTGCTCGGCCGCAACCTCACGACCACCACCACGTCTAGCACGATCACCTAAAAAGGTTGTAAACCAATAGGGTGAGACACACAATCCCAGTGAGAAACATAACTCCCCACCGAAACTATAAAACCTCAAAGGAGAGATAGAACAGATAAAGCAGGTAACTAATCTAAGTAGCTCATATATACAACATACTGAACAGAACTAGCTTACTAAGGTATCCAGGAGGCATATAAGCAGATATTTCTTTATGGAACATGATTGACAAGATAAGCTTTATAAGGACTTATCACAAAATATAGGGATCTTACAAATAACTGCAAGATATGACTACAACAATTATACAAGCAAGGACTCAACCAATGTTCTGTGTTTTGCCTTAAGCAATATATTCTATACGGCTGGATTATGATTTATTATGCCCTGAGGAAGTGAGCCATCTCACTCAAGTCCAAACTTCGGCTGCGAAGCCCAAAACCGGTGCCATACAAGGTCATTGGAAGAGTCGGACTCCAAGACCTCACCTCTTCATGGTCAGTGCACGATAACCAAAGCAGGACCACAATCTCTTGCTTGAGTGGTCTCAGCCATAGGGTTAGCTCATGCAGTCTACCCTTTTACAATATTGAGCCATGGGACTATTCACCATGCTCTATAATCACTGAGCCATGGGCATGTTCACCATGCTCTATACACAACCACAATTGTACTCAAATCCTCCTATTTTTGGCTAGGAGAAACCCCGCATATTCAACAATATGCGCTCCAGGTAATCCCGCAGGATAAACCCATTTCACCATCACCAGCTACTGACGATGATGGATCTATGGCCAAGTAAAACTACATGAAATGTTCCTATGTAGTTAATTAGTATATTTTAAGTGGATTGTTGAGGCAACCAAGTTGTAAAACATAAACATCATAGAGTTGCATTATTACCATGGGATCTCAATCCCTCATCATAGAATGCCACTACCTCTCAAGGCTTACATCATCACCATGTGATAGAAATCCCTTATCTCAACATCAGAGGATAACACCTCAACTAGGCACTCAGCCTTTATCAGGTCAACAAACCTTTTCACATCATACAGGTGATACATGTTATCCTACCAATCAAGGATTATCATTATTCAGTGTTATTCAAAACTCATATACCTCATAGCTCTTACCTGGATATGAATTCATTTGATACACCTACATGGTTAGTATGCATATCAAGAGAGATAACTTAAATCACCAGACATAGGTCTTCATGATTATCATGTTATTAGGGTTGAAGGTACATGATTGGATGAACATCCATGATTATAACTACATGAAGCACAAAGCTTTATCTTGTAAACAAATTACATTATTGTAATCAAACCATGAGCATTCACTATGACGTATATCTTATGAACATAAACATGCATCTAATCATCTCACATAGCACCAACTTTAGGAATCAAACATGTCATTGTTTACAACCTATCATTCATAACACATCATCAATAGAGGTTCTATTACAAGATAACGAATCACCAAAACTAGGGTTTCCGAGCTAGGTGCAACCCTTACCAAAGATACCACCTACCCTCACTATAGGTGTGGTAGGCAGCGTATCCCTCACCCGAAGGGGTATCAGGCAGGATTACCTCCCTCTCCAAAAGCCTATCGGCTAGGGCACTTAGCCACACATATCGCCCAACCAAGGAGTGCATCCATGCATAAGGGATGTCGTGCAACCAAGGAGCATAGGTGTATCGTGCAACTAATGCCAAAAGGATGTCGTGTATCTAGATCCAAGAGATGTGTCATTTAGCTATGTGTAGGGTATATCGTACACCCAAGTGCAAGGTGATATCGGGAATCCAAGTGAAAATATGTGTCAGGCAGCAAAACCAGCCCTAATGGCCAAGACCCTATCACCCATAAGGGTTAGGGTTTCATGTCAGGAAGCCACCAACATCATAACGCCCAAGGCCATATCAACCAACGCCAAGATCATAACACCCTACAAGCACACTACTGAACTCTATCCAACTACATCATGGCACTCAAGGAGGGCTATCATTCAACTAGGTTAAGAACTGCATACCAGTCACAACTAAGGCATCTATCTAGGGTTTCACCACCCAAGCACCATATCGGGCAACATCAATACCAACCCATGTCGCCCCAGGCTCAAAATAGAGATATCTACCAAGCACCAAATCGTTCAAAGGGACAACACCAATTAAGGCAAAGGTACATCTCAGTCAAGGCATATCACCCAACAACACTAACATGGTGAAAGGTCATATCGGGCAACAAGGTCAACAGAATCCAACTTAGCATATTGTCCAAGACAAAACCCTAGAAGAGGGGTATCGTGCAAAGCACCATAAAAGGGTATCGTGTAAGGCACAAGGATCATATCGGTTTGGGTCATCATCAACCTCAAGATCACCATCATCAAACCCTAATAGATCAAGAGAGTTGGCTCACCTCTCAACAACCAAGAGAGAGGGGTTTTGCACAACCTCCATCACATATTGGGCAACAAGGTGGATCATCCCCTTATCAGTCAATATTCCAACCAAAGCTCACCTCTCAAATCCATGGTGAGAGAAGGGTATTGCCCAAGCAACTAGAGCATAGACTCACCTCTCAACAACCAAGAGAGAGGGGTTTTGCCTACACCACTAGATCTCAAACTCACTTCTCAAAGCCAAATAGGAGAGAAAGGGGTTTTTCCCAAGGAACCCTAAACTCAATTTTTGGCCACAAGGTCTAAGAATGCATCAACAACATGACCACTATATATATAACAAGATAAAAGGGTACATACTAGGGCAAGAAATATATCTAACAAGATGCATGGCCGATCAAGATGACATATAAACATGCAACATGAGAAGGAAGTAGTATAACTAGGGTTAGGAGTTATGTGACCCACCTCAAGCAAGCTCCTAGCACCAAGCTTCCAAGCTTCAAGAACCACCTTCAGACACCTTAAGAAGAAAAGCAAAGCTCATAACCACCATGGCCGAAGATCAAGCAAGAAGGTTAAGAAGGTGCTCAGGAAAGAGGGGGAGATGCTCACCACAAGAAGAGAAGTAAGAAACACTCTAGGGTTCGGCCACCACTAGAGGAAGAAGAAGACTCCACCAAGGAGATCGGCCACCAAGCTAGCCAAGGGGAGGTATAGTCCACCAAGGAAGAAGGGAAGCAACTAAGGAACTAAATGGATCCCAAGCAAGAGAAAGAAGAGACATATATAGAAGAGGATGAAGGGGAGACTAAGGCATGGTGTCGCCCAACCTAGGGACACTTGTCCATGGGGAAAATCCACCTACTATCTCGCCCACCTCCACATGTCAAAGCTTTTGCCACATGCAAGCAACAAGCACCAAGTGTCCACAAGGGGGGTGGACAAAAACGATGCTAGGTCAAAGAAGGTCACTTGGCCGATACACCTCATGGGCGACACACCACTTGCCTGACACAACCACCTCACCTACACACCATGGCCGACACAAGGCTCCAAGCTCACCCTTGCCCAATACAAGGCCCAACAAAGCTAGGCAAAGCCCAAACAAGGCTCAACAAGGCAAAACAAAGCCCAAAGCTACTCAAACAACGAGCCCAACCCATCCTCTCAACCCTACAGGATGCACGGAGAGAGAGAAACATCTTTCAAGGTGTCAAACTTGCATATCAACCCTAAAACTTGGGTTATTTGCAAATTGCACCTCCAACTCTCAACAAGGCATAAACAAACCCTAATCACAACTCAGGTGATTAGCAAGCATCTAAACACAAGGTTTAGGCAAAGCAAACAGGGTAAGCCCAAAGAAAAGGTCAGGGTCCTTACATTACTAGTTTGAGTTTTAGTTTTTTTCTTATAAATTTTGAATTTATCCAATGCCTCATCTTTACTTTTGAGTAAATAGACATAACATTATCTACTAGCATCGTCAATAAAAGTTATAAAAGTATTTTGATCCCTAGTAGCAATCAGATTAAATTCACAAATATCTATATGCACTAAATCAAATATTTTTGAATTCCTAATTGCATAATGAAAAGGTTTCCTAAGTAATTTAGCTTGCACACAGATTTCACATTTATTATTAGTAATGTCATATTAAAGGATTAAATTTAGATTCATCATACGTTTCATTGAGCCAACATTAACATGTCGCAAAAGTGAATGGCAAACGTCAGATGATATAAAATTCTTGCATACAAAATTATTATCATTCAGATTTAAATTTGCATTTGAAACAGGTTCAACAAGAATCTTAAACAAGTTCTCCATATCACATAGATACCCCTTGCCAAAAAATAAAGAATCACGAAGGTGATTAATAATAGCCTTATAACATTTGTAGTCTTTTCTAAAACCATCTCTAACTAAACTTATGCCATTAAGAATGTTGCGTCAAATTGATGGAACATGTCTGACTCTATGGAGCATCAGAAGCTTTCCTGATGGAAACTCATGTCCACCTTTCCTTTGTCTTTGACTTCTACAGCATTGGAATCATCCAAAGTCAGTGATTGACCTTTAGAGGCCTGATAAGACACAAATAGATACTTGTTTGTACACACATGCACATTATTCTCAATGTTAATTATCCAATATAGTGGTTTTAAATTAAAAAGAACTTCAGGTCTAATAGACACGTACCCATCATTGAGGTTCAAGGATGTCATCATCATGTTGACCACAACCTCCACAGTTGCAGATGTGGAAACTTTTTTAGCTTTCTTTGAAGGACAATCCTTGTTCCAGTAGCCAACCTATCCACATGTCCAACAAGGTTTGTACATCAGTTTATTATGGATCTTGGCCTTAGGTTTATGCATATTCTTTGTTTTCTTATCTTTGGTTTTAGCAGTAGTAAGATTGACACTAGGGTTTGCATTAGTAGGCACCTTGACAGACTTCACTTTTAAGTTTTTTTCTTGTATATTAATATCCCTCATTATATCATCCATATAAAAATCTCCTTTTGTGATTCTTAAGAGTCATGTCAAATAGTTCTTAGGATTTAGGAAATTTTTCTACGATGGACATATCTACAAATTTCACAAGCAAATTGTAACATCCCTGACCTGGGTTATTACTTAACCCTAGAAGTTTTTCTTAAGTGAGTTGTTTACAAACTTTTTTTAATCTTTTGAAAAGTAATTAAGACTCTTGTAGAGTTTAAATTTCAAGTTTGAGCTTATTTGCAAAATGTTTGTTCATTATATGATAGTTTGAGAATAACATGCAATTTACCCAAGATGAGGGGCTATATTGAAAAAAGTCACATGTTTAATGTACCTCATGTGTTTTGGAATAATAATGGATAGAATGATGTTAAAGGATGGCTTGTGGAAAGCCTAAATTTCAAGTTGCAGCCTATTTGAATAATGTTAGTGCATTGTGCACCAATTTCGGTACAAATTGTAATTTACCCAAATTGTAGGGTTAATATGAAAATTACCACCTCTAGAGTGTCCCTACTCACTCCTAGTATCATATAGAGGAGACATCATGTTTGAATCAATTATGAGTGATAGTACTCTTGGTGATGAAATGACCAAGAAAGGGGTTGAATATGAAAACCTAACTTGAGTTGTATCAAGTGGAAAAGCTTATATGTGAGTGCCTATCGGCCAAGTAGCCATAGGGGGAGTCTCATATCGTTTTGTGAACTCTTGGAAAATCTCATGACGTGCAAAGCACCTCAAGGAGGTAAAGTGTATCGGTTTATAACTTCCTTAGAAAAGTTGTATCAAGTTGTGAATAAAGTGGTGATTTAATTGATATATTTTATTCAAAGGGATAAGTAATGGACGAATTTTCATCCCTAGATTATCCTCAACTATTTTGCATGTCAAGATAAATGTTAATTCATGCATGTACATGTGTCAAACATGCATGTACACGTGGAACCTAGTAGCTCAAATTGATGATAGCTCATTTTCACACTTCTTCATGAACAACAAGTATATATACACCTTCTTTCACCCCTTAGTGAAAATTTTCGAATCTTACCACCCTCCTTCCCTAAAGTATCATGCATAGGGTCCCTATATCATGAAGGAGTGAAGTGGTATCGTGCATAGAGCCTTGGGTATCGTCCATAGCAAGTTCATATCGGCCAAGTAAGGTGGTATCGACTAAGTAGGGTGATATCGGCCATAGTGAAGTGTTTTGATCACAAGTGAGGGGAATATCGGCCAAGGGTGGTGACATATCATGCATGGGTGGTGGAATATCATGCAAGAGTAGTAGGTGCTAAGGAGAAATAAGGAGCTCATACTTAACCCTAAGGTGAGGCAATGATCATATTCAACCTTGGATTGAAGCATGATTTTAGGGTTATGATCTTCCTTTCTTTTCTTCTTCACCAATTGCTTATCCATGATGATTGTTTGCATATAGAGGAGTTTTGAAGTTCATATTCAACCTTTGGAACATGAAGCTTTGGAGCTTTGTTCTTTGAAGTTGTTCTTGAGGCGGGTTATATAACTTGAACCCAATTATATTATTATGCACCTTCAATTTTGTCATACTTGTTGATCTACTTGCAATTTCGATTTCTCTTGAATAATTGACGATCATTTGATTTCTAAAAGCTTCATGGGACTGTTTTCCATGGCTTATAATAGTAAGAACAAAGGTCTAGAGGTTGATGGTGATGACATCATCAAAGATAAAGAGATATCGGGTTCAAGCACACAAGCAAGAACCTCTAACCCGATATGGTGATGCACCTACTCCACTAAAATGATATAGATATGATTTTATACCTTCTTGCACGATATGGTTGTGTAGTATACACCTCTTGCATGATAGGAGGTCAAGTATACACCTCAAAAATGATATTGGGTTAAGAACACACCTCAAACCCGATATGGTGATGTAACCCTATATGATAGGAAAACGGATATACCTTGTAACCCCACACCCTTATTGATTTGTATAATAGGTTGAAAAAGGTTCAACCAGTTGTCTATCCTGTCACTTAACCCATGGTGAAGGGTAGGTCGAAGCCATGAAGGGTTAAAGAGGCATGAGCATAAGGGTCTGCCCGATATGGTGTGGCAGGCACACATACATCTTAAAACTGATATGGTGTGGCAAGCATACATACACCTTAAAACCGATATGGTTTTACAAGCACATATACACCTTAAAACTGATATGGTGTGGCAAGCACACATACACCTTAAAACCGATATGGTGTGGCAAGCACACACACACCTCATACCTGATATGGTGAAAGCACCTTAAATGCAATGTACTTGAGGGAGTAACACACGCAGTGTCTTATATCAAGTCATACATTAAGAAGTATGGAGTTTAATGAATAATGATTAAGTAGGCTAATATACCTTCAAGGAAAGGTTGAGCCAACTTAATAAAGTATGGAGCAGTCAACAATCTAGTAAGGATGAGAGAAATACTCCTACTTTTGTGATAAACATGCAATGGGCATACATTAATACTCCTAATATATGTAGGGTATACGTTAAGGTTTGATTCTTGATAATGTGATCTTGAAACCCTAAATGGTTAATAAGGGAAACCTGAACCCTAATGTAGGGTGATGGTATGATTTTGAAACCCTAATTGATAAGGAAGGGAAACCCTAACCCTGATGAGGGAATAGTGGCATTATCCTTGTATTGCATTGTGTTGATATGTATTTGATATGGTTGTTATCATGTATATTAACCATGTAGGTCTCATGAGATGACGAGCATAGCCAGGTATGAGCTATGATGTTTTATATGGTAAAGATTTTAAATGGGCCTTGTGAGCCATGTGAGATGCTTGTGTAACAAGTATCTTGTATACCTTGGTCTGAGGACCTAGAGGTAATAGTTACCTGAAAAGTGGTATCAATGTTCAGTGATGAACTAAGGGTTGAATACCCAGAACTAGTAATCATGATGATGATAATGTTGAAGAATGAGAATTCCTAGTAATGAGATAAGGGATTGAGATCCTAAATGTTATATGTGTTTTAAAGATTTGAAAAGTACTTGATACATGTATTACACCCTTCTTTGTAGCATTTGTCATAATAATTCATGTTTGAAAACTTGACTGATGCTAAAAGAATACGGTAATGTACTTAATTAATCAAGTGGAATCTTGTCATGTAGTGCCCTGACCATAGATCCATCATCGTCAGCAGCTGGTGATGGTGAAATAGGTTTTCCCATGGGATCTCCTAGAGAGCGCATATTTTTGAATATGCAGGTGTGATGGGTGTGAATATCCTTACGCCGTAATGTGGGATTGACGTGAGATAAAAACAATATCTCCCAATCCTTCATTATATGTGCTAGGATGGATGTATCACGAATCTCCCGATGATGATAAATGCTGAGATTGATGGTAGATAAATAAGAGATCTCTCAACTGCCGAAGGAGTGTAGCTGCCACTGTAGCTCTATAGCGAAGTTTCCAGTATACCCTGGAAAGCTATTTAATTAGTTGATGTAGTCCTTCTTGTGGTCTCGTACTGATAACACCAAATTTTGTGATGTTTTTGGCCTTAATCATGTTATCAAAACTTCCCTTTTATGCTATTTTCCTCTCTTTTATATGCATTTTCGCAATAATTGGCCAAGCAATGCTCTTAATACAATATTTCCATCTTTTGCAGAGTTTTTCTCCCATTTTGGCCCATTTAGCACCAATAAGGCCGTCCTGGCCCACAAACAAGTCCAAGCTACATCGACCTCCCTGATGCCCGATATGACCACTGCCTGACAGGGTATGCGCGACACTCTGACGCGCATCGAGAGGGTGCTGCACAGGAAGAAACTGGCGGGAGACACATCTTCTACCCGACAGGGAGCCCAAACTCGCCCGACAGCCAAGGCTTGTCGTCTGACACAGACCACCCAGTGGCGACCGGCAGGCGCCGCTCGCCATGTGACCAACAACCAACACCTTCATGTCGGGCGATACCAATATCGGCCGTCACCAATTCCACAATGATAAAGGGGGACATGTGGCGCCCTGTGTACCATAGCTTCTCCAACCAGCTGCTTATAAATAGCAGCTACAGGGAGCTGAAAAGACAGTTTTGGTTAGTTCAGATACTTCGGAGTTCAGACAGTAGGGAACTTGAGCTATCTTCGAAGAGAATCGCGAGAGCAGACGTATCGTGCCCTAGTGCTCGTACCGGGCGACACTAGGTGAGCTCTTCCTCATCCCGAGAGGGAGGGGACTGGTTCACCTAGTACTGTGTCGGGCGACACTGAGGGCCGATATCGGCCGATGTAGATACGCGACACGAGTGCCCGACACCCATGCCCGACAGTAGAACGCGTAGCAACATGCCCGACACGATATCGAACCGGATACGCTTCGCCCGTCATACATGACGCCCGAGAGGGTCTATCGACCGACGTGAGCGTATCGGCCAGGATCCTTAAGCGATACAGTTTCCTGTCAGGCGTGCCGCTCGAGAGGGTGTGCCGCTCGACATGGCTATATCGGGCTAGGCCCCTGACCGATATCGGGTTGGAGAGCCGTAGTAGCCTGTCGTCCTTCTACATCAAGAAGGCGACACCTATCTTTATTTTCTGTCATTTAATTCTTTACTTATGCATTGTAACTAAGACCCTTACTGTTTACGGAAATAGAAAAGCTTAATTACTTGCTGCTCTATGCTTGGTACAATATGTTGGATGACTTCTATGTTTGATATCTGAACTCTAGTTTGCATGTTTGGATCGCGTTTCTCTTAGCTACCGAATCGTGTTTTCCCGTCGCAACAACTTTGAGAGTTGTGTTGTGGCTCTAGTGTTTGGTCCTATTCTAGAGTACGAGAGTGCCTGGAACGGAGTCATTTCAGTAACATTCCACTCTAACTTTGAGCCCAGCAACCTCGAGAGGGGTGCAGAGGCTTGGTTAGAGGTATCTGCTCTGAGAGGAGGGGTACAGGATGTTACCGGTGCCGCTTGTTATGTTGTAGTCTTATCTTTCATACCTTTCTCTAGCCCTAGTTTTATTTTCCTATTTCTGTGGCATGAAAACCCTTAAAAACTACTAAATGGCTAAAACCTTAAATCTTTCTAGTAACTCCACTTGGAGATAGTTTTCCTCTTTTGTTCGTGACACCTTACTGCTTCCCTTCTGGGGAATTTATCATCTCTTTATACCTGCCGGAGTGTAGCGTGTCGATTCTGGGTTCTCAACACTACCACCCTTGTCCCTGTGTTCAACCCCGTATATCTACTTCGACCCCGTAAACAAAGTTGCGGGGGCCTAGAAGAATTTGGGTTTATAAATGTAAAAGCTCGACTACCTCAAATCCGCCTCCACTTTTGGACGCGTGATTTAGGCCAGTCAACTTTTTGGCGCCGTTGTCGGGGACAAGTCAAAATGGCACTGTTGACGAATCTGAATCCACTAACTACACTCTTGTGCCTCAAGCTTAGCAGTGAGTTTTACAGCACTTTTTTTTTCTCTCTTTACTATTATTCTCTGTTTGAAATTAATAAATCTTTCTTCTAAACTTGATTTCTCGTGCCATCTCAGGAACTCTAAAGAGCGGTGACCTATTCCTTCGAGATCTGATGCCATGTCTCGTTGTGAGCAATCTCCGTTTGAAGGTGAACGTCAAGGCCGAGATGAGATTTCACACCAGCCCAGCCTGGTTGGCCAGTTGCATGCTTTCATAAAAAGGAAAGACTCTATCATCAACCGGTTGGTGCAGGGTACACTTCCCAGCCCTGGAGCTCAGAATTCCATGCAACACCAGATGGCAAGTCTGCGGATGCGCCAATGGGAAGTCGATCAACGATTGGCCCAGATGGCATCTCTGATAAAGAACCGTGCGGGAAAGACACTCTCATATCCGGAAACTTCCAGAATGGCAGTACTGAGGTCTGGGAAGACGGTGGAGCGCACAGCTGATGCCGAACTAGAACCTGAACCGAGGTCGGAAAGTATCATTCCAGCAGAGGGCGAAGGTGGACAAGCAGAAGCTCAAGAGCCTGCACGGAAGCCTTCCGATGAGCTACCTGGTGGGAGGAATCCTTATGCTCCAAGGCTGTCGTTTCTGCATAAGCTGATCAAGGCAAAATTGAAAAGGCGTCACGAAAGGTTCATGGACTCGATCAGGAAACTGCATCTTGAAGTCCCCCTCCTTGACGCCTTGGAGGAGATGCCGATTTACGCTAAGTTCCTCAAGGACCTTATAACGAAGAAAAGGGGAGGAGGAAGGATTGAGACCGTGCACCTAGCGTCCGCTTCCTCATCCTTCGTGAAGCCCGACACACCAAATAAGAGAAGGGATCCCGGAGCTTTCACAATCCCGTTCGCCATCAGAGACAATGTCGAGCGTAAAGGTCTAGCAGACTAGGGGCAAGCATAAGCCTCATGCCCCTAAGTTTCGCACAAAGGGTGGGCTTGACCGACATGGTTCGAACCAACATGCGGACTGAACTGGTGGATCACACCTTTAAGAGACCCGTCGGCACTGTCGAAGATGTGCCGATCAGGGTTGGCGACTTCTTCATCCCTTGCGATATAGTCATCATCGACACAACTGAAGACCCCCATTGCCCAATCATCTTTGGTCGCCCCTTATTGGCGACAGGGAGAGTGCTGATTGATGTTTCCGAGGGGATGATCACCTTAAGGGTCGGAAACGACCATATCGACTTCAAGCTGAAGGAGATCATGAAGAGCCCGTCCCTATCTGAATCAACATGTTTCACAGATAGTTACAATAAATTCTGCGAGGAAGTAGAGGAAGATATCCAGACGGTAGACCCCCTCTTGAGGGCTATAAACTGTCAAGATCCCGACCTCGAAGATCCTGAGGTCGCGAAGCACCTCAACCTCTTCAACCTTTCTGACGAAGATTTGCAAGAAGAGGATACAATGGTGGAGTCTGCGAAGTATGCCTCTCTCGAGGAGGAGCCTCAGAAGAAAGCACCCAGACCAAAGCCAGAGTTAAAAGCATTGCCCGAAGGCCTAAAGTACGAGTTCTTAGATGAAGAGCACAGAAACCCCGTCATCGTAAATGCCGATCTTTCAAATGACCAGCTGGACTGACTCCTTGAGGAGTTAAGGCTCCACAGGAGGGTTATAGGATATTCAGTAGATGATATCAAAGGCCTTAGCCCCACCCTGTGCATGCATCGCATCAACTTGGATGATTCTGCCAAGCCTCTGGCTCAACCCCAGAGGAAGATGAACCAGATGCTCAAGGAGGTCGTTAAGAAAGAGGTAATAAAGCTTAGGGATGCGGGGATCATTTACCCAATCAACGATAGCAATTGGGTAAGTTCAATCCACGTAGTGCCCAATAAGGGCGAAATGACAGTGGTTAAGGGTGATAAGGGCGACGAGGTGGCGGTAAGGACTGTCACCGGCTGGCGGATGTGCATAGATTACCGAAAGCTAAATAAGGCTACAAAGAAGGATCATTTTCCGCTACCTTTTATTGACCAAGTTCTCGAAAGGTTAGCACATCACGATTTCTTTTGTTTTCTTGATGGCTTTTCAGGTTTTTACCAGGTACCCATCTTGCCCGACGATCAAGAGAAAACAACATTCACCTGCCTTTACGGCACTTATGCCTTCCGAAGGATGCCCTTCGGACTCTACAACGCCCCCGCCACCTTTCAACGATGCATGATATCGATGTTCTCAGATTTTCTAGAAGACATCGTAGAAGTTTTCATGGACGATTTTTCCGTCTATGGGAAGAACTTCGATAGCTGTCTGAAGAATCTGTCATTGGTCCTTCAAAGGTGCGAGGAGAACAACCTAGTTCTAAACTGGGAGAAGTGCCATTTCATGGAGCGGGAGGGCATCGTCCTCGGGCATAAGATCTCTGAGCGTGGGATCGAGGTGGACGCAAGCAAGGTTGAAGCAATATCCAAGCTTCCTCCACCGAGATCCGTGACGGGGGTGCGAAGCTTCCTCGGGAACGCAGGATATTACCGAAGATTCATCAAGGATTTCATAAAGATTTCCAAACCGCTGTCCAATCTTCTGGTAAAAGACGCTGAATTTGTTTTCTCTAACGATTGTCTAAGTGCTTTTCAGGCCCTTAAAAACACTTTGGTATCACCACCTATCCTTCAAGCACCAGAATGGGGTTTACCTTTTGAGCTGATGTGCGACGCTAGCGACTACACGGTTGGAGCAGTCCTGGGGCAAAAGAAAGACAAAAAGCACCATGTGATTTGCTACGCTAGTCGCACGTTGGACGAGGCTCAAGTAAACTACACAAAAACTGAGAAGGAGATGCTCGCGATCGTCTTCACATTTGATAAATTCAAGTTGTATCTCATCGGAGCAAAGGTCAAGGTATACAGAGATCATGGGGCAATAAAATACTTAATGCAAAAGAAAGACGCAAAGCCCAGACTGTTGAGGTGGGCCTTATTGCTCCAAGAGTTTGACCATGAAATTATCGACAAAAAGGGCGCAGAGAATGTGGTCACCGACCACCTATCAAGGATCGTGGCTGAGAGACAGGGAGGACCACCTATCAACGACGACTACGCCGACGAGGCTCTGATGTTGGCAGAAGCTCAAGAAGAAAGTTTACCCTGGTTTGCAGACATCTGCAATTATCTTGCCTGCGGAGAACTGCCTCCTGACATCACGTACAATCAGAAAAAGAATCTATTTGCGGATGCCAAAAACTACTACTGGGATGATCCTCTCCTGTTCAGAAGATGCGCTGACAACTTATACAGGCGGTGCATCCCAGAGGAAGAAACCGCAGACATCCTGAAAGAATGCCACACCTCCCCCTACGGTGGACACCTGGGTAGCGAGAGAACAGCTGCAAAAGTGCTACAGTCAGGTTTCTACTGGCCCACCTTGTTTAAAGATGCTGCACAATTTGTGAAGGTTTGCAAGGAGTGTCAGTTTACAGGAAACATAGGGCGGTGGAATGAAATGCCAATGGCAAGCTGGATCGAAGTAGAAATATTTGACGTATGGGGGATCGACTATATGGGACCGTTTCCCCCATCTCGGGGGTATCAATACATACTCGTGGCAGTAGATTATGTATCGAAGTGGGTGGAAGCGGTAGCCACCCAAACCTGCGACGCCAAGTCGGTTATCAAGCTCTTCGAGAAGACCATCTTCCCTCGTTTCGGTGTACCGCGCACTGTGATAAGAGACGGAGGGTCGCACTTTGGAGAAAGACAGTTTTAAGCACTTCTGTGCAAGTACGGAGTGAGGCACAAGATCGCTACACCCTACCACCCACAGACGTCTGGGCAGGTAGAGGTTTCCAACAAGCAAATCAAGCAGATCTTGGAGAAAACTGTCAACCGAACGAGGAAAGACTGGTCCATGAAGCTTGACGACGCACTTTGGGCCTTCTGTACTGCTTACAAAACACCCATTGGAACCACCCCCTACCGTCTCATCTAAGAAAAGTCCTGCCACCTGCCTTTGGAGTTAGAACACAAGGCCCTTTGGGCAATCAAGTTCCTAAATATGGACCTCGACAAAGTAGGAGAAAAAAGGTTTTTGCAGCTTCAAGAGCTCGAAGAGCTGAGAATGAACGCCTATGAAAATGTGAAAATCTACAAACAGAGGACAAAATTGTGGCATGATGCCCACCTCAGGAGAAAAGATGTAAGAGAAGGGGATAAGGTCTTGTTATTCAAGTCCTCCATTCGTCTTTTCCCTGGAAAGTTACAAACGAGATGGTCGGGACCATTCACTGTGTCAAAGATATACCCATCAGGAATGATGGAGCTCTACGACAAGGATGATCCGACCAAAGTCTTTCAAGTGAATGGGCACAGGGTGAAAAGGTTCTATGAGGATGAAGCTTTTGTCAGGAGAGCAGAGATCGACCTGCGAGATATGGGTACAGTCGAGAGCTGAACAAGATGATCCTACACCGGTCGAGCTGGCGACGCAAACTCCAGTGCTCATCGGGAGGCAGCCCGATTCTTTCTTTCTTTTCTAGGATAGGATGATTTGTGCTTATTTCTTGTAAAAACAAACCTTATAAAAATTGTAATAAGGCCCGGGCCGGTGCACGCGTCGAGCGCACCGACTCCTCTGTTTTATGGGCCACCGCTGTCATACTTTCTGAGGTCAGGGACTTAATCCTAAACCAATGATGTTCTTCTTCTGCCTAGATGTAGTTTTCGGCCGCCTGTTTTAAATCCTGTCGGGGAGCAGCTCAGCTGGCGCGCAGTCACGCTTGTATCAGGCTGCAGTTTCTGGGGCACTGCAAGAGCCGTGGCGGATGGTATTCCCGAGCAACCATCGTATCGTGGATGGGAATAAATGCCCTATTTTTGCTGACGTACCATCGTCTCAATAATTGCCTGACTCGTCGGCCGATGCCCACCCCAGAAATTCCTGTTTTACCCCCAGCCGAGCTTGCTATATATAGCAAGGTGGGCTCAGCATGTCGGGCTGACTCACTTCTCTTTTAGCCACTTGTAACGCATGCAGTGATCAACCCTTGCTCACGTGTCGGCCAGCCTGCCTTCACTCTTGTGTCGGATGATGGCTCCTATGAACAAAGGTATCACCCGACATGCTTATCGCCCGACATGAGTTTTCATATTGCGCTGCTTATCGGGTTTTACGAGCCTAGTCGATTTTGTATCGCCCAACACAGTTAAGCACAAAAATAACGCCCGATAGTGTTTGCCCGATACGCCTTATCGCCCAATTTTGTGACGTCCTAACGGGCTTTTGATCTTTGGCGACCTTATCGCCTAATACATCTGTGTCGGGCGGTGGGTGTGCCGCACAACCCTCCTTGTATCGTCCAACCCTGTATCGTCTTGAGCTTCCTTTTGATGGACGATACCCAGATTTTGAAATAAGTCTTATCATGATTTCTGTCTTTGCCGACCTAACATTTAGATGATCGTTTGACTTGATAACAGGGACGGGTCACACAGGGCAAACCTCCTGCCAAGCAGAAGCAACAACTGTCGGGCAGAAACGTAAAAACCCCAAGACAGCTAGCCGTCGACTACTGCAGATAGAGAGCGGGAGAATTTTTCTTGATATGGTAGCTTCATAGGAAGGTCACTTTCTGATAATAGTCTATCTTCTGCGATGATTTAGGACCGTCTACAGAGACAACACGAGTCTTTTGCGGGTGACTTCCGGATGGAATCTGGGCATTCCGGTTCCATCTTCTTAAGGAGGAAGCAGCCACAAGTGTTTTCAAGAGCTCTCAAGCTTCCATCTTGATTGCTTTGCACTTGTTCTGGCTATTTCCAAATGAGAAAAGAAGGAGGCTGCAACAAAGAAGCATATTGCAGCTTCTACAAGGCACAAGCGAACCCGCTAAATAACCTTCACTGGACTAACATGAACTCACCCTCTTCTTCACTACTCTGGGACAGAGTATGGGATAAGTTTGGGGGGGGGTACCCATGTACCAGTGAAGGAGGTATAAAAATTCTCTTGTGCCATTTTGTTCTCCTCCTATATCATGTATTTGTACCCTTGCTAATATAATTTTTTTGAAAAGTTTGCTTATTTTGTTCCCATGCTTATGTACAAAGCCTATATTAGTAAAAACTTGATGCAACTGCTTGCAAAGTTAGTTTTCTTTGTGCTTAATGAGATACAAGTTTTGTTATATCTTTCTGATAATGCTGCTTCAAACGAACTGAAGATTACGTTTTTCCGTGCCAAAAATTTAAAAAAATATAATAATCTCGCAAACAACTAAGAGACGAGTATGGAGAAGGAAAAAGCTGCCCAAACAGTAGAAATCTCTTTGTTTCCCCTTTACCCAATGAAAATACCAAAAAGAGAGAGAAGCCTTATGAGTGTGAATAAAAGCATGAGAGTTTTGCCCAATAAAAGAAAAGAAAAAAAATGCATATACCCGCTTGTTTTCCAAAAGTACCCATCTTTAGGCATGGTAGATCTGGGGCAGTGGTACGTTGGATGTGAAATCACTGCTCTAAAGCCAACTGGCTTGGACTGCAGGGACCACTTGCCCGTTAACGGACCCTTACCTGGATGGACTGATGGGAAATAAGAAGAAAAACTCAAAAAGCCTTAGCCTACCCTATACACAACTTTTTGCCCCGAAAATAAAGCGGTTTGGTGCGTAAGCTAACTTCGAAAACATACACCAAAGTCTCGCTGAAGCTGTAAAGAAAGAAAATATTTACTGAAACAATAAGGCAGGAAACGCAAGGTCTTTTGTTCGTAGTGGGGCAGCATTATCTCTAAAGGCATCGCGATTCTTGTTTTACTTCTTGGCCTGAAAACTATACTGCGCAAGAAGAAGCATCACTAAATAAAGTTTAAATATTGATTGAGGACAATCAAAAAGCTAAGTTTGGGGGAGTTGATAACACCAAATTTTGTGATGTTTTTGGCCTTAATCCTGTTATCAAAACTGCCCTTTTCTGCTATTTTCCTCTCTTTTATATGCATTTTTGCAATAACTGGCCAAGCAATGCTCTTAATCAAATATTTCCATCTCTTGTAGAGTTTTCCTCCCATTTTGGCCCATTTAGCACCAATAAGGCCGTCCCGACCCACAAACAAGTCCAAGCTACATCGGCCTCCCTGACGCCCGATATGACCACTGCCCGACAGGGTATGCGCGACACTCTGACGCGCATCGAGAGGGTGCTACGTAGGAAGAAACTGACGGGTGACACGTCTTCTACCCGACAGCCAAGGCTTGTCGTCCGACACAGACCACCCACCGGCAGGCGCTGCTCGCCATGTGATCAACAACCAACACCTTCATGTCGGGCGATACCAATATCGGCTGTCGCCGATTCCACGATGATAAAGGGGGACACGTTACGCCCTGTACACCATAGCTTCTCCAACCAGCTGCTTATAAATAGCAGCTACAGGGAGCCAAAAAGACAGTTTTGGTCAATTCAGATACTTCAGAGTTCGGACAGTAGGGAACTTGAGCTATCTTCGAAGAGAATCTTGAGAGCAGACGTATCGTGCCCCAGTGCTCGTACCGGGTGACACTAGGTGAGCTCTTCCTCATCCCGAGAGGGAGGGGACTGGTTCACCTAGGACTGTGCTGGGTGACACTGAGGGCCGATATCGGCCGATGTAGATACGCGACACAAGTGCCCGACACCCATGCCCTATAGTAGAACGTGTACCTCCATGCCCGACACGATATCGAACCCGATACGCTTCGCCCATCATACGTGCTGCCCGAGAGGGTCTATCGACCGACATGAGCGTATCGGCCAGGATCCTTGAGCGATACAGTTTCCCGTCAGGTGTGCCGCTCAAGAGGGTGTGCCGCTCGACATGGTTGTATCGGGCTAGGCCCCTGACCGATATCGGGCTGGAGAGCTGTAGTATCCTGTCGTCCTTCTACATCAAGAAGGTGACACCTATCTTTATTTTCTGTCATTTAATTCTTTACTTATGCATTGTAACTAAGGCCCTTACTATTTACGGAAATAGAAAAGCTTAATTACTTGCTGCTCTATACTTGGTACAATATGTTGGATTACTGCTATGTTTGATATTTGAACTCTAGCTTGCATTTTTGGATCGTGTTTCGCTTAGCTACCGAATCGTGTTTTCCCGTCGCAACAACTTCGAGAGTTGTGTTGTGGCTCTAGTGTTTGGTCTGATTCTGGAGTACGAGAGTGCCTGGGACGGAGTCGTTTCAGTAACATTCCACTCTAACTTTGAGCCCAGCAACCTCGAGAGGGGTTCCGAGGCTTGGTTAGAGGTATCAGCTCTGAGAGGAGGGGTGCAGGATGTTACTGGTGCCGCTTGTTATGCTGTAGTCTTATCCTTCGTACCTTTCTCTAGCCCTAGTTTTATCTTCCTATTTCTGTGGCATGGAAACCCTTAAAAACTGCTAATTGGCTAAAACCTTAAATCTTTCTAGTAACTCCACTTGGAGATAGTTTTCTTGTTTTGTTCGTGACACCTTACTGCTTCCCTTCTGGGGAATTTATCATCTCTTTATACCTGTCTGAGTGTAGCGTGTCGATTCTGGGTTCTCAACACTACCACCCTTGTCCCTGTGTTCGACCCCGTATATCTACTTCGACCCCGTAAACAAATTTGCGGGGGCCTAGAAGGATTCGGGTTTATAAATGTAAAAGCTCGACTACCTCAAATCCGCCTCCACTTTTGGATGCGCGATTTAGGCCAGTCACGTACTGACCGAGACGGAAGAGGTCATGGTAGCCGACTCTTCCATTGACCTTGTATGGTACCAATTTTGACTTCACAGTGGTCGGTTGGAGTATGAGCGGTATACCTCATCTCCTCAGGGCATAAGTGTGATTGTAAAATGTAATCTACCATGTAGCATATTTGCTTAAGGATGGAATATGGAAATCATTGGTTGATATTACATTTATTAATGCATCTTAAATGGATAGATGTTATACATGTTCTTCATATTTCTTATAAAATGAATAGATGAATTACTACTTTAACATATATAGCTGCAATGTTTCAGAAGATGATATTGCTCTATTCTGCTTAAACAGTGATTCAATCCTGCTTATTAATCTAAAAGAATCCTCTGCTCAGTTTTAATATTGTTTATCTGCAATAATAATATTTTTGGTGGGCAGTTATATCTCTCGCTGGGACATGGGTCTCACTCCGTTGGTCACCAACATTTCTAGGTGGACGTGGATGATGAGTTAGGGACCATACAACAGTGGGAGGACAGCAACATCAGGGGCAGCAATAGCATCTAAGGTGGAGTGTACTGTATGTCATGTCTTGTAGATATAAGTCCTATGTGTCGTCTTTGTACTCTCAGGTCCTTGGAGTCAGTATGTAATGGTTTTTATGAATGATCTGAGATTTTGGCTTGTATGCCTCAAGGTTTTATGTTGCTTATGTATAGTTTGGCAAAGCAACTGTTATATGTTATCCTCGAGATGAGGTGGTACATGGTATGTACAATGTGAACCATGATGTATGTAATACTTTGGTTCTCTTCTTAAGAGTTTCGTAGAAATGGATCTCTTTGCAAATGGTTTTAATTTTTAGTGATTTTTGTTAATTAGTTGCTTATGGTTATTCCACAATTATTTACGGGTGACGGTTTGATTTGTTATTTGATCATCACAAAGTTTTGGTATCAGAGCATAAGGTTCGCTGAGTCTACAGAGACATAGGATTAAGGTTGTTGAGTCTATTGTAAGTGTCATCCAGTTTATTTGATAGTGATTTCTGCTCATATAGGAGAAGAAGTAAAGCTTAAAGATGGTTGGATCACATGAAGAACATGTTGCTGAAAGCAGTGTTGCTGCACTAGGAGGAGGTGCAAGGGATCAAGCTATAGAGGAACTAGAACTTGAGAATCCCCAGCTTGACCAAGCTCTGGTAGAAAACCCAACTTTTCATGCTCTGTTTGGACAGTTCATGAATACAATGACACATATGGCAGATTGAATGCCAGCACCTGCACCTAGGGCACCAACTCCCAATGAGGGGCATGGGTCTGGTAAGACCTTTGAACAGTTACACATGGTAGGAGCCATTGAATATGCCGGTACAGATGACCTAGCTGGCATAGATTCATGGCTTATTGAGTTGGAGAAGACCTTTAGAATCCTCAACATTCCAGAAACTGAGAAAGTCAAGCATGTCGTGTACCTATTAAAAGGAAGTGCTAGCCGCTGATGGGCAATTGAGGAGGAGAAATGACCAGGTGTTGAGGTCAAATGGAGAGAGTTCTGATGTGAGTTTGTCAGTAGATACTTTCCCAAGACTTATCTAGATGAGAAAATCTCACAGTTTGAGCAGATTAAGCAAGGACCAATGAACATTAGTGAGTATGAAGCTAAATTTATGGAGCTTCTATGGTTTTGTCCACACATGGCTACTACAGATGATGAGAGGATTCAGTGTTTTGAGAAGGGTTTGAACGCTGATCTAACCACACCTACATCTGCTCTAGAGAATAGAGAGAGGTTCACCACCTTTGTGGAGTCAGTTAGGCAGATAGAAAGGTCTGTGACTAAGAAACGTGAAGCCAATAGTAAGAAAGTGCATACACATTTCCAAGGATATAGGTCCGAAAGTTTAAAGAAACTAAAGTTTTTTGCACCAATAGCACCATATGGGTTCAGTGCTCAGACACAGTGGACATCCAGAAAGGGTAGAGGTCGTAGTCTACTGCCAAGTAGAGCCCAAAGTTCAGCATCAATGTCAGTAACAGGACCTTCTAGGCCGAAATGGGAAAACCTAAGTTGTTATAAGTGTGGGAAGCCAGGACATATGATGAGGGATTCTCCATTTGGAGATAGGAATGTAACCCAACCATCGATGCAGAGTCATCAAGGCTCTCAGAGGCTACAGTTTAGTAGTGGCACGTGAGGACGTGGATAGGCGTCCCAAGCTGGTTCATCTGCACCCAACAACAGGACGCGTGACCGGAAACCACCAACGGCAAGATTCTATGCTATGAATCAGGTACGCAACCTATAGCTCAAACATCGTATAGGATGGTGCTAGATGAGATGGCAGAACTTAAGAAATAGTTACATGAGTTTCTTGAGAAAGGTTTGATTCGATGGAGTACTTCCCCATGGGGTGCTCCAGTTCTTTTTGTTAAAAAGAAGAATGGATCTATGGGATTATGCATAGACTATAGACATCTTAACAAGGTGACTATTAAGAACAAATATCCTCTGCCAAGGATAGATGATCTGTTTGACCAGTTGCGTGGTGCAACAATATTATCTAAGATAGATCTAAGATCAGGATATCATCAACTACGTATCAAGGAGAGTGACATGCCTAAGTCAGCCTTTAGGACAAGGTATGGTCATTATGAGTTTGTAGTTATGCCATTTGGACTAACTAATGCACCAGATACATTTATGGAGCTGATGACTAGAATCTTCTGACCATTCCTTGATCAGTTTGTAGTGGTCTTTATAGACAACATACTGATATACAGTAGAGATGGTGAACAACATGAACAACACCTTTGTCAAGCCTTGACTTTGTTAAGACAACAAAAGCTATATGCCAAGTTTAGCAAGTGCGAGTTTTGGTTGACAGAAGTGTCTTTTCTTGGACACGTTATATCTACTTCAGATATTTGTGTTGATCCACAAAAAGTGGAATCTGTGTTAGAGTGGGAACAACCCAAAACACCGACTGAGATTGATAGTTTCTTAGGCCTGGTAGGTTATTATAGGAGGTTTATTAAAGACTTCAGTTCTATAGCCTTACCCCTAACCAAGTTGACTAGGAAGGAAGTTTCTTTTGTCTGGAATGACAAACGTCAACATTCTTTCCAGTTGTTGAAAGAAAAGTTGACCAGTGCACCTGTGTTAGCTTTACCTGAGCAGGGAAAGGGATACATTGTTTTCTGTGATGCCTCTAATAATGATCTAGGATGTGTGTTGATGTAGAGTGATCATGTAGTTTCTTTTACTTCCCAATAACTTAAGAAACACGAGGAGAATTATCCAACGCATGATCTAGAATTAGTTGCAGTGGTTCACACATTGAAAATCTCGAGACATTATCTCTATGGAGAAACATTTTAGATTTTCACAGACCATAAGAATTCAAATTACATCTTCTCACAATACGAGTTAAATATGAGACAATGTTGCTAGATGGAATTAATTAAGGACTACGATTGTATAATTGATTATCATCCAGGGAAGGCTAATGTAGTGGCAGATGCACTAAGTAGAAAATCATCATCACCACCCATAGATAAAGCATAGTTGAACTCTTTAGTGTGCTTTAAACGAGACATGCTTGTCTCTTTGAGGAAAACAATGTACAACTTAAAGTATCTTTGTTAGTTGGGCTATTAGCTGAGATGCAAGTGAAACCTACTCTGAAACAACAGATCAAAGAGGCACAACAGGTTGATATTGTGATTCAGTAGATCAGGTCAGAGTATGGTAGTGGGAAACGGGATGGTTTTCATGAGTCAGAGGATGAGGTAGTCTGTTACCATGGTAGGATGGTAGTACCTGATGCCAATGACTTAAGAAAGCTAGTCATGGAGGAAGCTCATTCATCCATATATGCAATGCATCCAGGGAGTACCAAAATGTATCATAACTTAAAAGATATGTATTGGTGGTCTTGTTTGAAGAAGGATGTAACTGAGTTTGTTACGTGGTATCCAGTATGTCAGTAGGTTAAATTTGAACATCAGAAGCCCACATGAACGTTACAACCTTTACCTATACCACAGTGGAAATGGGATCACGTGACTATGGACTTTGTGGTTGGTTTACCTAGAACAACCAAAGATCATGATTCCATTTGGGTGATAGTTGATAGGTTGACTAAGTGAGCACATTTTCTTCATGTCAAAACAATCTATACTGCTAAGAAACTTGCACAGATCTATATAGATGAGATAGTGCGATTACACGGGCTTCCAGCTACAATTGTATCTGATAGAGGTCCCCACTTTACAAGTCATTTTTGAGAATGACTACATAAAGCCTGGGGTACTCAGTTGAAGTTTAGTATGACTTTCCACCCTCAGACAAATGGGCAATATGAAAGAACTATACAAACTTTAGAAGACTTGCTTAGAGCATGTGTTCTTCAATTTTTAGGAAGTTGGGACAAACACTTGAGTTTGATAGAGTTTTCCTACAACAATAGTTACCAGACTAGTATGGATATGGAACCATATGAAGCCTTATAGGGTAGACGGTGTAGATCTCCGTTATGCTGGTATGAAATAGGAGAATACCAACTTCTGGGTCCTGAGTTAGTGCAACAAACAACTGAGAAGATTAAAGTAATACAACAACATTTGAAAGCCACACAAGATAGATAAAAGTCTTATGCTGATAAGCGTCGTAGGCCTTTAGAATTCCAAGTTGGAGACAGGGTGTATCTCAAAGTCTCTCGTTGGAAAGGTGTTCTCCGATTTGGGAAAAAGGGTAAGTTAGCTCCTAGATTTATGGGACCTTATCCAGTGACAGTACAGATGGGAAAGGTAGCTTATAGGTTGGAGTTTCCACCTGAGATACATAGACTACATCTAGTGTTCCATGTATCTATGTTGAAAAAGTGTCATCCAGATATAGAGTTGGTGTTGCAACCTGTAGAGGTAGAATTAAATGAGGATATATCCTATGTGGAGGGTCCAATGATGATTGTTGACAGGAGAATCAAGAAATTGAAAAAGAAAGGCATAATTCTTGTGAAAGTTCTATGGCATCACCGTGGCATTGAAGAAGCCACATGGGAGCTAGAGGAAGAGATGAGGAGGAAGTACCCTTCTCTTTTCTCTTGAGATTTCAGGGACGAAATCACTGTTAGGGGTTGATAATAGTAACATCCCTGACCTGGGTTATGACTTAACCCTAGAAGTTTTGCTTAAGTAAGTTTTTTACAAACTTGTTTTAATATTTTGAAAAGTAATTAAGACTCTTTTACAGTTTAAATTTCAAGTTTGAGCTTATTTGCAAACTATTTGTGCATTATATGATAGTTTGAGCATAAAGTGCAATTTACCCAAGATGAGGGGCTATATTGCAAAATTTCACATGTTTAATGTACCTCATGTGTTTTGGCATCATAAGAGAGAGAATGATCTTAAATGATGACTTGTGGAAAGCCTAAAAGTTCATGTTGCAGCCTATTTGAATAATGTTAGTGCATTGTGCACCGATTTTGGTACAAATTTTAATTTACCCAAATTGTAGGGTTAATATGCAAATTACCACCTCTAAAGTGTCCCTACTCCCTCCTAGTATCATATAGAGGAGAGAGAAAGTAGGATATACCATGTTTGAATCAATTATGAGTGATGGTACTCTTGATGATGAAATGACTAAGAAAGGGGTTGAATATGAAACCCTAACTTGAGTTGTATCAAGTGGAAAAGCTTATATGTGAGTGTGTATCGGCCAAGGAGCCATAGGGGGAGTCTTATATGGTTTTTTGAACTCTTGGAAAAGCCCATGACGTGCAAAGCACCTCAAGGAGGTGAAGTGTATTGGTTTACAACTTCCTTAGAAAAGTTGTATCGGGTTGTGAATAAAATGTTTATGTAATTAATACATTTTATTCAAAGGGATAAGTAATGGACGAATTTTTATCCCTAGATTATCATCAACTATTTTGCATGTAAATATAAATGTTAATGCATGCATGTACACATGTCAACCATGCATGGATATGTGGCACCTAGTACCTCAAATTGAAGATACCTCATTTTCACACTTCTTCATGAACAACAAGTATATATACCCCTTCTTTCACCCCTTAGTGAAATTTTTCGAATATTACCACCCTCCTTCCCTATAGTATCATGCAGGAGTGAAGTGGTATCGTGCATAGAGCCATGGGTATCATCCATAGCAAGTTCATATCGCCCAAGTAAGGTGGTATCGACCAAGTAGGGTGATATCAGTGATAGTGAAGTGTTTTGATCACAAGTGAGGGGGATATCAGCCAAGAGTGGTTCATATCATGCATGGGTGGTGGTATATCATGCAATAGTAATAGGGTATCATGCAAAGGTACTAAGGAGCAATAAGGAGCTCATACTTAACCCTAAGGTGAGGCAATGATCATCTTCAACCTTGGATTGAAGCATGATTTTAGGGTTATGATCTTCCTTTCTTTTCTTCTTCACCAATTGCTTATCCATGGTGATTGTTTGCATATAGAGGAGTTTTGAAGTTCTTCTTCAACCTTAGGAATGTGAAGCTTTGGAGCTTGGTGCTTTGAAGTTGTTCTTGAGGCAGGTTATATAACTTGAACCCAATTATATTATTATGCACCTTCAATTTTGTCATACTTGTTGATCTACTTGCAATTTCGATTTCTCTTGAATAATTGATGATCCTTTGAGTTTTAAAAGCTTCATGGTACTTTTGTCCATGACTTAGAACAGTTAGAACAAAGGTCTAGAGGTTTATGGTGATGACATCATCAAAGGTAAAGTGATATCGGGTTCAAGCACACAAGCAAGCACCTCTAACCCGATATGGTCATGCACCTACTCCACTAAAATGATATGGATATGATTTTATACCTTCTTGCACGATATGGTTGTATAATATATACCTATTGCATGATAGGAGGTCAAGCATACACCTCAAAAATGATATTGGGTTAAGCACACACCTCAAACCTGATATGGTGATGTAACCCTATATGATAGGAAAACCGATATACCTTGTAACCCCACACCCTTATTGATTTGTATAATGGGTTGACAAAGGTTCAACCAGTTGTCTATCCTGTCACTTAACCCATGGTGAAGGGTAGGTTGAAGACATGAAGGGTTGAAGAGGCATGAGCATAAGGGTCTACCCGATATGGTGTGGCAAGCACACATACACCTTAAAACTGATATGGTGTGCCAAGCACACATACACCTTAAAACTGATATGCTGTGGAAAGGACACATACACCTTAAAACTGATATGGTGTGGCAAGAACACACACACCTCATACCCGATATGGTGAAAGCACCTTAAATGCAATGTACTTGAGGGAGTAACACATGAAGTGTCTTATATCAAGTCATACATTAAGAAGTATGGAGTTTAATGAATAATGATTAAGTATGCTAATATACCTTTAAGGAAAGGTTGAACCAACTTAATAAAGTATGGATTAATTAACATCCTAGTAAGGATCAGAGAAATACTCCTACTTTTGTGATAAACATGCAATGAACATACATTAATACTCCTAATATGTGTAGGGTATGAGTTAGGGTTTGATTCTTGATAATGTGATCTTGAAACCCAAAATGGTTAATAAAGGAAACCCTAACCCTAATGTAGGGTGATGGTATGATTTTGAAACCTTAATTGATAAGGAAGGGAAACCCTAAACCTAATGAGGGAATAGTGGTATTACCCTTGTATTGCATGGTGTTGATATGTATTTGATATGGCTGTTATCATGTATACTAACCATGCATGTATCTTAAGATGATGAGCATAGCCAGGTATGAGCTATGATGTTTTATATGATTAAGATTTTAAATGGGCCTTGTGAGCCATGTGAGATGCTTGTGTAACAAGTATCATGTATACCTTGGTCTGAGGACCTAGAGGTAATAGTTACCTGAAAAGTGGTAACAGTGTTCAGTGATGAACTAAGGGTTGAATACCCAGAACTAGTAATCATGATGATGATAATGTTGAAGAATGAGAATTCCCAGTAATGAGACAAGGGATTGAGATCCTAAATGTTATATGTGTTTTAAAGATTTGCAAAGTACTTGATACATGTATTACACCCTTCTTTGTAGCATTTGTCATAATAATTCATGTTTGAAAAAATTGACTAATGCTAAAAGAATACAGTAATGTACTTAATTAATCAAGTGGAATCTTATCATATAGTACCCTGACCATAGATCCATCATCGTCAGCAGCTGGTGATGGTGAAATAGGTTTTTCCACGGGATCTCCTGGAGAGCGCATATTTTTGAATATGCGGGGGTGATAGGTGCGAATATCCTTACGCCCAAATGTGAGATTAACGTGAGATAAACTCGAGATCTCTCAACCCTTCATTATATGTGCCGGGATGGATGTATCACGAATCTCCCAATAATGTAAAATTTTTGGGATTGATGGTAGATAAACATGAGATCTCTCAATTGCCGAAGGAGTGCAGCCGCCGCTGTAGCTCTATAGGGAAGTTGCCAATATTTCCTGGAAATCTATTTAAGCAGTTGACGTAGTCCTGCTTGTGGTCTTGCACTGACCGAGACGGTAGAGGTCATGACAGTCAGATCTTCCATTGACCTTGTATGGTACCAATTTTGACTTCACAGTGGTCGGTTAGAGTATGAGCGGTATACCTCATCTCCTCAGGGCATAAGTGTGATTGTAAAATGTAATCAGTCGTGTAGCATATTTGCTTAAGGATGAAATATGGAAATCATTGGTTGATATTACATTTCTTAATACATCTTAAATGGATTGATGTTATATATGTTCTTCATATTTCTTATAAAATGAATAGATGAATTACTACTTTATCATATATAGATGCAATGTTTCAGAAGATGATATTACTCTATTATGCTTAAATAGTGATTAAATCCTACTTATTAATATAAAAGAATCATCTGCTCAGTTTATTACTGTTTATCTGCAATAATAATATTTTTGGCAGAGAGTTATATCTCTCGCTGGGACATGGGTCTCACTCTGTTGGTCAGCAACATTTTTAGGTGGACGCAGACGAGGAGTTAGGGACCATACAGTAGAGGGAGGACAACAACATCAGGGGCAACAGTAGCATCTAAGGTGGAGTGTACTGTCTGTCGTGTCTTGTAGATATAAGTCATATGTGTCGTCTCTGTACTCTCAGGTCCTTGGAGTCAATACATAATAGTTTTTATGAATGATTTGAGATTTTGGCTTGTATGCCTCGAAGTTTTATGTTTCTTATGTATAGTTTGGCAAAGCAACTATTATGTATTATCCTCGAGATGAGAGGCACATGGTATGCACAATGTGAACCATGATGTATATAATACTTTGGTTCTCTTCTTAAGAGTTTCATGGAAATGGATCTCTTTGCAAATGGTTTTAATTTTTAGTAATTTTTGTTACTCCGCTGCTTATGGGTGTTCCACAATTATTTACTGGTGACGGTTTGATTTGTTTTCGGATCGTCACACAAATCCATTTTTTCATTAGACATCTCTTGACACAAGAGATGAAAGTCGTGTGTTTTATCATAAACTGATTTACCCTTAACCATCTGAGATTAAGAAATTTAAACACATAATACTTTCAACACCCTGGTTTTCAGTACTAAAATTTTTAACTAACACTTCCCACAAAACTTTAGAAGTAGTAATGGCTGGCTTCGAGTATGAATCATACAGTTTATTATTTAAACCAAATAGAATCATCCCTCGACATATTTTATCACCCTTCTTCCAATTTGCAATAGTTAATACATTATCAGGGATGGTGTCATCATTCGGTTCGTCCTCTTCTAAGTACTGATCAAAACCCACAATATTGAGCCAAATTTGTATCCGAATCTACCAATGGGCAAATTTGGTACCAGTAAATTTCTCAGACATGCATACTGCTAGTATCAATTTTATTCCCAGAACCATCAAGATTGGCCATAGTTAATTAATGATAGAAAGTTAATTTTCTTAAGACTGTTGTAAATTTTAGGTTTACAATATTACATGCAACAACAACAAGTACAATAGAAAATAGGTTCATGTCAGATCCAGATAATGTCAGATCCAGATAGGAAGCAGAAGAATAAACAGTACAAGATAAAATGAAAATGAAATTAGGAACTCAAACCAGATTGTTCGTTGAAAAACAAACTTGATACTTAAAGAAACTAATGTCCCACAATCCTTCTGGAAAGGCTCCGTTCTTCTAGTCGACCCAGTCACAAACCTGTAGAAGAGATCGTATCACTCGTGCTGATGATGAACGATGCATAAGAGGAACGACTTGCACTACTAGTGCAACTCAGCGACTGCAGGAACCCCTGCCTGACAGAACACATCTCGTAAGAGAGGAAGGAAGAACTCACTATGCTTAGGAGAAGATCTCCATGCAACAACTCAGGAAGTGATGGTTGGAGAAAACACCAGTTAGGGTAGATTGACGACTGTATGTTCGGAAGATGTGTTTAACCTTAATGATTGTAGTCTTATTTATAGCCTTACACACATCAAAAACTTATTCACATTAAGACGCAATCACTAGATCGCTATTGTAAATGTTACGGAAAATCCACAAGGGATTAATGAATCCGCTTCAAAAATAAATAATTCATTGAATTTATAATTAACTAATTACATAGTTGTGTCTTTGTATAAAAAGAAGACTAGAGACGAAAGATAGTTCCCACAACCCACACGCCACAACCCCAAGACCATGCCTGGCGAGACATGGCGTGTGTGTGTATTGTGATCCCCATACCCACCAAGGAGGTGAACATACTCTCCCCTAAGTCCTTTGGACACTAGTGTCACATATGATCCTACATATAAGGACCACAAAAGTACTAGGAGTGAGCAATGTGGGATAAAATTTCTTTTCTATTTGTATTAGATACAAAATTACATTTCCTCAATGTACGAACTGCACTATAGGCTTAACCCATGCTATATACATGGCAAACAGCCATATATCTAACATCCCCTTGAGCAGCCATATATCTAACATCCCCTTGAGGGAAACCTATTTTGGTGTCGAGGAAGACGAGCCCACAATAGATGAGATTCATATGCAGTCCAACTCCCTCTTGATGCAGTTCGACCATGACGGAAATGGGACGGTTGACTTGGATAAGTTCAAAGCCGAGAACAAAAATATGTTGCTTGCCGTCCCCAATGGCCTGGGCTTCCTTCCAGTGCATTTGGGTGCTCGAAGAAGATAGTTGTCTCAGGAACGCCGTGGAGAGGGAGCCTGCCAAGATCGCGGCTCTTGCTACCTGAGCAGCTTGCATTTCCTGGTTCTCTGCTAGTGCATCTACGTGGATTGGTGCACTTGATGTAAGTGTTCCAGGTTAATTTCAGGCGGTCGCATCGATTACGCTGCCTAATGTTAATGTATTAGTAATTCCTTTTAATTTACGCAGGTGATTGGAATTTTTTTAGCCCCTTGGTTTTGTGAGACCTACTAGCAAGAAGAAAAAAAATATTATTTTCCCAATTTACAGCCAAATCATCTAAATTGTATTTTGATGCGATTATAATCATTCGTTCGAGGAAAAAGTAGTTTGGGATATCAAAAATCGCGGCGCATGCTGTTTGTTGGTGTGAGATTAATAATAGGGACAAAATTATAACCATTTTCGAAGGCAACTAGATCCATCCAATGTAAGAGAGCATCATCAGCAAAATGAATTGTCGTCTATCTGTTTGTATGCATGCGCTGAATTCAACCTTGTTTGCTGACGACACAGACAGGGTAAGTTGAGTAGCTGGTAGGTATTGGATGAGGTGGGCTGAGAAAAAGGTAAAAAGAGGAAGGAAATTGTACCTGACGCGTGTGCTCAAGTTACGCATGTCTGATGTGTATGCGCAGGGAAGTTTGGACTGGGCCCGGGTGGTAAATGAGAGGGGGGCAGATGATTTCAGAATGAGGTAGCAGGTGGAGAAATGTAAAAGAGAGAAAAACGAAATAGAATCGCTTAAAGTTTTAAATTCGTGATGTTTTTTTTAATGAAATAAACCATTGGATTCTTTTAAAAAAACAAGTCCAACAAGATCAATATTCAAATATTTTAAAGAAAATATTTTTATGATCAACACCAGTAATAGGTGTGAGGAGAAAAGTAAAAAAGAAAAAAAAGCAAAAAGAGAAATTTATTTTGTTTATAATTTTTGATTAGATATTTAGTAGAATGCTCCCATTTTTAGCGCATACTTATATGAGTAATGCACTCATATTTCAGTACATTAAAATGTAGAATGTGGATGCATTACTAGTATAGGTAGGCACATTACTAGTAAAAGTAGATTCATTTCACTAAAATTTGGCTCATTTATATTAGAAATGGACACACTCCATTAATATTAGATTTTCTATTAAAAAAAATTGAACGCATTAGGTTAAAATTTGTGTTCATTTTTTATAATGTACATACCCTATCAATTGGGTGTGTTAACACCATAATTGGTGCATTAGCATTATAATCAGACACTTTACTACTAATAATGAGCATATTATATTAAGATTTGTGTTAATTTGCTACTATGCACATACACTAAGAACCATGTGCATTGGTGCCATAATTAGGCACATTGACACAATAATTGGACGATGTACTACAAATATTAAATGCATTATGTTAACACTTATGTTAATTTTTTATTAGTCCCCCAAGATTGGGCACATTAGCGCCATAATTTCCTGATTTATTATTATATTGGACACATTATGTTCAAATTTGTAATTTATTTTCTATTATGCTCGTACACTAAGAAATGGGCACATTGACGTCATAGTTACGCACATTAATACCATAATTAGCGTTTTACTATAAATATTAGTCACACTTTGTTCATATTTGTGTTAATTTTTTTATTATGTGTCTACCCTAAGAATGGGCACATTAGCATCATAATTGGGTGCATTAGCACTATATTTGAGTGCTTTACTACTAATATTGAGCACATTATGTTAAGATTTGTGATCATTTTCTATTATACGCGTACACTAAGAACTATGTTCATTAACACCATAATTATGCGCATTAGCATCATAATTGAACATTTTACTATAAATATTAGACACATTATGTTAAAATTTGTGTAATTTTTTATTATGTGTGTACCCCAAGAATTAGTCGCATTAACGATATAATTGCGTGTTTTACTACAAATATTGGCCACATTATGTTAAGACTTGTGCTCATTTGCTATTATGCTAGTATACTAAGAAAAAGTCACATTGGCGTCATAATTAGGCACATTAACACCATAATAGAGTGTTCTAGTATTTTTTTTAAATTGGTCATTCTATTCTTCACGTGCTCGAGGTCGATCTTGAGACCTCTTAGTAACAAACCTTAATGTCTAACCTTCTGGGTGTCCTCTCTTGATACACGCTCTAGTATAAATATTAAACACATTATGTTAAGATTTGTATTAATTTACTAACAAGAAAAAAATTTGTGTCAATTTTCTATTATACGCGCACCCAGGAATGGGCCAATTAACACTATAATTGGGCACACTAACACTACAATTGAGAAATTTACTATAAATATTGAACACATTAAGTTAATATTTGTGCTCATTTACTATTATGCACGTACACTAACAACTGGGCACATTGGCGTCATAATTAAAGACATTAGCATCACAATTGGACATTTTAATAAAATACTAGGAGCATTATTTAAGATTTGTGTTATTTTTCTATTATGCAAGTTCCCCAATATTTAGATGCATTTGCACTATAATAGGACGTTTTCCCACTAATACTATGCACATTATGTTAAAATTTATGCTCATTTATTATTATGTGTATACAATAAGAATTGGCCACATTGACACTATAATTAGGCGCATTAGCACCATAATTGAGCATTTTTATTATAAATATTAGTCACATTATGTGAAGATTTATGTTGAATTTCTATTATAGACATACTTCAAAAATTAGGCACATTAATATCATAATTGGATGCATAAACATCATAATTGGATGTTTTATAGGCGCACTATGTTAAGATTTATGCTCATTTACTATTATTTTACACGAAGAAATGGGCACGTTGGCACCATAATTAGGCACATTAGCACCATATTTGAATGTTACTATATAATATTAACTGCATTATGTTTAAAATTGTGTTAATTTTCAATTATGTTTGTACTCCAAGAATTTGTTGCATTATCACCATAATTGGGCATATTAACACCATAATCGGATGCTTTTCTACTAATATTAGGCTCACTATGTTAAGGTTTAAGCTCATTATCAATAAAATTTATCTCATTCTACAAAAGTTTGGGCTCATTACTAGTAGAAGTGGAATGTGCTCACTAGTATTAGTAATGAGCCCAAATTCTAGTGGAGTAAGCCAAATTCTACTAGCAATGCACCCACATTTTTCACATATGAATGCATTGTGATGTGGGCGCATTAATAGTAAAAGTGGAAGACAACCACTAAAATTTAGGCTCATTTCTAGTAGAAGTAAACACATTCCAATAAAATATTGAGTGCATCAACTTTTAATAATAATTACCCCAAATTTTAGTGGAATAAGCCCACTGTTACTAGTAATTCACCAACTTATACTAGTAATGCACCCATATTTCAATTTCAACTGTACTAAACTATGAGTGCATCACTACTACAGAAAATACTTTTTACAACGGGAAAAACACAACAGTTCTGTTGGTTGTGTTGTAGTTAGCATATCTTTTACAACAAGTCTATTTGTGTGTTGTGAATTATATATTTTATACAACACAAGTCATATACAACGGGCCAAACTCGTTGTAGTATATGTGATACTACAATAGGTGCTAAATTGTTGTAATAGAGTGTAATATCACAACATACTCAAACTCGTTGTAAAAGGCCATAATTACACAACATGGTCTAACTCGTTATTGTCATGTATGCTAACTTGTTGTAATAGATCATCATTACACAACATACTCTAAACCATTATAAGAGATCATAATTACACAACATGCTCTAACCCGTTGTAATAGACCATCATTACACAACATACTCTAATCCGTTGTAAAAGATCATAATTACACAACATGCTCTACCCGTTGTAATAGTCACATATGTTAACCCATTGTAATAGACCATCATTACACAACATACTATATCCCATTTTAGTATATTATAATTACACAACATGCTTTCACCTATTGTAATAGTTACCCGTTGTAATAGACCACAATCACACAATAGGTTTGCACGTCATTTGTTGTATATATACAACAAAGAATATATGTGTTGCATAAAATGATATTGGTTTAGCAGTTTGAGATGTGTCTTACTTTCAAGTGGTCTCAAGTTCGAAACCTTATGACTAGATGTATTTTCCTTTTGTCTCAACATGTTATATACAACACCTCTATTACAACAGGTGTGTTCAATTATCTACAACATGTATTAACTGTTGTATAAAATACATATATTACAACATGCACAACACCTGTTGTATAAAGAACTCCCTCATAAGACCACGCGATCTAATACAACAGTTGACACCCGTTGTAAAATGGAAAAATGAACTGTTGTAAAAACCATTTTTTGTAGTAGTGCATTAGTAGTGAAAGTAGATATATTTCACAAAAATTTAGACTCATTTTCTTTTTTCAAGAATATATTAATATTGGCCTTGTTGAAATGTAATTTTTGTAGCTAATGACTTTTATGTTGATTAAAAATCCATTATGAATTCAAAGTTACAACAAAATAATATATTTTGATCCTTACTTCCCCATACATCATTTTCTCTTTACAAATGAACAAAAGATTAAAAAAACACAAGACATGTGCGTTGGTAGGGCCATCTGGGGGTGCATCAAATACGTGTCCAAACCCCACTTGTGTTTGTAAAATTAAAACCAAAACCTAAGCTTAAAAATCTAAATAACATTTTCTACTATTTTTATTATCAATATAACATATTATGTATTTTAATTTTCAAAATAATATATTTCTAAGACCACGTCTCCCTGACAAGGACGTTCTGCTCAGTGAGACAATGCGAGAGACATATTGTTATTTAAAAAAAACAATGTGTCTCCAATTGCACCTAGAAGAGTATGCATTCCCATGGGGACATATTTGTTTATTTGTTTTTGCCTTTTTTATTTATGATACGGTCTTTAATTATATCCATTAAACTATTTAATGACCATAACATGCAGATAATTTTATACATTTAATTATATATTCAAAATAATACCTACAATGACTAAATATATTATAATTCATAAATACATAATACTTATAAATGTAAATAATAGTGTTTAAAATTAATAGATACTATACTTAAACTATATAAGGTATAAATTATAGAAATACAAACACCCTTGCAAAACTCTAAAAAATAACAAATTTATTATAATAAAATGTAACAGACGCAAAAAGACATAATTAATTAATAAAAATATTTTTATTAAAGTTATGAAATATACTATCATAAAATATACAAACATGACAATCCTATAAATAAAATATACAATATGAATAAAAATAAATAATTGAAATAAAGTATACGATGCATATGATTTTAAATACAAGATATAACAAAATTATCGATGTATTTACTATAGACATGAAACTTTTAAGGAAGGCACAAACACCGAAATTAAGCTGTATGACTTAAAGGTCTGAAGGAACATACTAGATGTCATTGTAAAAAAGGTAAAAAGATAACGAAATCACAATATATTTGATTTTTGTTAGTTTATTTTTGTTTAAATAACTAGACCGAGTTAAAAATATTATAATATTTTATTTTTAAGTTAAAATGATTTATATTCAGTTTTTGTTTATAGATGTATGCTAAATGTTATCATATGAAATTTGTTAATTTTATATTTAAGTTTTGTAAATGATATGTATTTCCTTAATATTTATGATTTATTTAATAATTTAGTATTATATTATTAATTTTAGACTCTTTTATTTACATTTATGGATATTATGTATTTAGAAATTAGAGTATCATTTATTATTCTATTATTTTTGCATTATTTTAGTATGCAATTACATGTATATAAATGTATGTATTTATGGTCATCAAATAATTTCATATGTATGTTAAAAATGTACATGGTATCATAAATCAAAATAAAGAAAAAAATAAAAAAGCAATACACCTCCATTGGGGTTGTATTGTTCTTCTTGGGGCAATGCGTCTTAGTTAGGCTTGCAATATTTTTACTAAATAGCAATATGTCTCCTACAGGGATGCATTGTCCCACAGAGAGAAATATGTTATCATTGGGGATGCTTTGACCGAGAAACATGCTAGTTGAAAAGTAAAATATAAAATATATTATATTGGTAATAAGAATAGAAAAAATGCTATTTAGTTTTCTAACCCAAAAAGTAAATCTACACAAGGCAAAACGAATACTTGTTGAGGAATTTCATTGCTCTTTTTTCTATGGCTTGTTTGGTAAAGAGTAGAACCAAACCGCACTGTGAATTGCAACACATGAAACCAAATTTAATGAATTGAAAGTAAAATTAGATTGTTTGGTCCTATTCAATATGGGTTCAGTTAATTAGATTGCATTTCTTTGGTGTGTTTTTTCTAATTAGACTGCATTTCTTTGGTAGGTTGCATTTGGTAGATATATTTTACCATTGTAATATGCAATGTATGAACGACTCATACATCATCAATGTAGGAACAAGGGACTAAAACGAACCGCACAGTTTTTCCATATAGTTCATTTTCCGTCAATTTTTGTAGTATGGAAATCTAGTGTGGTTTCATTTTGCTTTAGATTTTTTAACTAGGCACAAACAAACACTTCGATTTCTAAACCACAAAATCATTTACTTCTATTAAATAGCTGCCCAACCAAACAGACCTTAAGAAGAATTGCAAAGAATAACAAAAAGGTTGGAGAATAGAACTTGATCCGTCTTACATTTTGAACTCCAACCCCTCTCCTCTACAATTACACTTTTGTAGTCCTCAAATTAACCAAATATTTTGTGTCTCCTTTCAAACTTTGCATCATTTACAACTCCCAAAAATAAAAATATATTATCTTAGCTACAGAGCTACTCCTCTGATGGAGAGTCATTTAGACTATCCTCCTTCAATCTGAGTTGAACCATGGTGGTCTTGTGTTTTATTTGAGATTGAATGATGATGTTGTGAAAATTACTAGTGACTTGTTAAGTCGATGCCTTCTCCTTCCTAATGTATAATATCTTATCACTTGACTCCTTTATGAATGATAAATAAGTGTTTGATATGGAGTTGTAAAAATGATTATCTAAACTATTAAAATCATGTTCTTATGAAGTAATTTGAAACATATCAATTAGATGTAACAATGTAGTGAAAACCTAAATAATATTAAAAATATGATAATCTCCATAGACGATCTATGGTAGTTTTGTTTTCAAGAAGTGAAACGTGTGTTTCTTGTACTAGTCTTATGGGTTATGAGAAGGAGCATGTTGTGTGATATCAACATCTAAGTATCAATTGGAAGGAAACATATGGATTTCATGGGACCTCACTCAATTGGGGATGACCTATTACTCCACCGACACTTGATCTTAACTGAGGGACCTCACATATTGGGGGAGGCCTATATTTTCATATTCGATGTAAAATTGTGACTTAATGAAATTCTAGGATTTTGATGGTCAACTACACTTATCATATTTTACATTATTGTGAAGCAACCCATGGTTGAGCCTTGTAGGCCACGTGATGTTATGCCCCTATGTTCTAGACATGAGAGCCCTACTACGGACCAAGGTAGAGTTGACATGATCTTACTGTGACGGAAAACCCTTAGACCTTAATTTGGGATACTTGGACTCAATATTTCGTTTCTTATAAGAGTGATTGTTTTATTTGTGGATAGATACTAGAGTCATCCCTTTTTACACTTAGGTTTTCGGTTGTATTGGAGAGGCTCAATGTATATATATATATATATATATATATATATATATATATACATATATATATATGTATATATATGTATGTATATATATATATGTATGTATATATATATGTATGTATATATATGTATCTATGTTTATATATATATATATATATATATATATATATATATATACATATATATGTATAGATATGTATGTATATATATGTGTGTATATATATATATATATATATATATATTTGTGTGTGTGTATTACTTGTGATACATTTAAAATACTATTATATGTACATATACAAACACCTTTTCCTTTGTCGCAAATTTTGTTGAAATCTAGGTTAAAATTATAGACATTTTTTTTGGGTTCGTGTATGCTTTTATCATCTGTTCTTGGGTGTGTGAGTACAAAACTGTGCATTGGGAAACATTTTACCAAGTAGCTTTAATGCAGGAATGAAGTCCACAGTATGTTGGGTGTCAGGATACACATATGCTTGTATTCGATCTTGTGTTAGTTTAGACTTTAACGATACATATGAATTATGATTGTTGGTCCATCACTTGGGGCATTGCTTCTAATCTAATGATACTATCGGATGCTACTATGATATCATAGATATGTGTAAGAATTTTTGGTGGGGTATGTGAGAGTCATGTAGATGATACACCCATTGACAAGGATCAATCTAGGGCATGTGTACCTCTATTTCCCAAGGTAGAGATTCCACTTTAATCACAATCTCCTTCCCACATTGATGTAGCTAATTTTTATGCACCTCACGCCCATGTGTGTCCAAGTGTTCAAGAGGATCCAACCAATGACACTGCCCCACCTTCCAACTCATGTGAAACTTGTTAGGAGTGTAGGAAAAGAGTTTGAGTATTTGTTATGAGAGCCATGAACGTTATTGGAACCACCATCCACTTGATGTCGACCTCGGGATGATAGAGCTAATGAAGGTGTTTATGCATCCTCAAAATCCTAGAAAGTGAGATAATGAAGGGTAGTATTGAACATCAGAGGACAACAACGAAGGTAAAAATGCACATACAACTTATCTTTGTTTAGATTATTGTAGGTAGTATCAGGACATGCACCCTCCCCTTCCATACTTATTCGAGCGAATATGATAGTGTGAGATGTTAAGAAATAGGATAATGATAGTGTCTGGTATTCTTCCAATGAATTAGCTGAAACATGATTATTCGAGGTAGTCCCTAGATTGGAGCAAAAATAACCCAAAAGCTAATCATAATTTTTATTAACAAAAAAATTCAATAGAAAAAGACTTGTAAATAAAGATGGTCTTATGTCAACATTTATTCACATTCAAAACTTCTAATAATAATACATTTGTATTTAAAGTCTTGCAACAAAAGATAATTGACATGTTTAAAAAATATATACAAGCTTATATTTAGTTTTATAAGCATTCATTTAACAAAACACATCCACAACTTACCAAAGACCCCTAATATAGGAGCATCAATACAAAAACTAGACATATAGACTTCATGTAGTTATGAAGTCAATGAATTCCTATGTTTTAGGATGAGTAGTGAATGAATCAAGCTTAGGACCTAAAATTTGTTCATTAGTTGATTAGACAATGTCTGATTGAGCAAATAAGATATATGAATATATAAACACAATTTCATTTCCTTCTATGTTATTAGGGTATTTATGATTCAAGATAGTCTTCAGGCATGCATTGTATATGATAATTCTATTGTACTTGGAAATAATGAGAACATTAATAAGAGCGCAAGAAAATGTTCACATGCATTCCATCTCCTTTTCAAATTTATTCTACTAAAAGTACTCGAATTGTCCTAGCCATTTAAATGTTGTCATGGTATTCTTTTTTTTTGCTCAAGCAAGCGTGGTACTCTCTTTATTCATCTAAAGAAACTGGTGGGTCCCAAAACACCACACCAGGAAACCAGGAAATATATACAAGCATAGGATAGCAAGCTACAGAGGGCTATCCCCAAAACAAAAAGAAGAAAAAGGAGATACAAGGAAAAAAGATACAACCATCCCCTAAACAGGGAAAATGCAGAACAAAGATAGCATTGCAGCCCTGCATAAAGAACAGAGAACCACCAGACCAGGCCAAACAACACATCCACAACAAAGAAACACCAAGCAGTCCAAACAGCAGCCCTGCTTACACCCAGAAGAAACTTCCAACCAAACCACTCAATCGATAAGAAGATTAAAATCCCTGTAAATCCAGGACCAAACCATATCGCCATCATAGGACCAACTCTCAAAGATAATCCTATTGCGAATCATCCATATGTAATAAATAGATATCGAGAAGAAACTAGCCATCCTTTTATCAGAACTGCTCCATATAGCCAACCAATCATTAGGGATAATAGACATGAAACCATCCATAATCGCCTTCCTCCAAATAGCCTGGGAACAAACACATTCCAAAAATAAGTGAGTAGTAGACTCTTCATCCATCCTACAGAGCATACAAATGGAAGGCAACTGAAAATGCCTATTCTTCAACCAATTCATCACAGGCAAATAGTCTAGACCCAACTTCCAACACATCATTTTGTAATTTTCAGGAATCTTCAGCTTCCAAAGATGTTTGGCCCATCCAAGACTTGTCCATTTGCGCCTAATGCAGTTCCAAACATCCTTCGCTTTGACTTCCATTTTACCACTAAACGTGATCAGGTCTGGATAATCAGAAATGGACACATTTTTAGTAAGAAACTTCAAGAGAGGGCTCAACCTCGTATTTCCAGGAATCTTCCAAGTACCATCCTGCAAGATATCCTTGATCTTAATCAAGTTTCCCAAGCCAAGCATCAAACACATTCTTTTGTCAACACAATAATTTAGAAACATTGCTCCCTTCAACCAGGGATCACCCCACAAAAGAATTTTATCACCTTTTCCAACTTGGAAAGAAGTGTTCAACAGGACATCCTTTCTGACCTTCATAATATTTCTCCATAACCAAGAGTGATTAGGTTTACAAGAGTAATTCCATATTGAATTTTTCTTTAAGTATTTGCCATGAACCCATTTAACCCAGAGGTTATCTTTATCAAGCACAATGTTCCAGAAGTTGAAGATCAAACCAGATTTGTTAATATCCTCTGTGTTTTTAATCCCCAAACCTCCTTCATTTTTAGGTCTGCAAATGGACTCCCAATTAACATGATGCAGCACTCTCTTCTCCTCCTTATCTCCCCAAATGAAATTTCTACAAATCCTATCAAACTCTTCAATCACAAAGCCAGGAAGAGGAAAAACAACAGTCCAATAAAGGTTATAGGAAGAGAGGGTCGACCTAACCAACTCCAATCTCCCTACAAAAGATAAGAGATGGGTTTTCTAGCTATCCAGCTTAATCTTCAGCTTATCAATCAAAGGCCGACACATGTTCTTGGTAAGTTTCCCCACAAATAAAGGAACTCCCAAGTAGGTAGAGGGCAAAGAACCTTCTTTGATATTAACATACTCAGTAAACACATCCTTTGCAGCATTCTTATTGGAATATATAAGACTCTTGTTAGAGTTTATGACCAGCCCAGAAACTCTACCAAAGTCCATCAAAATCTGCCTCAAGCATCTAGCATTAGGATAGTCAACAATCCCATAGATCATGAGATCGTCAGCAAAAATAGTATGGGAAACATTCAGCTCCTTAGAAGCTTTCAAAGGTTTAAAGAAACCTTGAGAAATATTGAAGTCCATCATAGCTGTAAACCCTTGCATACAGAGAACAAAAAGGAGGGGTGCAAGAGGATCTCCTTGCCTCAGCCCATTATGGGGTTTAATCACATCCGAGGGTTCACCATTAACAAGAACCTGATAAGTAGTAGAGTCCAAAATAGAAAAAATCCAGGAATTCCAGCAGGCTGGGAAATTCATAGCTTTCATGATGTCAAAAAGATAACTCCACTTAACAGAATCATAAGCTTTAGTGATATCAGCTTTTACACAGAACTTGCCAGCCCCATTAGGACAGGAGAAATCACTAATGAGCTCATTAGACAACAAGATAGCATCTGAAATCCTTCGATTCTTCACAAAAGCAAACTGACAATTACTGATAATATCCAGAAGAATGAGGCTCAACTTATTAGCCAAAATTTTAGAGATAATTTTGAAAATGAAATTGCACAGAGATATAGGCCTCCAGTCTTCTAGAGAGGTAGCTCCTTTAATCTTAGGAATGAGAGTTATAAAAGTTCTATTTACTTTTTTAACCAAATGGCCTTTTTCAAAGAAATCCATCACAGCTCTAGAAACATCATCCACAATGATAGACCAGGTATTTTTATAAAAATGGGCATTAAAGCCATCAGGTCCAGGGGCCTTATTTTCATTAGAATCCTTGACAACTCCCTCAATCTCTTCCCTCGTGACTTTCTTCAAAAGAATGTTAATGTGATCATGAGAAATTTTAGGAAGAGTCCACTTATCATCCCAGCAGGCTTTATAATCATCCTTCTTACAAAAAAGATCACTATAGAAATCAACAATATGCTTTTTAATCTCAATATGATCAGAGCTCATAGTATCATTAATAAGTAGGGAGTGGATATTAGTTCTTTGTCTTCTAGTATGCAAAGAGGAATAAAAGAACTTCGTATTCTTGTTACCCAGCTTCAACCACTGTACTCTCGATTTTTGCATAAGAAGGTTTTCCTCCAAATCAATAGCTTTGTGAGCATCCTTTCTCATGCTAGAAGCATTATCTCTGAGATTGGTATTCAGAGGATGGAGATCAGCCTGCTCTTCATCCTTGAGTGCCTCACCTTCCAATCTTCTAGCTTCATCACTAAGGTTGCCAACATTCTTTTTGTTCCAGGAGATAAGCTCAGTTTTAACACACTTCAACTTCTTGATGACTTTGAACATAGGGCAACCATGCACATTAGTATCCCATCCCCTTTTCACAACCTCCAAAAACCCTTCACATTCTGTCCAAGCATTAATAAACCGAAAAGGGATATTAAGCCTCCTTCCTTTACAGTTAAGAGACATCCAGATTATCTTATGATCACATTGAATAGTAGAAAAGACCTCACCAACATAAGTAGGCCATTCTCTAAGAAACATATCATTAAAAATGGCTCTATCAATTCTAGAGGTAGTAAAGTTACTTCCTTCCTGTCTATTATCCCACGTATACCTAGGACCATTCATATTAGCATCATAAAGACCACCATCAGCCATAAAAGAATTGAATTCATGCATAGATTGCTTGCTAGGATTAGATCTGCCCAGCCTTTCTTCAGAAAGTCTGACACAATTGAAATCACCACATATCAGCCAGTCTTTATCAATACTTGTATTAATGTCCCTAAGCTCCTCCCAAAGCACATACCTCTTCTTGTCCTCATTGCAACCATAAACAGCAGTAAAATAGAAGCATACCCCTCCCTGGTTACATAAGAAATGCACCATTTGAGCAGAATAGGAAATAATCTTGATATCAACATTACTGGGGTCCCACACCACATAGATTCTTCCAAGCGGATGAGATTCATGATTAACAAACCAGCTGTAACCAGGCCACATTCTTTGCATATTTCTCCAAATCTTTTTCCTTTTTAGATTCCAAAATGCAGAAAACATTAGATTTCACCCTCCCTAGCTCTTCCTGGACCCTATGTTGGTGACCTCCTTTATTGAGGCCCCTCACATTCCAGGAAGTAATCGAACAGGTGTCATTCATTCCCCTCATTAGGGGCTAGAGGCCTGCTAGCCACAGTAACTGAACAATCATCAACATTCAGAAAATCCAATCCTTGGAATTTGTTTTCATAAGTATTTGTCATCCTTGCCACAAAGGACACCTGAGATTTATTAGTTTTAGTCATCCTTGGGGGACCTCTTGACTTTGACTTCACCAATTGAAAACCATCATCGACAGGGGTAGTCTAAACCAAGCCCACTCCAAGAGGAGAGACTTCCTGATTTTCACAAAGCCTCAGGAGGTCCTGGACTTTCATATCTTTTGAATAGTCAATCCCAGGTTGGCCATCAACACCAGACAGAAGCAAACCAGTCTCACATGAGGGACAACTACAATTAGAAAATTTCATTCTATCATCATTGGGGCCACATGACTTCCCCTTCTCACTTCATCCAGATTTATCAAGATATTATTGTCAGGAACATTAGAGATTACTTTCTCAACATCCCTTTCCTTCTGCAGATTAGTATTAGAGGTCTCGGGCACTTCATTGCCTACCTTCTTTTCCTTCAAGACCCATTGCTTCTTTTCCAGCATCTTCTTCTTATTTACATTTCTAGGAAAACGATTCAGGCCGTTCTTGGGACAGGAGGGCTTCTCATGCCCAAAAGAACCACAAACATCACACTTCCTAGGCATCCACTCATATTGAAAGAAAACCCTGTGTTCAGCCCCAGTATCACTTATCAGATCAATACATTCAGGAAATGATGAATCAACAGACATAAGAACGAAAATCCTGGCAAACTCAATCCTTGTCCCTTCTTTAGTAGCCTTATCGGCATCAAAGGTCTTCCCAGGAAGCTTCTGATCCTACTGAACATCATATATCCCCATAGTTCCAGAGGGAAATTATGAAGACGAACCCATACATGTACTTCCAACAAGGACTCCTTCTCCAGATTATCACCTAACTGCCACTGCTTAAGAACCAGGGGTTTCCCTTTCACGAACCATGGGCCATCTTCCAGAGCATGAGTCATATCCAGTTCCTCCGTGAAATTGATAATAAAGAAACCATGAGGTCGTGACAGGATCCTGATTGTACCTTTCACCTTCCATAGCCAGACAAGGTATTTCTCTAGCGAGGGGAGATGAACCTTCAGATCGATCACATAACCTGCCACCAACTTCCTCCACTTCGTAGCATTCTTCTCAGCTTCCGCTTGCGGGTAGACGACTCTCCCATCCGAGACCTCCAATGGAACAGAGCGTAGAGTCCTGGATCCTACTGGTGAAGAATTACCTGCTTTGAAGAGGTCCGCCCATGACGTCTTCCCTATTTCCGCCACACGAACTTCCTTCTCAGCACTAACTTTCCCTTCCGAAGTACTTCCTGTCCCCTCACTTAATGGAAGCTTCCTTGACGCTAGATCGACCAGAGGGATCTCCGCATTCCCCACAGGCACCAGAGGGACAACCACCAAACTGGAAGTCGTCGATCTCGAGTCCTCCAGCCGCGCCCTAGGGATCTCCTCCTCAGTTGTCGACGCGATCGCCGTCACAGTCGCCTTCTTGGACCCCTTCCCCGCGCTCCCGTTCAAACGACCCATCTCTAAAATATAAATAGATTTTATGTCTTAGGAAGGGTTTGATTGTTGTCATGGTATTCTCTTTCACACAATTCAATGTCCATGTCTTAGGGATTTTTCAGCCACCCTATGACAAACAACTTAGCTTAGGCCTAACATTGGGATAGGTAGGATCCTGAAACATCTCTACCTTCTCAGTCCCACACCTTGGTATAAGTTTTAGTCATACCTCTTCTCATGTGAAATATCTCATTTCACACACTGGACATTTCATATCTTGGATTGGGGTCTTTCTATCCAAACACTTTTCTTTCATGATGTCAAAAGAGAGTTGGAGCCTTGATCCCACTTGTGTAGGTCCCCCTAAACCCTCAGTAGATTAGTCCTTGATATTAATCCACAACAGGTTGATGCATATCATCCATGATAATATGACTTGTTTACCCTTCCCTACATGGATGTAATGGAAGGTCCATGGTGTTTAGGGAACCTAAATAAATTAAACTATTACTTCTTAGTCTTTATGTGTGCTACTCATATTAAAGAATTAGATCATACAATTTCTAATAAGTTCCACTAGTACAGAGCGGACCTTTGGTGTCGGTTATTAAAGGCCTTTGGTGATGGTTTCAAAGCGACACATATGTGGGCGACACTAAAAGATGAACCCTTAGGCGTCGGTTTGAAAACTGACGCCATAACCCTTCGCACCACCGAAAACACGCCAGCAGGGGCCACAATGGGCCTCAGTTATAAGTAGGGAAACTGACACCAAAACCTTTTACGCCACCCAAAATGCACCAGCAAGGGCTCTATAGGCATCCGTTATCAATATCGACATCGATGCCATAATCATTCGTGTCACAAAAAGGGCGCTATCTAGGACACCATCGGTGCCAGTTTCTTAGTAATAACGGACGCCATTACCCTCCCCCCACCACAAACGTTGGTTTTTTTCCTAATAACCAACGCCATATCCCTAGTGTCATGAAGACCCCACCACGGTCGTGCTTCCCAGCACGGCCATGGCACCTAGCCACATAGACGTTGATTTTTTTGCTAATAACTGACGATGTATGTTTTTGTTGTCGGTTTTATACTAATAACTGACGCCTATGTTTTGATTTTCTTTTTTTTTGACAGTTTGCAGGCCTACTGTGGCTGGTCAGTAGGATGCAAAAACCTACAGTTTAGTTTTGAACTATAGGTTTACAACATCCATTGATATCAACCAACAATAGGCCACAAACCTACAAATTAACAAGATTCATTTTCACACATTTAGCAACCTGCAGTTCCATTCAATTTTCATATCACACATGTAGAAACATTCAGTCACATGTAGAAACATTCATGTAGCAACATGTAGTTCCATTCATTTTCACATTCACACATGCATAAATATTCAGAAACATTCAGACATGTAGAAACATTCACACACATGACAATTCAGAAAAATTCATTTACAAAATATCATTCTTTAGTCTTTATCGCTATCAACATCCCAATTATATTTTAAGACCCCCACTACTTGTATGACTTTTTCCCATTCTTCTCTTACATCATTTAATTCTTCCATCGTATAGGGAGCATGTACATCTAATAAGGCCTTACCTGTAGTGGGGTCAGTTTTAAACACCTGCAAAGAGAATGATGTATATATATAATTAATAATATATAAATAGGATTGATATATTTCATATTATATATCTAATGAGACTATATATAATACCTCATGTATGGTATCGATGTCCACTGTGACATATTTGATAATCATATGCATAAATCACATGACATGGTATGTACATGCCCAACCGTTGTCTTGTGTAGCACACTATAAATTGAAACATACAAAATATTAAAAAATACAACTAAGCACAATTCACATAAATAATATATACAATGGAATCGGGAACTTACTTCCACATTCTCCCAAATTATTGGCTGGTTCTTTTTCCTGGGGACCTTTCCTCCAGCCTTTTGAACTCATGTAAACCCCTACATGTTAATGTAACACAGTAAATTGCATAATTAAATAGTAATGTAATAACAGATGTTAACATATATAAAAATGAAATATTTCTCACCAGAATAATGCCATTTTCATTGCATGTCCATATTTTTGATTCAAATTAGTCCACTTAGGATCTAGATAATAGACAGTGAATGTCCCGGGGACAATAACTAGTAACTCCCAATACGTACCCCTAGACGTAAAAAGTTAAAAATTAATAACTCAAAATCCACAATAAAAATGTAATTTTCTTAAGTCCAAATTATAAGCAAAGTAAACTTACTCGACATTGAATGGAGCTATTATCACCATCTTCTTATTTTGACCAAAATTTGTAAAAGCATCACACCAGTATTGTTGAACTGACGAAGGGTCTTTAGCTACTAGACTAATCAAAGATGGAACCAAAACTCCTACATTTTCAAATGAAAAATCTACACATATCTTATCTAAGTAGCTGTAAAACATGTATTACGTATGCAGTAATGTATAAGAAACTATATCACCAGATCCTACACAAGGTATATGAATGTATAAACAAGATCTCACCTTATCCATAGCTCTATCACAGATGTATTCAACCAATCATAGCGAAACAACTCCAAAATATCTTGTATAAATAGTTTGTTTTCGTATGATTGACCTGCAACATCTGCATCTATAGAAACATTTATAGGGAAATTTATATCATGTTTGCCTAACCATACTGCCATATCCCTACAATTATGACCTAACGGGGCAGGTATGTCCTGTGAAACCCAACTTGGTAACGTAGGAGGTGGAGGTGGAGGACTAGATGCTCTGGGTGTCTTCCTTTTAACATATATATATATATATAATTTCAGATCAATTGACCTCATATATACACACTAACAATTTAATGTAATGTAAATTTACCATACAATTTCAGTATAGACGACATCCACTTTGGGCCACAATATCACTCCGCCTTCTGCCTCACCAAGCGTTTCACAATCTGGGTGGGCATATGTCAATGGAAGATCCATTCAACTGGGGAATATACGTAGCGGGCTCACACGAACCCAACCATCTGGTAATGGAGACCCATGAAACATTTCCCCTTGAAGGGGTGGGTAAGTTGCGCATCTGCAATGATATATTCTTTAATTTTTAGACGACATGTGACACAACTTTACCGTGTGTAAAATACAAGTGCACACGCCAAAATAATATAGGCCTTTGTGAGGCCCAAGTCGAACTCAGGGAATGGATTTTTGGTAGACTACTACTAATTTTTCGCGATCAGCTAGACTGGTTAAAATGGTTTATGAGTTGATTGAAAAAGAAAAGAAAAATAAAAGAAAGCAAAACAATCGATTAAATGGTTAGTTTAATCAATTAAAGATTGAATATTTAGGATTGTGGTTTCACTGTAGGTTCTCGTTGTACTCATTCCTACACAATTATCCTAATTCGTCTCCTCTTCTGGGTAGTGTCCTGTAGTCAAAATTGTTCACTGTCACGATACAATTCACTACCAAAATCTAGGTCGGTTCCATGGTAGTAGTAACCTATACCCTAAATTAGGTGCATGAAGATCACACTCTGGGTTTCCACCATTAACTGTACATCACCTTGTTCAAAGGATTAATTAGTTAATGTGATATCCATCTCTGTTCAACCGTTAATTCTTCTTTCAAAGTAATTAAAGGTATTAGATTATCATTAGGGTGATCAATCATAATGATATAATTGAGAAAACGACATCATGCCACGAATTTAAGAGACAAATTATGATAAACTATGTAAAAAGTATCATACAACGATTACCTGGGCTACTCCCAGTCCTAAAGATAAAGGAGATTAGCCCCGCATGTTCATCTCAATGAAAAACATGATGAGATAAAGGGAAAACATAGGGAAACGTGAATAGATGTGATGTAAACCCCTAAACGGAGGATATTCGGGTGTTCCTTGGCGCGGGGTGAACGTTCTACAGGCTTCCGGCGGTGGAAAACATCTTCTGCCGCTCTCAGAACGATCGGGGCATAGCTCTCGGCTCTGTTATTCTCTCCTCTCCTTCTTGAGACTTCTCCGATGGCGAATGACATGATAGATTGCTTAGCACCGCCTTAATTAGGTATATGCACCACTTTAGGTTACCCAAAAATCACCACCGTATGATTAGAGACGATCTTTAGCAAAACCTGATCTGACGGTGTCGATACCATCGACGTGGGTCGATGGTATCGACGTGGGTCGATGGTATCGACCTGCATGAGGCCCCGATGCTTGCATGATTCTTGGGCTTCTCTCTGATGTTGCCTCGATACCATCGACAGTGTGTCGATGGTATCGACACCGTAGGCATCACTTTTCTCTGGAATCTGATGCTGCAGCTATGTTTGCTAAGGTGAGGTCGATAGTATCGAGTTTGGGTCGATCGTATCGACACCTGGAAATCTGGCTCGTTGACGCTTGCTCGATACCATCGATGGTATCAACTTCTAGTTGCTCTTCTACGACAATACACTGTGACTAGGTCGATGGTATCAACCATCCGTCGATGGTATCGATGTATTCAGATATCCGAATTGCATGAAATGAAGAGAAGAACACCAATCAAATCCCACAAATATGATCTTTTATACATAATAAAAGGAAACAAGGTAAATTTGATGCAAAATGAGATTATAGACTAAAGGTAGTGAGTCATGCGATATTAATCACAAATATGATCAAAATACACATAAAACATATGCAAAACCAATCTAAAAAAATGAATCAAAACCCCTGCATCAAACTCCCCTAAGCTTGAACATTGCTCGTCCTCGAGCACAGAACTGTAGAATAGAATTGTGAGAGTCAACTAAAGAACATATTAGCATAAAAGACATCTCAATATGACTCCCACCTATCATGCACATGTTGGCCCTCACTGACCATTGAATGATAACTACCCTAAAGGTGACAATGATCGTCCATAAGAAATGTCCACCCCAAGATCATCAAACACTACCGAATAAAGCAGTTGATATAATGAATTCCTCCGGTTCAGACTTAGTGCATCTTGTAATCTCCTATCTACATTGCTCAAGTCCTAACTACCATCTAAATGAAAGCAGATCTCCTTGTATACAATAATGAAGAGATAATCATGGGTGGCCTACCATTTTGAGAACAGGTGGATGAAATGGGCGGTTGTGGAAGAAAGAGAAGCACCAAATAGTTTTATCATGTAAAATCAACAAAATGACCTAAATGATGCATGTGCGTATGAAAATGACCTAATGCCTAAATTTTAGGTAGAATGGTGCATGCACTATCATTTTGTCTCAATATGTGATGGAATACTACTTAAACTAACTGATTTTCTTATTCCTCTTTTTTTATGTATACATGTAGGTGAAACAAGTTCTTTCCTCCCTCTCTTTTTTTCACTTACATTTCTTCTCTCTTTTTTTTCAAGCCCACATTTTTCAATTGACTAGAAGAACATTCACCATATTTTTTTTTCGGGCTTATTTCCACTTAGCTAACATCATTGATGCCTTTCAAATTACTTTTCAGAGGGTATAGAACAATTTCCCTATTTTTTATTTTCCAGAGGAAATAAGGCACAAAAAGTCTTATATGCTCTAGAGTATGTAAAATGCAACTATAATGACATGCACATGAGAATGTGTGAATGCATAGATGCAAAATGTAGATACAATGGAATCCTTTCTACATGTCATGCAATCAAGAGATGAAAAACTATAAGTGCTTCCAGTTCTTATGGTGGATATTGCATGAAATGAAATGGATAGATCACAAGACTAATGTACAAAACCATTGGAATAGATTATATTTCCCTCTTTACTGACATGTGTAACAATAAATCAAAGGGTTTCTCTCTCTCAATTTTGATTAAAGTCCCATTACCGTTTGGTCAGTTTAGGCTCAACATCCATGTTTGTCCACATTTCTTGAATCATACGGCTGTACAGTTATGATCTTATGTTTTAAAGTTGATAAACCCAATTATTTTCATAGGTTAAGTGCTCAAGTTCAAACAAATTCAACTTGTAAATTCTTGAAAAAATTTCAATTATGCTCCGATTTCAGATAATGGCACCCATAACTCCCATGTTAAAAACATTGAGATGACACATTAACATTAGACATCCACGGATAAACTAGATAGCATGTGGATCCTAAAAATGAAGGAAATTGCTAAAAAGAAAAGGAAAGAAAAGATAGAAATTGTTCCATCTCCCCCCCACGCTTAAATTTGACTATGGCCTCATAGTCAAAAACAATCTCAGCAGGTGGAATAGTGATACCGTTTACTACTCAGGTGGCGGTGGAAAAGGTGGGTGCTCCTGGGTGTTCGGGTCCCAATCAGGATACTGTTGCTGAAAGGTGGGATCATATGGTCGAATGGGTGGAGGTTGAGGATATCCCCCAAAGTAGTTTTGGCTTCAATAGTGATCATAGAACGGCTGTTGTTGCTGCTCGATCCTCCCCAACCGGTCGTATACCTGCTGTTGATTGGCGAACAACTGGCGTTCATTCTCAAATATGGCTTATTGATTCACATACAACCGATTTGTGGTATCCTGGATATCAGCAAATGACACAGTATGACGTTGTTGCATCTCCTAAATGCCTTGCAGCATGGTATACATTCCCTGCATCAAAAAGACATCCTCTCCTTCTTGAGAGGGTTGTGGTGGTGGAGGCTGCGAGGATGATGATGCACCCAGGTAGAAGCGTGTCCGCTTCCTCAGTGCCACTCATGCCCGAAGAGGAGTGAAAGTCTCCTCTTCCTCCTCATTCTCATCATCGTCATCATTGTTACCCGCATCTTCTTCACTTACTGAATCTTCGATTGCAATTATGGGCCACCTGAAGTGCTGGGCCCCTTGGATGTTGAAGACAAGATTCACCAGATTTTTGCTAACCAGTGGAGGAAGTGATGACAGGTCTAGCCCAAGGTAGAGGGCTAGTGGCGTGATAAGTCCCCCAAAATGAATAGGGGCTCTTCTGATACTCATCTTCACAGTCATCACACACGTCCAGAAAAACGCACCCCAGTTTAACTTTTCCCTCTTCAATAGCTTGTAGAGTAAGAATAAATCTGTCTCCTGGAATTTGCTCAAAGAAAGCTCGCCTCGAACAAAGAAGGTGATGCAAAGCATATGGTGTAAAACCCACACGAACGGGTGCTCAAAGTCGGCCACCACCGCATTGTGATAGCTGATCAATTTCCCTATCGGAGTGGTTACCAGCTCTGCAAACATCGCATCATAATCGGCCTAATTATCCGGTCGTCGGTACTGCTAGGGTGAGTGCCACTAGTTGTAGATTGAGTTGAATTGGTCGAACATAATAGTATAGTTGCGGTTGAACAAATAGAAGGAAACGCGGCCCTTGATCCACTCACGGTCGGTGGTGACAAGGTCATTGGGCACAAGACAGATGTCGAGGGAGGCCATGAACTCCGCCACGATCTCCTTATAAGTTGGCCACTTGCCAAAGAAGGGATGACCCTCCACGTGATAGGGAATTGCTTCCTCCCATGTTGTTGCCATCCTCCCAACTTGGCCAAGGAGGAAATAGGTGAGGTTGTCTTCAAAACCAAGGTCCCGGATCATTGCTCGATCAACGTAACGAGTGGGCTCTATTGGCCGCTTCATCAACTCATCGAAGATTTTCTTCACGTCCTCTGAGGGGTGGGCTATCCTCGGATGGGGAATAGAGCCCAACGGTGGTGGCACGAAAGTGTCAATATCCATGGGAGCAGCCCGCGAGGAAGATGCTCCTTCTGTCCTCACCATTGTGAATAGAAAAGGATAACGAAGAAGAGCTCGGTGAAGGTCGAAGAAGATGATCCCCGCAGTCGATGAAGAGCTCGGGGAAGATTTCTCGCTCGCTATATGCTCAGTGAAGACCTCCAATTTCTCACGAGTTCTCAAGCGCAAGTTGGAAAGGAGAAGGTCTGAAAGTGTGAAGAGAAAATGAATTCAACCCCTCCTTTTATAGATGAGATCACAACCACTATTGACCCATCAATACCATCGATGAAGTGTCGATGGTATCGACACCTGTAGCATAATTCGGGTATTCGCTGCTATCGACGGTCATCGATGGTTGGATGTGGGGGCCCAGATCGATGACGCGTCGATACCATCAACACAGGTCAATGGTATCGACCCATCCCACGAATCGACTTCCAAATTTGGCAAGCACCATCGATATCTTCTCGCGGATCGGTGACGTGTCACATCGATACCATCAACAGCTGGTCGATGGTATTGACCCTTTCTGTTTCAAATACCCTCGCGAGGCTCGGGCTCTGCTTCGTCACTGCTGTCGGGTCGATACGACTGGGATGTCGATGGTATCGACTTTACTGAGATAGATTTCTCTAAAAATCTTCAGGGATCTTGCGAGCATCGACTTCTTGGTCGATACTATCGACCCAGGGGTCTCTTTTTTCCGATGTCACTGATGGTAAGTCGATACCATCGACGAGGCCGTCGATGGTATTCACTCAAAAAAAAATTTTGTAGCCTCTTACCTGCACCCACGTCGCTACCATCAACACTGTGGTCGATTGTATCGACTTTTAAATAGTACTGCACACTCAGCAAACTTATTAGGGTATCATTTTTACACTAAAAATGAAATTAACCAAAACTAACTTGAAAACATGACAAAATAAAATAACTAGAAAAATGTGAACTATCAATGGTTGTCTTGACTCCCAACAAGTGCCCTTATTTAATGTCCTAGGTTAGACATAAGGATACCTTTAACCTGGGTTGTCAAGGGGTGTCTCTAATGATTCATTTGGCAATTTGAATTCAACTCTACCATCACCAATCCCAAGTGTCAAGTAACCTCACACAATGGTAGTGATTACATCATCCGTAGCTTAGAACGACCTTCCCAATAGCATCTCACCTCCTACCAGCTCATTCATGTCCATGACCACAAAGTCACCAGGGAAGATGAATTTGTCGACCTTGACTAGAACATCCTCGCATATACCTTGTGGCTTTACAATGGATCCATCCACCAACTCAATTGTCATGGAAGTTCGTGTTGGCTTCTTTAATCCCAGCTTTTGAAAAGTGGCAAGTGGCATAATATTAATGCTTTCCCCTGAGTCACATTGTGCTCGTGGAAAATTTTGGCCACCTATGGAACATGGAATGTAGAAACATCCCGGATCATTCCTTTTCTTTGGCAGCCTTCCTTAGATTATAGAACTCATTGTTTCATCAACACACACAACATCTGTATCTTTGATCTGCCGTTTCTTGTTGATGATGTCTTTCATGAATCTTCCATATGAAGGAATTTTCTCTATAGCCTACACCAATGGAATGTTAATGTGAAGCTTCTGGAAGATCTCAAGAAATTTCTTGAAGTGCCTTTTCTCTTTCCTCGGCTTTAGACTATCCAGGAATGACATGCTTGGCTTCTTTATGTGCTTGTGCGGTGGCACATATGGGCTATTTGGGGTCCCCTCCCCTAAGCTTTCTTCAATGTCACCCTCTGGCATAGGCTTTAACACGTCATTCATAGTTGGTGTGGCTCATGGCTGCTCATCCTTCTCGGTGGTAGTTGCTCCACTGCAAAGTATGGCCTTCACTTGCTCCTCTTTCCTAGGTGTGGGCACGGCTGTGATGGTTTCTTTGTGGGATTTGCTGAACGGGCGACATCCTCCTGGTAGTCCATATAAGCTATGGGGGTATGGCACACTAGGCTTAGACTCCATTTCAAAATGCATTTTTCCCTTTTCATGGACCTCCCCCACCGGTGGCTCTGTCTCCTCAATCACAAATATATACTTTACTTGATGATGTACTTGAGCAGTCTCAGCATTACCAGCTGGTCCTTGTTGATTTTGATGCTTCATGGTTGCCACTTCATTGGCAATTTGAGCCACAATCGTCTCCAGTGCCCTCATTTGCACTCCATGACTTTGCAACGTCTGCCCAAATTTATTCAAAATCTCACCCTGGGACTGTAACTTCTTACTGAACATATTCATTGAGTCTTGATTTTGTTTCACTACTTGGATGAGAAATTTGGTGCTTTTGTCCTCCACAGTGGGTTGTGGCTTTGCATCTGGGTCTTGTAGGAAGTTGTTTGGATCCTTCCATGAGAATTTTCTATCCTTTTTCCAAGAGTAATCATTGCTCCTATAACCCTGTTGTTGAATGAATTTAACTTGGGCCTCCTCATCGGACTCTTCCTCTTTCTCTACCAGTTTCTTGGCTATGTGATCCATTTTATCTTTCAACTCTTTAATTCCCTTTGATTCCCCTACAACTCTGGCTTGTTTCGGTGCATGTCTATCATCCCATGACTGCTTTTTAGCCATATTTTTTAGAATTTCCCAACACCTTGTATTACTGTTATTCAAGAAGAACCCTGATCCTGTTGAATCTAGATTGCTTCTATCATGCTTAGAAAGAGAAAAATAGAAAATCTTGACCTACTTTTCTTTGTCCAGCCCATGATGTGGGCATCTCCTCAACATTATCTGGAATCTCTCCCAAGTCTAAGAATATGTTTCACCAGCTTTCTGACTAAAATTGTGGATTTTTCTTATGAGATCATGTGTCTTCTCATGTGGGAAAAATCTCTCGAAGAAAACTTCAACCATGTGGTCCCAAGATTCCAAATATTCGTCGTCCAGATTATGTAGCCATTCTCGAGCATTTCCCAGTAGAGAACTGGGAAATAACTTCAAGTAGAGCATATCTTGTGGAAACTGGTCTATCTTGACCATATCATAGTTCTCCACACACTGGCTTATGTGAGTCACCGAATCTTCATTTTTGAGCCCGTGAAACGCATTAGACTTGACCAAATTAATTAGGCCTGGGTCAATTTTGTAGTTAGGAATGTTGATGGCCTGCTTCTTAATTGGCCCCTTAGATGTAGAAGAGGACGACACCTTGATTTTCTCCCAAATTGTTTGTTCCTCAGCTATTGCTTTGGGTTCAAAATCTGAATTCTCATTCTCGAGTTGATTTTGGGTTTCATTCTCCTCGTATTCTAATCCCAAAAATGGGACCTCCGGCAATGACTGTGCGTAGTTTGTACTACGTGTACTCACCATGCAATAGTACCTGCACAACAATAAACTTAATTAGGCACAATGCTAGATGATTACCGATTATAAAAGATAGATGATTAATTTCTAGAATTTAAAATTTAAACAAATGTGGCCTAGAGTGGCTGCTTGCAGCACTCGTAGTGCGGAAAATCACTGTTCCCCGGCAACGGCGCCAAAAACTTGACACAAATTTACCGTGCGTAAAACGCAAGTGCACATACCAATGTAATATAGGCCTTTGTGAGGCCCAAGTCGAACTCAGGGAATGGATTTTTGGTAGACTACTACTAACTGTTCGCGATCAGCTAGACCGATTAAAATGGTTTGAGAGTTGATTGAAAAAGAAAAGAAAAATAAAAGAAAGCAAAACAATCGATTAAATGGTTGGTTTAATCAATTAAAGATGGAATCTTTAGGATTGTGGTTTCACCCTATGTTCTCGTTGTACTCATTCCTACACAATTATCCTAATTCGTCTCCTCTTCCGGGTAGTATCCTGTAGTCAAAATTGTTCGTTGTCGCAATACAATTCACTACCTATATCTAGGTCGGTTCCACGGTAGTAGTAACCTATACCCTAAATTAGGTGCATGAAGATCACACTCTGGGTTTCCACCATTAACTATACATCGCCTTGTTCAAAGGATTTATTAGTTAATGTGATATCCGTCTCTTTTCAACCGTTAATTCTTCTTTCAAAGTAATTAAAGGTATTAGATTATCATTAGGGTGATCAATCATAATGATATAATTGAGAAAACGACATCATGCCATGGATTTAAGAGACAAATTATGATAAACTATATAAAAAGTATCATACAACGATTACCCAGGCTACTCCCGATCCTAAAGATAAAGGGGATTAGCCCTGCATGCTCATCTCAATGAAAAACATGATGAGAGAAAGAGAAAACATAGGGAAACGTGAATAGATGTGATGTAAACCCCTGAACGGAGGAGATCCAGGCATTCCTTGGTGCGGGGTGAACGTTCTACAACCTTCAGGAGGTGGAAAATGTTTTCTATGGCTCTTAGAATGTTTAGGGCGTAGCTCTCGGCTCCGTTCTTCACTCCTCTCCTTCTTGAGACTTCTCCGGTGGATAATGACGTGATAGATTGCTTAGCGCCGCCTTAATTAGGTATATCCACCACTTTAGGTCGCCTAAAAATCACCACTGTACGATTAGACACGATCTTTAGCAAAATCTGATCTGACGACATCGATACCATCGACGCGGGTCGATGGTATCGACCTGCATGAGGCACCGGTACTTGCGCGATTCTTGGGCTTCTCTCTGATGTTGCCTCAATACCATCCATGGTGTGTCGATGGTATCGACGCCTTAGCCATCGCTTTTCTCTTGAATCTGACGCTAAAGAAAAGTTTGCTAAGGCAAGGTCGATAGTATCTGCTTTGGGTCGATAGTATCGACACCTAGAAATCTGGCTCGCTGACACTCTCTCGATACCATCGACAGTGCCATCGATGGTATCGACTTCTGGTTGCTCTTCTACGACAATACATTGTGACCAGGTCGATGGTATCAACCATCCTTCGATGGTATGGACGTATTCAGATATCTAAATTGCCTGAAATGAAGAGACGAACACCAATCAAATCCCACAGATATGATCTTTTATACAGAATAAAAGGAAACAAGGTAAATTTGATGCAAAATGAGATTATAGACTAAAGGTAGTGAATCATGTGATATTCATCACAAATATGATCAAAATACACATAAAACATATGCAAAACCAGTCTATAAAAACAGCTCAAAACCCCTGCATCAGCATGGCTTCAACCCCTACAAATTTACGTAAAGAATGTTATATACATATATACATATTATCTTGAAAAGACTAGCTACTATGTCATAAAAATACTTACAGCGGATGTGCTAGGTGGTGGGTCTACAGGATTACTCCCAACCTCTGTAGTAGGAGAAGAGCGGGATGTCATAGGTACTATCTGAGTGGCAGTCTGAGATGCCTGCCACTTGCTCATTGATTCATGGAGTGTCTTATCAATTGCTTCCTTGACTCTCTTATCAACTACTTCATCGACTCTCCTATCAACTATGTTATCTACCTATACATGGATAAAAGAAACATTAGCTTCTGATTATTGAATTCCCTTTTACAGTAACATTTAAAAAAAAGAATAGGTTACCTCTTCTTGTGAAATTCCCACTTTTAGGACATGTTTACGTTGGGATGGCCCAAATAACGCTTTGATGCCCACACCAGCGCCTGCACCCCTAACACATCCAGGATGCTCTGGGTTACCTAGAGAAACTGTCAATTCATCCCTTGTGCCCTCAGGGATGAACTTGCCTTGTTTCCTCAGCTCGTGCAGCTCTCACTAATCGCCATAAAAAAATGGTAAGTAAGTAAACGCCAAAAATAATCAATATTCGAACGATTGCTCTAAGATTTGTATTTACCATTTTTGTAGCCTCCTTAGTAGTTGTGGGCTTCGTTATTTCTCCCTTCTTGTTTTGCTTCCCAGCTATCTAGACATCATGGCGAGGCAGAGGTGTGGTACCTATAGTAGAGGACTCCTGAGTAGTAGCAGACTGAGCAAACGGAGTAGTAGACTCATCCTGTAGTCTTTGGCGAACACCTGCATAACCCTTTGGACCCATTGTGTGGTCATGCACATTCAGTGCATGCCTTGCTCTTTGCTCCTCACGGATAGCCTAGTTAGTATGCACATTGATTTGGTTAATCTTGAATAGGTGAATACAACATATATTAATTAAATTGGGTGTGACGCCTAATACCTTGAATTCATCAGTTTTTCTTGAAGCAAAAATGCGTCCCATTCTTCTGAGTCTAGGTAGTTCCACTGATCAGTGGCTAACTTCCTCCTCTTCTCACCATCTTTTATGTATTCTCGGGTGAGATTTGTCCTATAGTTCCTTAGGACCCTCCCACAGTGTTGCATCACGCATTTATGATGCAGCTTTTCATCCAATGCAAATATACTCTACAAAATAGAATTGCTATTAACTAGTATCCAAAAAATTAGTAATCTACAAAATAGAATTCCAAATAATAATAACTTACACATAAATCCTTCCATATTAAGTCTTTCTTCCCCTTAGGAACTTTATGCCAAGAATCTATCTTACAACCACAATGGCTACGAGTAACAACCCCAAGATATGAAACAAATGAATTGCGGTTCACTCCAATTGCATTTCCTCCATTATCAAAATCCACAGCCAGTTTAGGTCCATTGCCCCTTAATGCTGTTAACTTCTTCATAATAGTGATGCCCCTTCTCTTGTCAACTTTTTGATACTGCTCATCAAGTGCCTCAAGTGCTTTAGAGGGTATATGTACATCTTCAACCTAAAATTTGACAAAATAAACACACTTACATGATATAACTATAAATGGACATATAGATAGAAATATATGATATATTTTTAAAACTTACATTGTGAGGCGGCACATTGGTATCCTCACCATGCTCATCATGGACATCACGGTCATCATGCCCATGCTCAGCCATCTGAAAATATCATTAAAAAATCAAACATTTAGCATTTGACATAACTGGAAGATAATGAAACATTGTATAGTTCACATATACAAATGAAACATTGAAAAATGAAACATATAAAAATGAAACATATAAAAAAAATATAAACATGCATGCCTCTAATATTGTGATCTTTTATCAATTAACAATCCTTTATTGTGATCTCCGCACACGTACAAGTCATCATTAGCTTCAATATTTTGTGGTGTTGGAAACCCAACTGAGAATGGACTGGAGTCATCATACTTATCATAGTACTCTTCTTCATCTATAGGATCTTCAAGGAACTATATTTTACCATGAAGAACAACCGACCATTTATCATTTGCAGGATCATCGATATAAAATACTTGTTTTGCCTGTGATGCCAATATGAATGGTTCACCCTTCTCGCTAATCTTTTCAAAGTTCACTAAAGTGAAACTGAATTCATCCCCTATAACTCCTTCAGTGTTATCAACCCAATTACATTTGTAGAGAGGAATTCTGAAATCTATGTAGTCAAACTCCCATATGTCTTCAATGACACTGTAATATGACATTTTAGCTTCACGTGGACTCTTATCCTTTGCACTTGCAAAAAACATAGTCGACGCTTGAAGGGTGATCCCACTATTTTGGACGACAATCGTATCATCTTGGTGCTTTGTGTAATATGTGAATCCATTAATGTCATACCCTTCATAAGACATAACATTCAATTTTGGTTTAAAGACGAGGCATTTCATAGTTTCAGTAATATCATCTGGTGTTTGAGATAGTTGATGTAAGACTTTATCTTCAAACCACTTAATAAATATCTTGTTATGCTCTCTAGAAAGCCACATTATATTGCCTCGAGGATATTGTCTCTTGATGAAATTGGTATGTTCCTCGATATAAACACTCACTTCATCCATGTTGTGTAAAATATACAAGTGACCTTGTTCCAACTGCTCACAGCTGATTACTTTCATCCGTGATCCCAAAATTCCTTTTCCAAACCGCTCCTCAATATTCTTGTCAATAACAGGAGTGTAATTACCACTCAGAAAGTCATTGCAAAAATCCATAACTTGTCTCTCTACAAAACCCTCAATAATACTCCCTACAGGCCGATAACAGTTTTGAACATCACTTTTAAAAATGCCCATGTATCGTTCAAAGGGATACATACAATGCAAGAAAACTGGTCCCAACATTTTCACTTCCCTAGTCAAGTGGACAACAAGATGTACCATGATATCAAAGAACAAAGGAGGGAAATACATCTCAAGCTGACATAGGGTAACAACCACTTCTCTTTGCAAATTATCAAGAGTATCAGGGTCAATAACTTTGTTGCATAGACTGTTGAAAAAGAAACAAAGTCTAGTGATTGCAAACCTTACATGCTTTGCCAATATAGATCTAATTGCCACGGGCAATATTTGTTACATTAGAGTGTGACAATCATGAGATTTAAGACCTATCAACTTCAGATTTTTCATTGATACCAATCTACGGATGTTGGATGAGTAACCCTGTGGCACCTTAACATTTACCAAGCATTCACATAAAGCTTTCTTCTCCTTTCTACACAACGTGTAACAAGCGGGAGGTAAGTATGTTCTCTGATTTCCCATTTCACATAAGTCTATTAATTATGACCTTATTCCCATTTCACGTAGGTCCAGTATGGATATTATCCCATCTTTAGTCCTACATGGTATATTCAACAGAGTACCAATGATGCTATTACAGACATTTTTCTCAATGTGCATGACATCGATACAATGCCTGACTGTCAAACAACTCCAATAAGGAAGATCCCAAAATATTAACTTCTTCTTGAATAAAGATTTGTCACTCCATGTGACCATAGTACATTGTGATGTCTTACCAAATTCATTGACAAAGTCGTTTACTATTTCATAAACAACCTCCCCTGGTATAGGTTTAGGTGCACTCCGTTCCTCATTCCATCCATTGAATGCTTTGCACTTCCTACGATGCAGATGGAATTTTGGAAGAAACCTTCGATGAACAAGATATAAAGTCTTGCCGCCATGTTTTGGTCTTGTTGAATCAGTGTTCTCTTCGCATATAGGACACACTTTAGCTCCTTTGACACTATATCCATACAAATTCCCATATGCTTGAAAGTCATCAATAGTGCAAAACAACATAGCATGCAAACAAAATGTCTCTCTTCGTGAAGCATCATAGGTCATCACACCTTCACCCTAGCATTTCTTTAAGTCATCAATCAGAGGTTCAAGATAAACATCGATATCATTTCCAGATTGTTTATGGCCCAATATCAACAATGAAAGCATAACGTACTTATTTTTCATACACAACCATGGAAGAAGATTGTATATAACAAGAATGACTGGCAAAGTGTTATGTTGGCTGCTCAATGTCCCATACGGATTCATCCCATCTGTACAAAGCCCAAGTCTTAGATTCCTAACTTCTTCACCAAATTTAGGGTACAATAGATCAATCTTCTTCCACTGTGGGGAATCAGATGCATGTCGTAGGATCCCATCATTATTTTTCTTAACATCTACATGCCACCTCAAATTCTTTGCATATATTGGATTGGCAAACAAGATTTGAAATCGTGATATTATAGGTAGATACCACATCACCTTGGAAGGAGAACCAATTTTAGACTCCTCTGAAGTCGTCAATTTATACCGTGATGCACCACATTTTGGACAATCTTTCAAATCCACATAGTCCTTTTGAAATAATACATATTCATTCGGGCATGTGTGTATCTTCTTGGCCTCCATTCCCATTGGGAACAACAATTTCTTTACCTGGTATGTTGAGATTGGCAGCTTGTTTCCTTCTAGAAGCATTTCTTTCAACAAAGACAACAATGACGTGAAGCTTTTGTCGCTCCATCTAGTGTTAGCTTTCAGCTTATACAATCTCAACACAGTGCTAAGCTTCATAAACTTAGTACAACCCGTGTATAATGGTATCTCAACATCATGCACAATGCTTCTAAACATGGGAGGTGGATCGCTGTGCTCTACCCCACAACTATCCAACATCGCATCAATGATGTCTATTGGAACTGGTTCGTTCAGATCTACATCATCGGAGGCAATTTCTTCTTCCACACAAGCACTGCTATCGACATCCACTGGTTTCGGGTTTGAAATCTCTCCATGCCAGTGCCATTCTGTATAGCCTTATACAATCCCATTGCACATGACATGACTTCTGATTTCGTCACCAGTGCTGACTTTCAAGTTGTTACCGCAATGCCTACATGGACAATAGAACCTATCTCCATGTTGTTTCCTATGTTCCTCGGCAAATCTAATAAACTGATCAAGACCAGAAATAAACTTTGTGGTGCAGCGATTGCGAATGGACATCCATGATCTATCCATTATATGATCAAAGAGAAAACAAGTATACATTACAACAAGATTAAGGTCTAGGGTTAACCGATTAGAGTTTATGGTTAAAACTTTAGGGTTTAAGGTCTTAAATATAATTAATGGTTAAAACATCCTAAGTGAGATTAAGTGTTCAAGAATAGTCCCAAACTGGGGACTATCCAAGATTTACTCCTAATGAGTATATCTTGGACGGGTTTCTAAGCCAACAAATACATGTGTTGTCATTCTTATATATAATAAATATGTACCACCTATCCCATTCTTAAACACCTAATCTCATCACTAGTAAGTGTATAATGTGTATTGGGTTTTCAAGAAAATTTCAGCAACATTTCCCCGCTGTTCTCCAAGTACATATGTACTTAGAGAACAAATGGGGAAATGTTACCAAAATTTTCTTGAAACCCAATACACATTATATACTTACATCCTAAGTGAGATTAGGTGTTCAAGAATAGCCCCAAATTGGGGACTATCCAATATTTACTCCTAATGAGTATATCGTGGATGGGTTTCTAGGACAACAAATACATGTATGTTGTCACTCCAATACCTACAATCCTAGTTTCATCATTCATATCCTAGGTTTCATGTAACATCATTTAATCTAGGTATCATATTCTATAACATTGATTTCAACATTTCGAGTGTCCATGCATGTTCATCATCAAGATAAAGATTACACATAAATTAGTATGACTTAGGGATGGAAAGATTCATAATTGATTTCAAAATTTCAAACTAGCTCATGCATTATCATCAATCTACATCATAAAATAGGAATTCATGTAGATGTTAGGGTGACAACTACAAAATCAAAGATTTAACATTAGGGTTTTAATACCTTAGATAGATTGATCACAAGATTTCAGCAATATAGTTAATACAAGATTATGGTGAAATGTGTATTAGGGTTTTAACATCAGGGTTTTAATATCTTATTTCAACATGCATCAAAATTTATAGAATTAGGTCAAGCATTAGTATTCAATTGTAAATGTATCTTCTTTTTCTTGCTCCCTCCTTACCAAATTTATAAAAGCAAGGCCACTTCCGTGTGGGTTGGCCACAGCCGTGGCCAACCCACACGGTCGTGGCCTAGCTTTTATCCATTTGGTAAGGAGGAAGAAGGAAGAAGAAGAGGTGGCATATTTCAGCCACCTCTGGCATCCCTATATGACGTCCTTACATGTCAATGGGAAAAAAATGAGCAAGCAAGGGCAGCGGAAGTGGCCTACCTGTCAGCGGCATGGAGGAAGAAGAGAGCAGCTAGCACTGTCCCTATCGGTGGTGGTGGTGGTGTGAGGAGCAGCGGGAGGGAGGAAGAAGAGAGCAGGGGGTGGCGGCGGCAGCGACAGCCACAGGAGCAGGCGGTGTCGACTATAGGAGCAGGTTGGAGCGTGACCACAAATGCGGTGGCATCGAGAGGGGAACAACAGCTTCGGGGGCTAATTTTGTGATGAAACAGATCAGAATGGGGAAGACTCTATTTCTCACGGGGGCTATTAAATTAACAAAGGCGTTGGTTTTCTCCGAAACTGAAACCTAATACCCATCAACATCAGTTGCTAGAAAAAATCGGCGTCCATTGGACAATCTTAACCCTAAAAATTTTCGTAGGGACGGCGCGTGAAACCTTATCAGCGTCGGTTTTTCCACAAAAACCAACAACCATATTGAAACTTTTAGAGGTAATTTTTTTCATCTTTAGGCATCGGTTATTATGTAAAAAACCGACGCCGTATGTGGGGTAATTTTTTTCGCTCAAAAAATTGGATTTGGCGGGCTATTTTAGGCGTCGGTTAAAGTTAGGGAGGCGACGCTAAATAAAAAGTAATACCCGTCTCTGGTCAGTCTTCAAATTTAGATGTCGGTCTCTATAATTAGCTGACGTTGTAGGGTTTAGGCATTAGTTTTTGGTAATAATCGACATCTCTAAATGTGACGTTATAAGCTATTTTTGTAGTAGTTTTCGTGTTGATGGTCATTAGGATGAGAAGTAGGGTATTACTAAACTAGAAAGAAATTTCATAATTATTTATTAGAATACTAATCCATTTCAATAAGTTAAGAATTAATGCTATCCAATTTTTTAAAATGTACACCCAAGAATGTCATTAATGTTCATATATCATGTTAGTTCTCATTCATTATGCAATTTCAATGCATTTTCACCACTTCTCATAAATTTATAGAGAAACATACCATAAACAAATAAATGAATAAGGCCATTCCATTTAGTCAAATTCATATCTGAAAATTTTGCAATATCATTACCTTAATCATGTTATCTCTATAATTTCCAAATATCAAGAACTAGGGAAATAGAGGGTAAATCTAATTATTTGATTATTTAATCTCCTTGTTGATGTAGCAAGGTCATAGTTGTACAAAGTGGGATCGAAGAGGGGATCCACTCTTTACTAAGGGCATATTTGTTACGTGATGAATGGAGGGGAGGGAAAGGGAAGGGAAACACGTCAGACTGTTTAGTTTGACTAAGTGATGGGGAGGGGAGGGGAATGGAGAGGAACTAAGGGGAACAAACCATGTGTATTTTCATCCACTTCTCCCTCATTCTCTCCCCACCAAATCGGAGTGCAGACAAGGGGAAGGGTAAATACGTGATGGTAAATATATTAGAAATGTCATAGAAAAATAGAAAAATGAGAGAGAAAATATAAATAAATTGGTGTAAAAACTAGTGTATCCCACAACTAATGTGAATAGAGAAGTAATATGTCTTGTATATGCCACATCACTTGTAGACATATGGAATGTTGGATGAATATTTAATAAAATTTTGAAGATTTGTTTTAGAAAAAAAAAGAGAACTAAAATATTTTTTTCATATTTAAGAAAAAACTTAAATGTTTATATTTTTTGTTAAGAAACCTAAAAAAGTTTGATATTATGATACAAACATAAAAAATAAAATAAAACTATAGACAATTAGAAAAAATGTGTTTAGACTATGTTAGGAAGTACTAAATATTAAAAAATATGCATCCTTCTATATTTATAAAAATACCTCTTGTATGGCACTTTCAACACATAATCAATATTACTATATGTAATCTTCATCTACATCTTATAATTTTATCATTAGATCTATAGGCTTTGCCTTTTTGAAAGAGACAACACCCTTATTTTTTGTTCATGCATTTATGAAGACATTTTTGTAAGATAGTGTATGTGAATTAATACATAAATATAATTTTGTGTAAAATTAATTTTATTTCGTTAACACTCCATGTCACTATATTTTTTATATTTAAATTTTTTTTCATGCTTTCCTTCCCTTCCCCTCCCAATGGCAACAAAACACGCCAACATAATTGTCGCCTCCCCTTCCCTCCCTTCCCCTCCCCATCATTCACCACATACCAAAGATAGAGTAAAGGGAAAACAAAACTATCCTATTCAAACAATTTAGGAAAGGATATATTTCCTTATTTTCCAATGGTATATATATCATAGATCAAAAAAATTATAAGAAAAAAGCCATTACAAAGTCAAATGATGATTCATATACAATTATTCCTTACCATAAACGGTGGTATCAAAATGTAAAAATGTATGCATCTAATAAATCAAGTGCATGAAATATCTAATGTTGAGGGAAACCCGACTATTTCAAGCTATCCTCAAGTTCAAATACATGAATATGCTCTTCTTGAGTCCCTGTCCTCTAATGTACCTACACTTTGGTGGAAGGTGAACATAACCCACAAAATAGGAAAGAAATGCATATATCAGTAAACACTGAGTATGTGCATATAATTGATATTTGGGTATTACATTAGGTTACAAGTATAAAATAGGATGTCCCAGAAAAGGGGTCATATGAAAGTATGTAAGTTCAAAGGAGTTAAATCAATAGATTGAGGTATAATACTTATGGAGAGAAATATTTTTGATAAAAAAGAAACATATTTCCGTAATAGTCAATAAAAATTTCCAAATAAGCAATATCTTTGCGTTCATAAGCAATGTAGGCTAAATATACCTAAAATAGGGCCATAAGACAATCAAATCATTTCTGAAAAAAGTAAGCATGGAAATGCACACCCCGGGTGGAATATGTACATCCTTTATAAGTATGGTTGTACATAACTACCACTACTCTAGATATTCTTGTCAAACATTTAGCATGCACAAATAGAGTGACAAGACTAGTATTTCTGTCATAATTCACATCAGGTATTAAAAGAACAGCGGGAGAAGTCAGAGTACCTATTTTAAGAGAATAAGTCAACGTCCATGAAAGTTCATAAGATTTCAAATAAGTAAATATGGATGTTTAATTTTGGATTTCTAAAAGGGACGTAGTCAAGTAAATGCCTCACTATAGGAATTTAGATCACAGTCATGATAATGCCCAAAATAAAGTAGGAATTGCACATACATAACCTCTTCACCTAAAGGTTAAATTGATTGATATAATTTGGTGCACAAAGTAAATTTTTTATCTTATAAACACATTAGGTATGTTAGTCAAATAAGAGTTAACATATATATTCATTTCTAGTATAGCTTACATATTTTTCTTACACTAGTTCCGATCACCTAATTATACATTGGGGTTTGTAGTCTAAAATGTTTAGCTTCATAAGTCTAAATTAATGTTTAGCTTCATACGTCTAAAATGTCTAGGTTACATATATGTGTTCATAGTAATATGAATTCCTACAATTTAGGTCTTGAAAAGTTATTTTTTCTCTAGACATGTATGATTATATATTATTCCTAGCATCACATTTAACATAAAAAGTAGTGTGTTTACACATTTTATTGTTCTTGTTCTTGAATACCTCCTAAATACAAACAATCATTATTTGGATGAATTGAAATAAATCTGATGCAAACTAGACCAACATGTTATCCATATATATATATATATATATATATATATATATATATATATATATATATATATATATATATATATATATATATATATATATAGATCTTTGTGTATCGATGGTTATTGATTAGTGAAACATGTAGTCACATTAGCATACTAAGTTTCTTAGCAATGATTGAAAAAAATTCTATATTCCTTTTTAATCATATTTAAACACATATATTAGTATGTCTTCGATCAATACCTATGATGGTAGGCAAGCTATATAACATCATCATTGTGCTCATGCATCAAAATTTCAATTAACTATATTCAACTCATGTTATGGTTTGTTATGTACCAATACGACTATATTTCCATTTCTATATGGTATGCATACGATTGATCGACTAACTAATTAGTTTCACTATTATATTTACTTTGCATCTACTAACTTTCTCATTTACTTGAATCATTGATTATTAACCTAGTATCTTTTTTGAACAAGAGATATTGAGATTAAAGCATTCATTATTGATGTTTCTGAATCATTTGTAGTTTCTCCATGCTAGCATTATATGATAGGAGTTGAGCTTCTCATGGCTAAAACTAAACCCACTATAGGTGAAGAAGGCAGATGCTTCATTTTCAATCTCCTTTAGTCTAATGAGAGATGACGTTTAAGATCCTCAAATTTTGGTAAATTTGAATGCTAAGAATATAAGACTCAATTTGATAAAAAAAACTCTATAATTTCATAATTTATGGGATGATAATGTTATCTTTGTGGCATGGGCTCAACCCATGGCCCAAGTGAGGCCCATGAGATGATTTTATTTGCAAACAGGTCCTTGTTGAACAAGTTTAAGTAAAAGGAATTCATGCATATATAAAGGATAATGGATTTAGGGTTTGTGGAAGTATGGATTGATAGATAATTTTCCAAAATATTCTAATATAATGTGTGATTGAGATAATTCAGCGAGTAATTTATATCTAGCCATGGATGGAAACACAAGTTTTGAGGCATAAAATAAATATATTTTGATCTAAATTTTGGAATACTTAAAGGTAATGAGGAAACTAAAATAATTATAGAATCTCAGATAAAAAAGACTTTCCATGTGAAGTGGGTAATTAATTTTAATAAATCCTAGAAGAGTAAGTTTCATGTGTAAGAGTTATCCCAATAAGTACCATAAATATGATATAAGTTGGGAAAGTTATACATGAGTTTCTCTTCGTATTTTGTAGCAAAAGAATGCTCCTAGAATCCTATAGAAAACTGTAAATGATGAGTGACCTACTTGTAATAATTAAATATTGTTTCCTTATTTCAAGAGTACGAAAGAATATCTAGAAACATCCATTTAACACCAAACTTGGCACAATACGAGATTATAGGATTATAAAGAAAGTTTCCATTTTTGGGACTAGTTGAAATAAAGATGGGAACGAGATATCAATTACTTAATTTTCCATAATTTGAATTTACATGTGAGTCCTCGGGATACAAAATAGGAAAAAAAGTATTTTTGTGCTTATGAAAAATACTCAAGATAATTTATGAGATAGATAACCCAAATATTGGATTATGGAATAAAATCCTGGAATTTATAAGATATTTTGTGTCCAAGATAATTTAGTTGATAATTATGTGTATTTTCCTTTGAATCCAAGCTTTGATTAAATAAGGGAATAGCGAAGAACCTTTCCTTTTCCAAATGAAAGGTAATAGTATGAATATATTTTTTTTAATATGATATGAGGTGTGGTTTTCTTTGTGACTTTTGGGTCTATGAAGTAAAAGATGTGTGATTTTTATTATAAGGAAAGGAGAGGGAGGAATATAGTTATCCATTTCCTGGCGTCATGCATGCCTTGACTTTATCTGAATTTTAGTTGGGGTTAAATTGTTCACCAAGAAAGGTATCTTTTTAATTATTGTGGAAAAGTGATTATGGTGTATTTACATAGAATGTCATATGTAAAAATGTGCCTTGCCACTTTTAGATCTTCCTTGAATGGAAAGAGAAAAGGAGGAAGGGAAACAAGAATGGAAGATGTGAGAGGGTATATATACATATAGGGTTCACAAATTATTTGATTCATACACAACTGGACAACCCTTCTCCCACTCTCCCTTATCTCTCACTATTGATCTCTTGATTAACATCCAACTCCATACTTCTCTCCTAATTCATCCTAGGATCACACCACACAATAGAGCTGCATCATCATGGATTGGATCCACATGGTATTAGCACACTCCCATGAATTGAGAATGTGTTCCAAGAGCCAAGATGGCTCATAATGTGATACTCCAATAGACCTATATGAATGTAAACATATAGGTCTATTGTGTGGTGTGATTGGTGATGATCGTCTTGAGGTTGAGGTTGTAGGTGGGCTTGAGATCACATATGTTGGTAGTTAATGATGAGGAGGGCTTCTAGCCACTACAAAAGACATCAATATTCCCTTACTATTTTGGTTGCAGGTGCATGGAGAAAGGGACATCCAGAGGGTAGGGCTTAGGGGAGAGGAGGAAAAAAAGAATAAGTAGAGATGACAAAGTGTCTTAGGGTGCTGCAAAACCCATCGATGCCTCCTAGATTTACAAGCGATTGACTCCATTTGTCATGGGAAAGGATGATCAGTGGTTCTACTTCCATGGTGTTTGGGTATAAGGAGGAATAAGGATATCAATAACATGGCATGGAGTGGTGTATGGGTTGTTGTGGCTGCCATGCCTGGTACCCTACTATAGGTCAGATAGATTTGATGGACACAATCTGTTGAAGTTGTTGTTCATCATGATGTTGTAGGTTTGCAAGGGAATTCTTGGCAGAGTGGAGATGAGTTTCAGATGAAGGATGAAGGCTATGACAACCCATTACACAAAGAGAGATTACTCAAAATATTAACATAATCAACCTCTAATAAGACACATATAAAAAAGAGGGTTAATTAAAACCGATTAAATTTTCACAAACATACTCAACAGGATTGCATTAAAGCCCAAAATATCATATTATTTCATAAATCTTATCACAAGTCTCTCACAAAGGTTCTGTGACCTTAGCCACAACATATATACAAGAGATATCATCTACATGTACAATGTTAGATTGCTATGAAAGCTCGCATCGATAAAAAAACATATACAAAACTTTCCCACCTAGACTTGAGAGCCTAGGGACGACTCTATAGGACATGATAGACATCTAATCAACTTATTTTGTGTTTCATCACATCAGCTCCTCCTTGCTATCACAGGTTCACTACTGCTACTAGTGATCTCCTAAAAAGATTGTGGTGACCCACGGTGAGACCCATGTTCTAATGAGAGATATAACTCTCAATAATGTTTATTGTTTTGAATAGCTTATGTAATAAAATAGGATAACTGGATTAAGCCCATTAAAGAGATAGATAGATAAAGCAACAGAATGGAATTATCAATCATTAGTTCTTTGTTAAGAGATAATTCTAATCAAAGTCTTAGAAGCTAGCATTATTCTCAATTACTAGATGTAGATATTACTATGAGTACAACCATCATCATGAACACAACCATCATCATGAACCTAACTAGCATCATAAATATCGATAATAATATGAGCATATTTGAATAATAGTAGAATGTCTAACAATATAGCATGTCTATAGTCATAAACAGAACTAATAGCATAAACATAGCTAAAAATATACCATATCTTACAACATAGCTACTTCCTCTTGCTATATTATACATCATCTAAATTTGAAAGAAGTAAATAGGGTTTATAATCCAAAGTGAAGTGTTGTAAAACCCTAACAGATATGATACATGACTGTTTACATATTTTATTAAGCCCTGGGGAGTTTAAGTATACCCCTCAAACTCCAACTGACCACTTCTAAGAAAAAATCAGTTCCGTACAAGATATAGGATGACCATAATCCTAAGATCTCATCCTCCCTATGTCACTACGAGTCTACCGTAGTGGCATATAAGTTAGTATGCAAAACAACACTCTTGGTATATAGGTCATAACAATGGTGATACCGAGATATGACCGCAACCATTCTCCAGCCGAGGTATGACCGCATGCATCCTCAATCATATCACACTTATAATATCTAGGAAACCACCGACAACTGTTATCCTACCGAGGTATGACTGTATCCATCCTCAAAACCTTGGAATCAGGACACAAGGACACATAGTCTCCTATACCCAGATATACTCAAAAATATGCACTCTGAGCTTTCCTTAGGAACACTCATTTCCTCACTGGCAAATCCTGACACTAGAATGGTTCTAGGGCATAGGGAAATACATGATAAGGGCTTCACTTTGATTAGTTATTTCCAATTGGGTGAATTAAGGCTGAATCAAACAAGTTGACAAACAAACCCAAATTTATTTATAGCAAGAATTTCTATGTAACAACTTCTGGAAGATATAAAATGTATAAAGTACAATTCCTTTCTCATGATCATGTCATACTAATCCTTGTCACATCATGAATAGTATCACACCTACATAAGGCTCAACCATGCCGAAGGTCATTAAGACCATCACATTGCATTATCCTACAAGAATCATCATTATCTTTCCATTCCTTACCGAAGGCTTAACAAGCCATAACCATGCATGTGATATACAAGAGTTCATAATGACATTGCATTTAAGAACTATGATGCTCATATGATAGAATATTATGGTTGCAACAAAATTAGGAGGGAGAAAGCATTGCTTATCATTCTTAATCACATGAGGAAGATAAAAGTGATTAACAATCATCACCTACTTGTAAAAAGTTTAGGTTTAACAAGAATAGATGCATTGTCTTTACCAAATCAATGTTTTACAAAACATTAGGTTTATATTCATTCAAGGGCAAAGTTAAGACTATAAACTCATGGGATTAAAACATTTGATTTGAAGTAGTTAAATCCAAACCATAAGATTAGGCGCAACAAGCACAACCCATCAACTCATAGACCACACATCTGACTATCGGGTTACAGTAAGAAAACCATTTAATTATATATATGAATCACCATCATTGAATTACGGTTGCATAAAACATAATCCTCAAATTAGGGCATCAAATACAAACCTTCCAAGGATAAATCCTCACCCAAGAACTTCGGATGTTAGATAGGTAAAACCATGAAATGCGAAATATGTAAAACCTTGCGACATTCATCTAGGAAAACCATCGTGTTGTAACCTAGAAAGGCCATGTATCACCATCAGATGTGAGCCCTAAGTTCACCATCAGTTCTGCCACTAAACACTACCATCGATCTAAAACTTGGAGAAATCAACAAATCAGTAAATAGGATAGCCATTAATTGTGAACCTAGTGATAACATCATATTTCATCACTAGATGGAAGAACATACTCCACTGACCACTGCTAAGTAAAAATCAGTTCTGTACAAGATCTAGGATGATCGGAATCCTAAGATCTCATCAGCCCTCATTCAGTATGAGTCCACCACATCGACACATAAGTCAAGCTGCAAAATATTGTAGTCTTCCCTTGGTATATAGATCATGATACTAGTGAAACCGAGATATGATCACATCCATTCTTCTTCCCATGTATGACGTCTTCCATCCTCAATCATATCACATATGCAATATCTGAGACACAACCGCAATCGTTCTCCTGTTGAGGTGTGACTGCATACATCTTCAAAACCTTCAAATCAGGATACAAGGACACATAATATCTTACACCCCACATACTAAATAGTATGTTCTCTGAGCTTCCCTTAGGAACTCTCCTTTCCCCATGCAGCAAGTCCTGGCACTAGAATGGTTCTGCGACACATGACACTAGATGATTAAGGTTTCACATTGATTAGTTATTGCCAATTGGGTGAATTAGGGATGAATCAAACAAGTGGACAACAAACCCTAATTTATTTCTAGCAAGCATTTGTGTGTAACAACTTCAGAAGATATAAAATGTATGAAGCATAATTCTTTTATCATTATCACGTGATACCAATCCTTGTCAAATCATTAAGAGGATGACACCTCCATAAAGCTCAACCTTGCCCAAGGTAATAAAGACCATCACATCACATTATCCTACAAGAATCATTATTATCTTTCCATGCCTTACCAAAGGCTCAAAAAACCATCACCATACATGTGATATACAAGAGTTCATCATAACATTGCTTTTAAGAACTATGATGCTAATATGATAACATATTAGGGTTGAAACAACATTAAGAGGGAGAAAACATTACTCATCATTCTTAATCACATGGGAAAGCTAAAAGTGATTAACAATCATCACCTACTTGTATTAAGGTTAGATTTAACAAGAATATATGCATTTCCATTACCAAATTTGAGTTCTACATAACCTTAGGTTTATATTCATTCAAGGGCAAAGGTAAGACTATAAACTCATGGGCTTAAAACATCAGATTCGAAGTTGCTAAATCCAAATATTGAATTAGGTGTAGAAAGCAAAACCCATCAAATCATAGACCACACATCAGACTATCGGGTTCAAGGAAAAAAACCATTAAATTATGTATATGAATCACCATCATTGAATCACAGTTGGATAAAACATTACCATTGAATTAAGGCATCAAACCCCAACCTTCCAAGTATAAATATTTACCCAAGAACTTTGGATGTTAGATAGATAAAACCATCGGATGAAAAACATATAAAACCGTGAGACATTAATCTAGGAAAACCATGGAGTTATGACCTAGAAAGACCATGTATCACCATCAGATGTGAGCCCTAAGCTCACCACGGTTGTGACACTCAAGAGTACCATCAATCTAACACTTGGAGAAATAAAAAAATTACTAATTAGGATAGACATCGATTGTCAACCTAGTGAGACCATCGAATTTCATAACTAGATGGAAGAATAGACTTAAAATATCAAGTAAAACTATTGATTCATTCGTAGGGAAAAACCATCATTTGGCTTGGGTTTAAGGAACCATCATTTGAACAAAAAGATTGGAGAAACATGACCATTGGTTCTTGAGAACATCAAGCCATCAAAATATAAACAAGGTGTGGACCATTAGTTGGCACAATAAAGTCAACCATCAGGTGTTGAGGCAATAAGGAAAAACAATTCATATCACCTAAGCAATACCATCGTTTGTTGAGGTTTATAAAACCTTCAATCAAATCAGCCAATGAGAGAACCAATACCATCATTTCTTAAGAATAAGAAGGTCCAAAATAGAATCTAAGTCTAGGCCATTGGTTGGAACAAGAAGTTTCAGACGAAACAACACAAAAACCAGTTCATCGAGTTGCAATACAAGGAGGGAAAATCAGCTCAAATCCTTAGGAAAGAACCATCATTTGTGAGAGTTAAGATAACCTCGATCATTCAATGATGGAGACAAGATAACCATCATTTCTTGAGCTCACTAAAGTCATCAGAACATCAGCTAAAGTACCATCATCGTGCCTTCCCAAAGGCCAACCCATCACGTGACACAACAATAGGGAAAACATTTCAAGGCACCAAGGTAAACCATTGTTTCCACCACTCGAACAACATCAATTATCATGATTATGGAACCATCGACCATCCAAAGATAAAAGTAATATAACCATCGGTTCTTGGGATTCTAACAAGGCAATCAAAATAGTAACAAAACAAAACCAACATTCTATACAAGGAACTAGCCATCAGATCACGAAGAAAGGTAGAAATCAACTCAAAATAGGTCAAGAACAACCCTTAATTAATTTTCATCACAAAACACCCTCAATTCATGGACAAGCAATGTCTAAATCCCACACACAACTAAGGAGTGTAACAAGAAGATTATCTACTCAAGAATCATCATATACATGCAATATTTAGCTTATGATTTGAACTTTCTACTCATTACTATGTTTTGGAGCAAGATTTGTTCATGGCTAGTTAGAAGTAGACAATAAACGTGAAGAAAGTTATATAACTCACCTCAAGTATGAAGATGAGACTGCAAACAACAAGATGGCTTGAGGAAGTAAAGAAGAAAATCCTTTCTTTAGGCTCCCCACTCGTCCAAGCTAGCTTTTGTCCAAGAACAAGCAACCCTAGGTCAAGGAAGCAAGAAGAAAGGTGTTCTTTAAGAGTTCTAGAACAAACTCCACCATGGAAACCATGGATCACACCAAGAAGAAGAGAGGGGAAGGTAGCACAACAAGGAAAATGAAGGGCAGAGAGAAGATCTTACTTGCTTGGTTCAAGAACAAGCTAAGGAAGCTCCAAAACCTTGAAGGGAGGTTAGATCTGAATCCCATGAGCCATTCAATCCAACACATGAGATAAAATATCGGGCTATATCACACAAAGTAGGTTACCTATGAGGGATAATCCTAAGTTCAACCCTTAGATAAATGTCACACATCCAAAACCAAGGTGCATCTAGGAGCCCCATGGAATGACTAACTCAAGCATGATAAAAACATGTGAGGCACACCACGAATGTGAAAATTTGCAAGATAAACCTTAGATATGGGTAAATATCATAAAAGTCTAAAACATGCACATATATGCATAACTTGCTCAAGTAGTTTCCAAATTGGACCAAACTTGAAACATAGAATAATTAACTGATAAGAAAACATAAGCACGAGTTTGATAAAGAATCTAAGCATCCAATTAATAATTATTAGGGTTTAGGCTAGGTCAGGGGTATTACAAAGGTGGTGGTTTTTGGCCGGCCTATTAGAGTCGCACACTTGTTGTACATGCATGGATGAAGAGATGGGCCATGATGCTGGTTTCACTAGTGGTGGCACCTTGTTGTGGTCATGGAAAAAGGCACAAGGGGAGATATAGGGGTATGGATGGCTAGGGTTTCCATGGGAATAGGAGAAGAGAGAAAGGACAAAGAGGAAGAGGTAGAGCGAGAGAAGGCAAGGGAGGTCGAGGAGGAAATGGAAAAGGAGCAATAGGCATCATCATGGCAGCTTGTGTAGACTCTAAGTTGAGTGCACCAAAGGGGAAGGAGCGTCAAGTTAGATGGAATAAGGGAAATAGAAATATAAATATATCATAATAACAAAATTAGTTACTCTTAGGTTATTTAGTTTAATTTGGGATCCACCAACGACCAAATATACTAACTTTGTATGGTAGATAATTAAAGTGTATCAAACATGAATATGAATTATTTTGTCTTTTGGGGTCAATTAGGTAAGATTTAATTACTTTGTATATTAATTGGGTATTGTATATATTTTATTACTCTCTTTAATCAATTTTTTTTTAAGACTCTAGAGATTAGCTGTTATTCATCCCGTTCTCTAGTACGGGCCAAATACAGTTAAGTAGAATGTTTACATCCTTAGATATCCATGCTGGCTGAACAGAAAAGAAAGTGAAATTTAAAGAAAGATACATAGATCTCTTTGCTAGGGTGTCAGCCACTTGGTTGTGTGCTCTGCTGACGAAGACAAGCTGAAGATTGGGCAGATGGATTTTTGCCTGGGCGTATTCTCTTTTTAAGGGTTCTAGCTTGCATGCGGCCAGACCAGTATTATGGAGAGAGCTAATAGCCATTGATGAGTCTGTGAGTATCATCAGAGTTTGCCATTTGTTGTCGATGCATAATTGCATTGCGTAGAGGATCCCTCTGATTTCAGCTTCAAGCACTGAGGTGGCCAAGCCGTACTTGCCACTGCCACGGAGATAGCTGCCAGAGCTGCTGACAGCGTGAACTCCGAGTCCCATCCTGTGTGAGTGGTGTTGGAAGGCGGTGTCCAAAAACACAAGCTGGTGGTGTCGCTGCGGCCTGGGCGGAGGTCGATGGGTTCTGATTGTGGTGGGTTTAGAGCTTCTGTTGGTCGCTATGATGGCATCCATTTTTTCTTGGATAAAGGAGACTGTTACTGAGGTAGGACGTCGTTTGCCGTCATGGAGGTGCGCATTGCGTGCTTGCCAAATAGACCAGCATCCGGCACAGCACAAAGTGATTGCCTCCACTGAGACTTTGCCCCGAATGATGTAGGTGATCCATTCATCGCCGGAAGTAGTAAAGAAGGTTGGGGCCATGTGCAGCGACCTCCACACAACCTTGCTCGAAGGGCAGTCTCTGAGACAATGTGTGATGGTATCCTGGTCCGCACGGCAAATCGGGCAGAGGGGGTCATTGCTTATGTGTCGACGCACAAGCTCAGCTTGGGTTAGGAGGGCCTTGTGCTTATGAAGCCAGCAGAACGTACAGATCTTGGGGGGCATAGGCAGCTCCCATATACTTGTCCAGGCGTTGTCAAAAGAGTGTGTGTTCTACAGTGGTTTAATCCATGCGTAGGCAGAACTAGGAGAGAAGTCTCCAGATGGGGTGAAAGGCCATGACCAGGCGTCCGGTCCGGCAGAAGTAACAGGCACACAGGTATTCTCAATATGTGACCATGTTAACGGTGGAAGGTGGGCATGGATGAAGCTCCAGTCCCAAGCACCAATGGAGAGCACCATGCTTTGCACTTTAAGGTCTTGAAGGTCGTCTGGGATTATGACTGTGGGATCCAAGTTGACGACAGATTTCCCTAGAAGCCAATTGTCATACCAAACGTTTGTGTCTGAACCTGAGTTCACCACTTTGTGACAACAATCTTTAAGCTTGGGAAGGTGCTTCCTGATGAAGGACCAAGCAGCAGAGCCCGGGGCTTTCAAAATAGAACCTTGTTTAATGTATTTATGCCGCATAACATCGACCCACTGTGTTGGGGCGCCATTTAGGAAGTGACAGGCATTCTTCAGCATAAGGGCGGTATTTTGGTCTCTGGCTGACTTGAGTCCAAGACCTCCTTGAGCTTTACTTCGCGTCACCTTGTCCCAGGAGACCAGGGAGAGTTTCTTTTGTTCTCTGCCTCCAGACCACAGGAAGTCCCTGACGTGTTTGTCGATATCGTCGCAGAGAGTGGGCGAGAGATGCACGGTCTGCATGGTGTATGAAGGAATGGTCTGTAAAGCAGACTTGGCAAGAGTAATCCGGCCGGCAAGGGAGAGGTGGCAGGCAGACCAATTATCCATTCTCCCTTTTATGTTTTGAAGAATGTATGCATGAGTTTGCTTGTTAACTCTGTGGTGAAGCACGGGGACGCCCAGATAGCGGCCAAGATCAGTCATGCCTGGGATTCCCATACGATGGCAGAAGACTCATTGTTCGGCTGTAGAGGTGTTGGATGAGAAATAACAACAAGATTTTTCTTTTGAGACAACCTGTCCAGAGACTTTTGAGAAATGTTTTAGGACTTTGTTGATGATCAAAGCTTGCCCAAGAGAGGCCTCGGCCATGAGGACTAAGTCATCAGTGAACATCACGTGTGAGAACGCAGGTCCATCTTTGGTGATCAGGATCGGCTTCCATGTCCCTTGTACAACCTCAGCATTGATAGCATGGCTTAAGCGTTCCATGCATAGCACGAACAAGTACGGGATAAGGGGGTCTCCTTGCCTAACCCCCTGCGTAGTAGAGAAAGGCTCCATAGGTGCACCTTCCCAGATGATCGAGGTGTTGCCGATGGAGACAATTTGCATGATCAGGGCAGCCAAGTAGTTTGGAATGCCTGTCTTCTTTAGGGTGTCTGTGATAAAGGGCCAGCTCATTCGATCAAAGGCCTTTGATAGGTCAAGCTTGATAGTGACCCCCTTCCTCCTGCCTTTCATGTTCTTCATGGAGTGGACAACCTCCTGGATGAGGAGGATATTGTTACTGATACGTCTGCCAGGGATAAAGCTTTACTGGTGAAGAGATACCCAGTCGCTGAGGAAGGGTTTCAGGCATTCCACTATGACCTTGGAGATAAGCTTAAGACAGTAGTTATTTAGAGAAATCGGCTGTAGGTCACTGCAACGTTGTGGATGGCTGGTTTTGGCAATGAGCACTAGTAGGGAATCTGCCATACGAGGGTCAATTTTGCAGGTGGTGAAGGCTTCCTGAACCGAAGAGATGAAGGAGCGTCCGACATGGGACCAGTGACGCTGGACGAATCCATTGTGAATACCGTTCGGGCCTGCGGCCTTCGCAGGGGCCATGAGGAAAAGAACATGCTTTATCTCATTTTCATCAGGGATGGAGGCGAGGAGCTGTGGGTTGGCCGGTGGACTGAAGGCGCCTGTGTATGCCGAGATGGCACTGTTATCCGGCTGGTTGTGGCATGGACTGCAAAGAAGGTTGGTGAAGAAAGTTTGAATCAGCTGCTTGATGCTTGCGGTAGATGTGATCTAGGCCCCATTCTCATCACGGAGTCTAGAGATCTTGTTATGGTGTCTTCATGCTTTGAAATAGGCATGGAAGAATTTATTGTTCCCATCTCCATATTTCAGCCAGTTGATGTTGGAGTGTTGTTTCCAGTCTGCCTCTTCTCGTATAAGAATGGAACTCAATTGTTCCTGGAGCAACACACAATGCAGTTGAGTAGAAACAGAATTAGATAACGTCTAGAGAGTCAATTATAATGCTATAAATAGAATATTACCTAATTTCCTCAACCAACCCAACTAGGTAACGTCTAGAGAGTCAATTAGGGTTTTATTCCATAATAAATGTATTTATGTGAATAACCTCATTATTCAAGTTGATTAATCATTTTCATAATTCTCCATATCAAAGGTTGTTGGTTGAATTTGATTATTATTAATCTCCCATTAATTCTTAACTTCTGATTCTTGAGAAAAGGGGCCTAGAATTATGATAGTAGTAGTCATGAGGAAAAGAATGGGTTAAGCCATATGCCTAGGATTAGGTATGTTACTGTAATATCCTCAATTTGGTGATTTTGGTAATATCTAAATATAAGGCTTAAATTGAAAATTAAATTCCCTAATTGTAATTGATAGAATAAGAATGTGATCCACTTTTTAGCATGGGTGCAATGGTCTGTGAGACTATTTGCCTTGAAAATAGGTCATTGTGGTTTAAGAAATAAAATATTTCATACATTAATAAAGACTAATGGCCTTATGGTTTGTTAGCGAATTGAAATATGAGATAACATGCAAGTTTTCCAAAGATAAGAAGATATGTGATGTTTCATATAATTAAGGGAGTAACTATCTAACTGTGAATGGAAACATAAGATTTGAGGCATCAAAAAATGTAATCTCACCTCAACTTTTGGAATACCCAAAGATAATAAGGAAATTGTTTTTTATTCTAGAATTTCATAGGAAAAGGACTTTCTCGGTGGTTTGGGTAATTCATTTAGTGATATTCTTAAAAGAGCATATTTTCTATATGAAAGATATTCTAATAAATCCTACCAATTAAATATAAGTTGGGAAAAATATTAATGAGTTCCTATAATCAATTTAAGGAATATATCAAAAAGAGTTAAAGAATAATCTAGATTTCAAGTCATAAGGAGTTGAGAAACAATTTAATGATCAAATTATCCAATATGTGAAATATAGGTAAATTTTTTCTTTTATGGATTTTAGTGTGTCAATCAAGTAAAGTTGGTGATTAAATTATGGATATATGTGTCCCTATTTTGGGAATATATTGAATGTTTTCCTTTTGACAACCATACACTCTTGTTCCATGAGTATTTGTCATAACTGTGAGAGAGAAAGATATTAGTAGGAGGAAAGTAAAAAGGAATACTTTGGATAAGCCATATAATCATGCACATTACAAGGGGACAATAAAACTAGAAAGTTTTTATGGTTAGGATGGAAACTATCCCAAAAGTGGCAAGACCTGTGGAAGGTTTCCATGAGCACAACATATAAGGATGTAGGATCTATCCTTCATGTTGGATACCCCCTTCCTTCTTTCTTCATCATCTTCCTCCTCCTAAGATTTAGGGTTTTGCCTAGAACTCCTAGTATCACATCACCTTCACAGATGGGCATGGTTCCTAGCCTGTGTAGCCATGGGAAGCCCTAGAGATGCAATGCAAAGCTCCCTCTCAGCTTCACCCCTTCATCCTCCTTCCTACCGGTAATACCTTCAGCAATAGCCAAAGACATTGGCACTTTAATACCTAGCTAGGAATGAGGGAAGATCCCTCTCTAGTCTCCACTTGCAATGCCATCATCCACACAATATCTTGGTCAGTGTCGCCTTGATCTGAGGTAAGGAATACCTACCTATAAACTCATTTTAAAAATTGTTGTTTTTCGCTTCGAGGAGCTTTATTCTCTGTTAGAGTCCATGTCATGCAAGCTACCTCAGACTAGGCCTGTGGCCCTAACATGTTGAATAGGGGGTGGTAGAGGTGAAGGTGCCCTCACATGGTCCTCCCAACGCGTTGGAGAGGAGAGACAACACAATTGTAAACTTGTGGTGACGGTAAGGAGAGATCGCGAGGAGGAATATAGATCAGATCGATTTGATTAATATGCCCCTCTCATGCATGAGAATCTGACTCACAACACGAGAGCAGTCAGGTCTTACCTATCACTTAGACTTGGCTCTGGGATAAATAAGAGAACACTTACATTTGATGACATATCAACTGTTAATTGGTCCACTAATAGTTTATTTGTAAATTATGTATTAAGAGCTTGTTTCTCAGAAAGTAATGAAATTATATATGGATTTTATCAAAAAAATGAGGGGAACATAAATAAAATATAATTGAGACTTAATTCTGATCTTCATTCTAAAATTTGGACCAATACATGAACAAGTGGTGATTAAAACATTAAACCCTAGATTTTGATGAATAGGTTCTTAACCATGCCAAATATGTTTATTTTAAACATAATATGATATTGTTGAATCTAATGATAATACAAGATGATCATGATAACAATTATGAATAATTAGGATTTATAAAGTGGATGATCATACATATTACAATTTGGGTTTTGAAATGAGGGATAATTACTTGTGATAATCTTAATGGAATTAATCTAATCTAGATGTTCATAATGAAATGATATGATGGATCTCATGATTGGCGATTCACCTAATATTTTATATGTTATGGAATCACAGTTCGTACCCTTATTCCCTATCTAAACTCAAGATGACCCTCAATCATAGATTTGGACCCGAGTACACTTTAGGATTTACATACATGCAGATTGAATGTTGAGTTGCTTGGATTCATCTTTGCTTTCTTGATTGGATGATATGGTTAACGTACTTGAATTATTATTGCATGGTATGTATGGTTCATCGTTGAGGTATGTGGTTATGATTATGATACTCGCAATATCATTTGTCAGTGTTTGCTGAGAATTTCCCAAAGATTGATGAAATAACATGTTGGATGTTTATTTACATTTTGTTCAATTATAATGCCACTATGAGTATCACATAAAGTAATACATAATATTCTAAACCCTAGTTTGACATGAATCAAGGGGTGATGCACATGATCCCTATAAGGGATTATGATTACACCCAAGATAGAATAGCAAGTATAGGTTATAAATGTGATGAAATTTCTGGTGTGTTTCTCAAATGCAACAAAACAATCTGGAAAAAGATGATATCAAAGGGGAGAGTCAACACCACAACAAATAGGTAGCAATGGCACTTTCTATCCCAAAAAACTACACCATATTGCTTGGTGCATTTTTCCTAGGGTCACACACTAATCAACTGAATGGGAACTAGATGCAACCCTAAGAGATTTTCAAATAGACTTGGTATCTTTTGAATTTATAAAGCCCTAATAGGCTCAATTACATATATTAACACACTTACCTACAAGTGCATGGGGTTGTGTTATTGTATAGTAGTGCGGCAAGTTAGGGGTCAAACCCAAGAGAGAAATGGGGCACTAGCACTATGTTAGTTTAGGATAGGTTCCTAGTGTGGAGTCTAGACATGAAGGGTTTGAAGGTTGGTTTGTTGATTACACTAATATGGGTCAAAAAAGAAATTAAAGGAGAAAAAGAATCAAAACCTAAGTTAATCCTATACAATTAATTTTAATGAGAAAAAGAAAACAACTAAGCAAGGAAAAGAGATAACTACACTTTGGAAAGAAAAACAAGACTAACACTACACTAGACTAGCAAACTAGGCAAAATAGAAATTAAAGACCTAAACTACCAATAATAAACTAGGAATAGGGCAAGAGACTAATTAATCAAGCAAAGAGCTAACTAAGCTAACACTAGCTAAGGAAACTAGGATTTTAATGCAACTAAGAAAAGTGTGGGCTATCTGGGGGATGTACTTGTCAATTAGTTTGGGGGTGATGACATGTGAACATTAGTTTTCCATTTAGACTACCAAACGAAACAACAAGTTAGATGCTAATGAATTTTCCTAGACTACTAATTGAGCATGGATAACTTAAGTGTGTATTGGGGAACTAGTCTCTATCACCTCCTACGTACCCTGACGAGGATCACCTGGATTAGCATTTAGGTGTCAATCAATTAGGATCTAAACAAACTAAGGTTTCTAGAATAGGAATTATTAGGGTAATTAGGGTCCGAAGGTAGTAATATAAGGTGGAGGTGAGGTTTTAGACCTCACATCACCCACATTCTAGCTTTGAGAAGGCTCCAAGCTAATTACACATAATTCACCTATACTAGCTACTTAGATCTCTCACTTAGGTGTAGGAGAAATGATTAACATGTAGGAAAGTAAAAAGCTAACTAGGGATCCATTAATTGGACTTGGAAGCAATTCACAAAAAGAGCCACATATAAGCAATTTTCCTAGAATCTAGGTGATTTCAAGAATAAAACAAAAAGGAATTTATGGGGAATGAGATAGAAATAGAACATGCATTAGCAAAGAAAGAACAATGTTTACATGTCATTTTCCCCGAACATGGTATCAAAGTAAAATTTTGAGCCCCGAATAGCCCACCTAAGGGGCCTAGATACTCATGCAACAAGAAAATACAAAAAGAAAGGAATACAAATGTGTATATGTGAGAACCCGTCACACTAAATGAGGTTACTCAAAACATTAAACACAATCGATCAATAATTAATCACAAACCCAGAAAAGAGGGTAAATTAAAACCGATCTTAACATCACCACTTGCTTAGAAACATTTACATTGAAGCCTAACATTTTTCTTGTATTCATACGATGCCATGAAATTGATACAATTTGTTCCATGGCCTCAGTCACACAATATATTCAAATGAGAACATAATTCATACATTCCACAAAAACCGACATTAACATGCTAACAAAAGATCGATTCGTTTGAAACATCATATAAAAACTTTCTTGTCTAGACCTGAGAGTACACAGATGACTCTAGGACACACTAGACATCTAATAACCTTCCCTAAGGTCCATCATCACAACTTTTCCTCACTACCAAGAGTCTGCTGCCATTGTTGCCGATCACCTAAAAAAAATTTGGTAACCCACGGGTGAGCCTCATATCCCAGCGAGAGATATAAATCTCGACACCACTTATTGATTACAATAGGTTAAGCAATTAAATAGTTTAAGAATATTAAACTTGTATAATAAATAGGCTTAGTAGTAGAGATAATTAACAAAATACATAAAGGAGAAGATAACAATTATCATCTTTAGCCTGACTATCATCCTCTACCATGATAATAGTATAAGAAATTCAGTATTATGTACATAACTAGCATCATAATTAGGTGTAGTAGCATAGCGTCTTTACCATCATAAATAAGTCTGGCAGCATAAGAATAGCTAACAACATTAACATATCTATCTAGGTTGAGAAGATATATATCATAAGTAGAAGCATCTGAACTATCATCGTCAATATAATCAACAATAGCAGTATATCTATCAACATAGCATGACTACTATATGTACACATGTACATCATGAGTATTTCTACAGCATAAACATACCTTTTATCTCTTAATGCACTAATCATCATTTCTATGTAATAAGAGCAAACAAGGGTTATGATCCAATGTGAAGCATTGTATATAACCCAAAATAAATATCCTACACATATGTATTACATCTTTTATTACACCTTGGGATGTTTGAGTTGTACCACTCAAAGTCTAACTGACCCCTGTGAAGGTCTATTCGGTTCTGTATAAGATCTAGGAGAGCCGACATACTAAGATCTCTCCTCTACCCGATCCATTCGGGCTGAAAAGATAGTAATATATTAGTCAATGTTTCTACTACAATGACATATAGTCAAGATGCTAACAGCTAGTCTGCCCTTGGTACAGGTCATGACACTAGAGAACATCTCATGGATGGCCATTCTATAAGAGGCATCCTACAATCATACTGCTTCCTTTCACACATCAAAATATCAACATATATGAGGCATGGCCGCAACCATCCTACATAAACTACAGTTGTGGATGAAAGCAGGTACTCATCTTGTGCCTCCACATATTCGACAATATGTGCTTTGAGTTTCTTATAGGAATTTCTCGTTTCACCATTAGCAAAGGCTGACACTGAAGATGGTTCGATGATACAAGGAACTACATGATTAGGGTTTCACTTGATTAGTTATGCCAATTGGGTGAATTAAGTCTGCATCAAACAAGTGTACATACAAAACCCAATTCATCTCTAGCAATCATATAAGTATAACAAATTCAAAAGATATAAAATGTATGAAACATATTGTTCCTCATCAACACATGATACTATTCATTTCCATTCAAGAGACTACACTTGTCACCATACTATTACAGGTTATAAATCCTTATTACAATATCATAGGGTATAAACCCTTATCAACATAAGAGGATTACACCTCATTCAAGGATCAATCATGCCCAAAGGTCATAAGACCATCATATCATTCCTTGCATGATCATCATTATCTTTCCATGCCTTATAATAGGGCTTCAATAAACATCACCATACATATGATAGATAGGCTTGACATGATATTGCATTTAAAGAACTAAAAGGTGTTTACATGATAACATTGCAAGGTTATCTTAGCATTAAGATCATTCCTTCAATTATATGACATATAAGAAGGCTATGTATGCTTAATCACCATTACACTTATAGTTTACATGTTTGTAAGGAAGCATCAATTATGAGACTATAATAATTACTGGTTAACATATTAGGATTTCAACAGACATTAGAAAGTATATTCCTTCATTAAATCATACTAAGAAGCTAAGCATGATTATCCCTTCTTATTTATTTTGCATTCAGAATAAGTTCAACAAGATAGATTACACTAAATTATAGTTCAACTATCCTAACTCATGGCATCCCCATCCGGTCATATATGCATAAAATAAAGCATCACCATCACATTCCATACCATCCTCATGTATGGATCCATGCATAACTCAAGGTATTGTCATAGAATATAGTGTTTCTGCAATTATAAAAGAGTACTCTATTATTCTATTATTCATCCAAGAGAGGTTGATCATGATTAATCACCATCTTCTAAGTACATTAGGATTATGTGTAACAAGCCATATCCCATTAGGGTTGTATATCAACAAAATATGGTCATTATAATTTCTATTCATATGAGGGAAAAGGTAAGACTACCTAAATAAGGGAAAACATCTATTAGTTTCACATCATTTAAACTTTACCAACATACTACAAGCATCAACCCAGAACCGTTGGGTGTTGAGGAAGTAAACCCATTGGCTTCTTACATAGTTAACAACTTGAACAAACCACCTATAAAGAGATCAAGTTGTGACCTATAAAGAGTCACCATGTAAACCTAAAAATCTCTTGTTTTATAACATAAAAATGTACCATTGGTTGAGGGGTTAAATCTCATCATTAGTTGCATATTTAAAGTAGGTCATCAATTGTCCACAATCAAGCTCCTTAGGTTGATCACAAGGAGGAAATCATGAAATTCACCTCATAATTACCAATCCATTACATTAAAGACTTAATTCTAAACTATAACATGTTGAAGCACCCAATCTCAACCATTTGAACAAGTTCATCATTCAAAACCATCAATTAGAGTGTAGGTCTAACCCTTGAATCATTTGATCCAAGAAACCATCGGTTTTAAGCTTAAATGAAGTAATATTTCAAACCTTGACTCACCATCGGTTGTGGTAAACTGAGCCACCATTGGTTGTGACACATTGTATCACCATCAGTTGATGGGGTCACCACTACCATCGGTTGACACCTTTGGGTGATGTACTACTATCACATCGGTTGCTATCAGCTTTAGGGCATTAAACCATCGGTTGATATGATTTTGAAATAGTCTAAAACTAACCCAAGGTGTGACCATCACTTGATACCACTGATTCTTAGCATTGGTCATCACCATCGGTTCACATAGAGGCAGCACCATCAGTTCTAGTGTAAGGTCATCTATCAGTTCAAGTAGAATAGCTGAAAACAACTTAAAACCTAGGTATAAGTCATTGTTTGCTAGGTCCCAAGCACCATAGGTTTCCAAGCAAACCTTATATAAGTCTTATCTCACCTAAACAAGGTCGTTCATTTGGTTTTAGGTCCACCTAGAATTGGAAACTAAGCAAGTAATACCATAAATATCGAAACCCTAGGTAAACATAGCTTTTATATGCATAAATCTTTATTTTAGAGTAAGAAATTGAGTAAGCAAGCTTGTAGTAAGCAATAAACGAGAAGAGTGTCATAAAGCTCACCTCTACAAAGATGAGTGGGCTCTAAAAAACAATAAAACTCTAGCATGAAAGGTGGAAAACCCTAGTTTAAGCTTTGAACTCAACCAACTAGCTTTCTCTTCACAAGGGAAGCAAACCCTAGTCACAAGGAGCAAGAAAGGTGAGTTCCTTGAGATTTAGAGTAAGTTTTACCATGGAAAAGCATGATTCCGTCCAGGGAGAAGGTAGGAGTAAGAAGAATAGAAAAGAAATGAAAGAGAGAAGGAGAAACTTACTTGTTTAGGTCGGAACAATCAAAGATGCTCCACAAACCCTAAAAGAAGGGTAGATGCGAGCTCTAGCCACTTACACAAGGAGATCGTCCACATTCTTCTAACTTGGGAACCTTCTCCACCACCAAGTAGGGGAAGAATAAGCTCTGGATGGCATGGGAGAGATAAGGGTCTAAACATTTAGTTTGGGTACCTAAGGATAAGTATATAAAGCTTAAGGATAAGGGAGAGAAGAAGCTTGAGGTATCCTAGTTGCTCTTCATGTTTCCATGGTTAAGAGCTTTCATGGCCATGCAAGCAACAACTGCACCAGTTTTGGCAGTCTACTAGACCACCAGATGATGAATCTACAGTCCCACCTCTAGTTTTTATGCATGGGAAACCATCGATTCTTGAAACCCTAGCTCATTAGGTGATGAACCATCATTTGATCATCCTTTTTAAGTGAACCACCAGTCCAAGTGAACCCAAACTAGAAAACCATCGAATTAAGGCCTTCTAGGATGACCATCCATTGTCACCACATGCTGGAGATAATCAGATGTCAAACCAAATAGGGGGACCATCATTTGATGGATCGTAAAGGTAGCTCATCCATGAAGGGGAAAAACCCTAATTCACCATAGAAGAGAAACACCTCCAAACCAAGGTACAAATGGGCTCCCCATGGCACAAAAAGATGAATCATGATAAGATAACATCTAAGTAACATAATTAATGTGACAAATTGAAAGTAAAACCTTAGATTTGGGTCGATTGCAGAAAAGCCCAAAATGTTCACAAAATTGCATAACTTGCTCAAACATTGTCCAGGTTGGACCTAACTTTAAACTTAAGCTTGTCACATGATATAAAAACATATAACATGGTTAGTATAAGATTTAAAGCACTCAATTAAGAGAATTAAGTATGTTTGACCTTTTAAGCAAGGTTAGGGGTCTCAAAGTAGAGGAGTGGGAAGCCATGACGAGCTCTATGGAGACTCCTCCTTCTCCACCTCCTAGAAGAAGTAACTCAAGAACCTCCCTGTAAAGTAGGTAGATGGCATGGGTGTATGGCGAAAAATGGTCAAAAACCCTAAAATAGGTGTTTTTGAGGTGGAAGATGATGAAATGAAGGTGGAATGGAGTGGGAATGAATTGGGGGCGAAATGTGGGAGATGAGAGTGGTCTACTAGTGGCTAACCTTAAGCTAGAGCCACCACCCAAGTATATATAGGTGGTGGAGAAGCACTAGGTTAAGTGGGGGGAAATGGGAAGTGTAGTGCAAAACTGCTATTAGGATTGTATGTAGCACGGCTATGCTAGGCAGCATGGCCGTGGTGGGTGTGGGTCAACATGGCCATGGTTGAATGGAATGATGAGGTGGAATTGGTAAAAAGTAATAGGTGAATTTGGGGATTTTGAATGGCTGGTAGCATGGTCATGGTGGTCATCCCACAGTCATTTTGGCTCTAGAGTGGGCTGCCAGTTTTGAGTGGAATGATCATTCTAATGTATTGACAACACCATCGTGCTGCCTGGAACGGTCGTTCTGTGTCATTATGGCATGACCATGCTACTTTGCATGACCATGCTGCTGAATTGAATCTTCATTGCTTAAGTCTATGATTTTAAGTGAACCAATACGGCCATTCTGGGGTACACGGTCATGCTTCTCTCTTCAGCAACACCTTGAGTTTGTTCTTGGTTCATCCCTAGACATCTTTGCTTCAATTGACCTTTGCCCACTAGGGGTAGGTTGAAGGAGACTTGGACTTCACTTTGGGTCTCTCTAAGGGTAGACAAACCCTATGATCTTTCTTTGTCTCACTCTTTCGTCCAAGTGTGGTCCAAATACCTGAAAAACATGCAAATAACGTTCATAAGTGCATTTTACATGAAATCACATAGTTGGGGAAATAAAATGTAATATAACAGGTATACATGTAATGAAACTGCAATAAGACATAATATGGAGCCCTAAAATAGGGCAACATTGCCACCCCAAACTTAAAATATACTTTTCCGCAAGTACGCTCCAACTCAATATCTATGCAATTTTTTCTCAATCAAGAAATGTCAAATGCAATGCAATAGATGAATAAACCCAAGGGAGTTATTAGAGGATTTTCTGAAAGACTGAGGTGTCTAGAAAAGGATCACGTCTGGGGGCTGGCAAGATTTTCCTCTGCACCGCTAGTCAGAATACGAGGACTCCCAGATTAGTGTGTCTGCCTGGACGACGTCTTAGAATCTGACAAAAAATAAGATACCTTGAGGACTCTCTCATCTTGTTCATCCCTTCTCAACTCAAATGTTGTTAAGGAACTTAAGTATTAGGGTTTTCTCTCTTTTCCTCACTCTCTTGAGGTATGGGTAAGGTTGATAAGGTTTAAGGAATCCTCCACCAAATTAATAAGAAGCATGTAAATATGATGTCATGGACATAAGCTTAATGGTTTAATCGTAAAATAAAGAATAGATACATGCTTAGGTCATATGACATAGGTTTTCATGCCCTCAGGAGAGACCTGAGGCTAGACCTTCTTGTCAGGAGGATAAGTAAAGAGAGAGTTCGTCTTGGAGGTAGAGATCTCCATTACAAGTGGAAACTTGGAACATCCTATGAGGATGGTGTTAACCCTAACCCTAAGTGAAGGTTAGAGAGAGAGATGACATGATGAGGTGTTTGGATAGACATGCATTGGATACCATATGAGCCATGAGGGGTTGCATGACCGAGTACCTTTGGCGACCCAACCCTAGGAAGGGTCATGCATGTTAGAGTGAAGGATAGCTCCTTCATTGATGAGGTTAGAGAAGAACCTATGGAAACCCCATGAGCTTATATGAGCATGGCATGGTAGGAACCTAGGATACGTCATTAGTGTGAGTAGTAGGTTGAACCCCTGGCCAGGATAGTTATGGATAATGTTGAGCAAACATAAGCGTGAACATAAGTTTCAACCATGTAGAGGTATGCTTGTGAGCTTGATCCTTCATGGGGGAGGACCTCTGGTAGTAAGGTTGGATGTGGAGTTAGCTCTAGAGAGAGAAAGCAGAACTCAACCAAGAAGGTTGGAAGCTTAGTTTCCAAGACATGAGAAAGAACGGAGGGTTGAAGATGATGCAACCTAAGTGGATGATAGTGGTTTCCTCATGTTTAACCCCTGGAGGCTGATGATATTTTGGTTGCCTTTAGAGGAACCAAACCCTAGAGAGAGGATGATGCTTCTAGAACCTATGTACCTATGGTATAGGAGTTTACCTGCTAAGATGAGACAAATAGTGCCTTCGACCCCGAGGGAGTTTAAGTAGCAAGTTGTGAGGCCCTGTACCTTGTTGGTTTCCCTAGAGGAGGACTCAACTCTAAGGTGTTGCTCAAATAAAAGGATCAGGGGAGTACATGACATACCTTGGACATGTTTGGTTCGTGGTTCAGAGGTTGAGCATGCAGTTGGACACCCAAAGGTGAACCTAGGCTTCCTAGACCTAAGAGGGGAAGTGGTGTACCGGATGCTCATAATGAGATTTGAGTCTCTATAGTTTCGAGCATGGTACCCCTCATGTGTAGAAGAAAAAGAAACCCCTTAAGTTAAAGGTATATTTGATGAACCCCTCACAACTAATTTGGTCTAATATTGAGGATGAGAACAAGTGTCACCTATCATGGTTTTGTAGGTGTCTACTTGTGCCTTAGCAGCTTGCTAGGGCTAAGCATGCTCATGTGGATGCAGACTCGAAACATAAGGATGCTTGTGACCTTTGTTATCATGGTGTAGTTTCCTCCCATCCTTGGAGAGGGACCCTACATATACCAGTTTTGAGGTAGCCTAAGAGGTTTCATAGGATCTTGAGAAGCTAAGTGAAGAGTACATCATAATAGAATGAACCTGTAGACCCATAGATAACCATATCTAAGTGCATGTGGTTGTGTTACCATGGAGGTAACATGTATGGGGCCTAACCAACATAGGCAGGTTGCCATGAAAGGATGAAAGTCAGCCCATGAATGCAGAGAGAGAGATGATGAAGGCTTGGGTAAGGTTCTAAGTTGAACATGTACTATGTTTGAATCCTAAGTCTATCCTAGGGTCAGGTAGGGATAAGACCTATAGAAGTAGGAGTTGCCTAATTCCCTAGTTGCACATGACCATAGGGTCGGGAGGTAACAACTATCATTGTTTGAGGGCCATGGGTTAGGAGATTGATCACCTTCATAAACTCATGAGACTCAAAGGGAAGATGAGTAGGGCACTCTCTGGATGCATAAGGGAAGAGGGATGACATTAAAAGTGTCGGCACCCTATAGACCTAGAGGAGATGACCAAGGATTCTGTGTGGACCCAAGTAGGTTTGAGACCAATTTTCCATGGAGGTAACTTTGATATCAAGATGTTTGGGATGTTGAGACATAGGTGACATGTTTCAACTTGAATTTAAAGGTGTACCGACAATGTGGGATGTACCATCTCTACTCTTGGAACAGGAAGAACTCTGTATTTGGACTGCATCCAAATGCTAATTTCCTCTTGTTATGGGAGTAAGAGATAGGACAGTATGCCATACACCAAGGATGAAAGATGATGTGAATTGGAACGTTGCTATGAGGTATGAGGATAGAGATGATATTATACCCTGGTGGAGTGAACGATACATGGATGGTTTACCAACACTAAGAGAAATAAGGTAGTCATCTTATGAGGATGTGTTTATCATGAGCTATAAGTCATACAAGGTTGAGTTCAAAAACCAAGAGGATGAGCTCAGAGTTTTCTTGATGAAGATAGACTTAGAGTTGAGATGAGATAATAAGTTAAATACATGGAGGTGTATGTCTTCAACATTACCTAATACTGAAGGATGTGAAGTGGTAATGGATGCTCTGGTTGAGATATAGCTGCCTTGTTGGGCTAAAAGAGGTTGTTAGGCTAACCCTAAGTTTGGAAAGGAGATGTGTTTTGGCTAACACTCAGATGTAATGAGATATTTTGAAAAAGTTAATGGTTGTTTGGTTATCCAGTCTAGTCCTCGATGTAATGAAAGGATGGTGATAGAACCTCTGATACACTTCTTTGCATAGGAAGGTATTAAAACCCTGGTTAGAGTTGTTTAGGGTTTTTGAGGAATCGATCTTGAGGAATCATGACATACAGGAAATCATGATTTTAAGATCATCATACGCCGTGTACTACAAGGATAGTAAGTGATAGTAGCACTTTGGATGCTTGATATGAAGTTGCATGTGGTGTGTGGCCATGCAAGCCAGGGGTGAATAATGAACACCAGTAACCCAGTGCTTTGACTTAAAGGTTAAAGAATCCCCGAGAGGGAATGAGAGTTCACCACTATGGATGTTGTGGCAAGTCTCCCCTTAACCAAGGAAGTTCAAGATACTATGTGGGTTGTGGTAGATCACCTTACCTAGAGGACATGAGAAAGAAAGCGTACTGTCAAAGGACAGATCTGGTTGAACTACATATGAGAGAGATGGTTCAACTACACCATGATGCAAGTTCAAAAGTTCTTGAGTATAACCTAAAGATTCGCTTCAATAAGGTGGAAGTAGGTACATGAAGAACTCGATGTTAGTGCTGCTTATCACCCCTAACTAATGGTTAGTGTGATCCAGACTAGAGGGTTTGATGAGAGCATGTGTGCTTATTCAGGGTGATACATTGAGACAATTAGTGTCTTCGGTAAAATATGACGATAACCACCACAGCTAGTATAGGGTTGTAAGGAAGCTCTTCAAGGGAGGTTGTGTCGGTCACCACTTCATTAAGATGATGTTGGTGAAGCGACCTCATGAAGGTCAAGAAAGGACCAAAGTGTGTGCAGATGAAGTCCCTTTAATCATGCCATGGCTGAAAGGAGCCCAGAGATGACATGAGTTGTAAGCTGATGCAAGGTAGACTGACATGCAGGGGGAATATGTGACATGAAAATTTGATCCCTCTAAGTTATGTTTAAGAGAGCTGAGTTCCCAATGCATGGGTTGTTTTGACATGGTTTGGTGGAGAAGTTTAAGTGTGCCCTTACCCCTCAGGATAATGTGACGTGTGATGAGTTTCATGTGTCCAATTTAGAGCACTATGTGAGGTATCCAGACCATGTGCGGAGTAATGAACCTAGTGAGCCCCAAGGGAGGCTGAAATGACCTGAGTAACCTATGAGGACATTTATAGATGCCAAGGTAAAAGAACTTAGAGAAAAGAATATGTAATGATAAAGGTTCTTTGGAAGTGCCATGGATAAGGTAAAGCCACATAGGGGTCAATGATGGACATGGAAAAGGCTTATCTTGATTTGTTTGTTTTCTTGGTGGAATTTTGAGGGCAAAATTCCTATAAGAGAGGAAGGATGTTACAACCCCAATTTTTGGGTTCATTTGGAGAGAAACGTAATTTCTCATATTAAAGATATTGGAACAAATAATGATATAATTTTTTTTGAATAAATGAGTTTCATTTACAATAGCCTTGATGATTGTGTTGTGGGCTTTATTGGCTATTGGGCCCAATAACAAGGGAATTCAATTAGTTTTTGAGAAAAGAAAAATGTGGAAACCTCTAGAAGGCAATCCAAAGAGGGATTTCGTGCCTCTTGGGTTCCTTGGGTTCCAAGGAGTCCAAATTTGCGAAGAAAATGCAATAAGAAAAGAAAAGATCAATTAAGTATTTCTTTATTAAGAAAGCAATTGGAAACAATGATAAATGTGGGAAATAAGTGGAAAGAGGTATAATTATGTTATCCATGGTGGAATTTCGTATCCCAAGGATTCCTAATGTTAAAAGGAATAACAATGATGAAAATAAAAGAGAAATAAAGAGGAATCCTCAAAAAGAGATATTTTAATGAAGAAATAAAAAGATAAGGAGAATATGTGAAATAGACATAAATAAAAGGATAAAAGCAAGTAGATATTCCCCAATGTGGGAATCCATGCCTTTAGGTTTTCTTGAGGTCCAAGGGACCCAAGATAACAAGATAATGGCAAAGGGAAAAGGATTACTAATTAATTTTGAATTAATTAATGGATATCTTGGGAGAGAAGGAAGCCTTCTCATCCATTGTAATTTGTTTCCCAAATTTTGTACATAACTAGATAATGTAAAGACAAACGTTCCTTTAAAATTTGAGACAAAAAGGAGTTATGGTTTGGGAGATATTATTTTCTCAATATAAGGCTTTAATTTGGCAATTGAAAAAAGGTATTTTCCTTTGTGTCTGATCGCGAGCAATGGGACCCGTTGGATCTCGATCCAACGTTGGATGCTCATCATCTAAGTCCCACATGGACTAGGATTTTGTGAGTTATAGGAGGAATTTTCCATCTCGAATTTCTCGCGATCTAGGGAGAGTGTAAAGCAATGGTTGCTTCCTTTGGATTCAGGAGGGGAAACCGCAGAGGATCGTCCTTAGTTTGTCGAGGGTTGGCCGCTTATTGGGGAAAAACCCAAATCTCACGAGCCTGCTTCCCACCCTATATATAGGGGATGTTGATGGGGGATACCAACATATCTATTTGCTAGCCCAAACGCTGCGGTGGAGCACAAGGATCGCACTGGTGCCTTCAATTTCCTCGATCATCCTGACCTTCATCATTGTCGCCTCAGTAAACCTTGCCAGAGTCCGACGAGTAGGGGAGGATCGTGCCATATTCTTGATAAGCAATTAGACCCCTAGTCATGTTTGACAGAGGGAGGCAAAGCTCCCTGGCCAATTTGCGTGCTCGCTGGTGGCTGAAAGCTCCAAGTCAACCCCAAGGTTGACCATCGTGGGCTTGTTGTGCCTTGGCGCAAGGAAGAAGAAGACCTCGCGGTCTTTTACCAAAGTGCCCCTCGCCTCCTGCAATCGTGTTGAGGTTAGTCTGGTCTTTCCCCTGTTTCTAATCGCAAAAGATAGGCATGCACATTCGTGGCCGTTGGATCCTAAGTGGATCAGCGGACCACAGATCAAACAGTCCATATTTTTCTAAAAATTGCTAATAAATCAGAAAAAGGGGTTTTCTTGTTAAAAATTGTATCTTTTGATAGAAAACTCAGATGAGGGAAGTTAATACATGAAAAGTGATCAGAAAAATATAAGGAATACGTTAAAAATAGTTTGGGGACCTAAATCAATATAATTTTGTAAAATTGTATAATTTGGATGGGAAAATTATTCAATTATGGTTAGAAACCCTAAATTGTAGATAAATGATGGATGTAATCTTGCAAGTGAGTAAGTTTGAGCATTAGTAACTCATTTAATGATAAAGATGGATGTTAACCTGATTTGAATAGGAAATTTCAAGAATTAGGGTTTTAAACCTAATATTTTGATTAATACCCTTACAAACCCTAAGAGAGGGAAAAAGGGAAGAAAAGGTATAGTAATCCAAAATTTAGGGTTTTTTGGTCCAAACCAAATCTTAGGATCTTAATGGAAAATAAAATGAGATAATTAGGGTTTGATGGATATTTTGATAAAAGTAAAGTAAAAGTGGTGAAAAGGAAGTGAAACCCTAATTATGGTCAAAACCCTAAAAAGGGCTAGTAACCCTAGGGCACGATTAGGCCTATTAGACTTGGATACCATGATCCATGATAGAGAATATTGGATGTATATTTTAGGATTGAATTGTGTACTTTCTTGATTTTAAATTACTTGCTTGTTTGGACTATTCCTGCATCTGAATCTGCCTGACAGGTATGTGGTTACGCTTATGAATATCTCGAATTAGTTTTTCAAGGTTTTCCGAAGTTTTCCACGATGACTTGCATTAAACTGTTGGATGAATTTCATTCATGCAAACTATAATGTGGATATGAATATCACTTAAGATATGTGCCTACTAGCTCAGATCCTAGTCTCCTCTGTGGCTTAATAGTTTGACCTAGTACATGGCTACCTATGGGGTAGGTCCATCGGGTCATTGGATGACTTAGTAAATGGCTACCAATGGGGTAGGTCCATCAAGTCACCTTGAGTTAGGGATTGGGCTACCTATGGGTAGTGCCATACGACTCTTCAGCACACCAAGAGTTAGGGATTGGGATACCTATGGGTAGTGCCATGCGACTCAACCCTAGATATTGATCTCCTATTAGGTACGATCATGCAAGGTTTAATGGGGATCTACCATGAGGAAGGTAACATCCAGGCCCACTGTAGGGATAGCACAGAGATAGGAATAGGTAAGGATTGAGTAGTATTGCTTAAGACATAATCTTGGCTGTTAAATGTTTGTTGGCTGCTTACATTGTTATCATAGTTGCACGATTATTGTTTCCCCCATATACCAGCTTTATGCGGACTGACGTTTCGTTTGTTGGTGTTTTACGTACAAGTGAAAAGAACAAACAGTAAAGTGGCATATGTGGAATTAAATGAAGATTAACAATCAAGGAGGATTAGTTAGAATATTCTCTCATATGGATAAAATATTAGTAATCCAAGTTTTTTTAAAGGTATGCTAAAAAGTTTTAATTTATACCAAATTTCAGTATATATAGTTGGTAGAATTTGATAATTGTTATTGATTATTTGTCGAACCTTTGATCCTGTTAATTGGGATAATGGCACCGACCATTTGATCTCCCTTAATTGGGGGTTACTGGGAGGCGGGGTCGTTATATTTGGTATCAAAGCGTAGGTTCCTCATTTAATATTTAACAATTATTAAATTTTACAAACTCTGTAGAACCCAAGGGAGTTATTAGAGGATTTTCCGAAAGAAAAGGATCGCGTCCGGGGGTTGGCAAGATTTTCCTCCGTTCTGCTAGTCAGAATACGAGGACTCCCAGATTAGTGTGACTGCCTGGCCGACGTCTTAGGATCTGACTCGAAATAAGATACCTTTAGGACTCTCTCATCTTATTCATCCCTTCTCAAATCAAATGTTGTTAAGGATTATAAGGATTAGGGTTTTGTCTCTTTTCCTCACCCTCTTGAGGTATGGGTAAGTTTGATAAGGTTTAAGGAATCCTCCACCAAATTAATAAGAAGCATTTAAATAAGATGTCATGAACATAAGCTTAATAGTTTAATCGTAAACTAACGAATAGATACATGCTTAGGTCGTATGACATAGGTTGTCATGCCCTCAGGAGAGACCTGAGGCTAGACCTTCTTATCACGAGGATAAGTAAAGAGAGAGTTCGTCTTGGTGGTAGAGATCTCCATTACAAGTGGAGACCTGACACATCCTCTGAGAATGGTGTTAACCCTAATCCTAAGTGAAGGTTAGAGAGAGAGATGGCATGATGAGGTGTTTGGATAGACATGCCTTGGATGCCATATGAGCCATGAGGGGTTTGATGACCGGATACCTTTGGCGACCCAACCCTGGGAAGGGTCGTGCATGTTAGAGTGAAGGATAGCTCCTTCTTTGATGAGGTTAGAGAATAACCTATGGAAACCCCATGAGCTTATATGAGCATGGCATAGTAGGCACCCAAGATACGTTAGTAGTGTGAGTAGTAGGTTGAAACCCTGGCTAGGATAGCTATGGATAACCTTAAGAAAACATAAACGTGAACATAGGTTTCACCCATGTAGATGTATGCTTGTGAGCTTGATCCTTCATGGGGGGAGGACCTTTGCTAGTAATGTTGGATGTGGAGTTAGTTCTAGAGAGAAAAACCATGACTCAAGCAAGAAGGTTGGAAGCTTAGTTTCCGAGACATGAGAAACAAAGGAGGGTTGAGGATGATGCGACCTAAGTGGATCATAGTGGTTGCCTCATGTTTAACCCCTGGAGGCTGATGTTATCTTGGTTGCCTTTAGAGGAACCAAACCCTAGAGAGAAGATGATGCTTCTAGAACTTATGTACCTATGGTATAGGACGTGAAGAGTCTAAGTGGGGGACATTGTAACATCCCAAGATTTAATTCCTCAAATAAATGAATCATAAAAGGAAAGATTGGATTACCCATATCACCTAGGTCCACCTTCTTTTCAAGGATCCTATCACTAAAGAACCATGTGGTTAATCGTGCTCAACCCAAAGTAGTACTAGGATAGGTGACCAGTTCGAAAGTTGAGCCCAACTTATGTGTGCATGAGGAAAAAGCATGTAGATAAAGCTAGTGGTGTTATATGGGGCCAATTATCTTCTGAAACCCTACTAAAGCCTTGAGTAGTGGGCCCACACGTTATAGTATGAGTATATGTTTTGTGGTTTCAAAGGTGCATAGTCTTCTCTCTTTTTTTATGTCCAACATACACCCAAAGCCCAAGAGGTATGGGGAGCCCCATAGCCCTAGGGGAGTGAAGGGCCCAATATGTATGTTTATGGTTATGACGCACCTTACCTAAGATGATCATCTCATGGCTATTGACAACGAATCAAATCATATTGTTTTATTTTTCAATCTTTTTTACTTTCTCCTACGCAACCAAGGTCGAAAAAATATTGCAAAAGTCAGTCATTCACATGCAAATCATCTAGTAAATGGAAAAATAGTATATTTTGCTTATTAAAAATAGTTTTGTATTACCATTCTGAAACCTAGGTGTACATAGATCATATATTATGGAGAACGCTAGGGGACATGGGGTTTTGGTGATGGTGGAAGCAAAACAGGGGATACCACATGCATGAATTATGACCAAGATCGTGAGAATAGTCTAAGGGGGAATTCGAGGGATGTAGGATGAAGATCAAAAGGGTCGCAATGGGAGCAGGACTTAAGAAACTAGGGAATGGGGATACCTATACTTCAAGCGAGACTTCTTCTTTAGTCCACAGGCATGAGGAGATTGTCTGCCCATGGTCAATGTATAGGGAATCAAGGGCAAAAGCATGATGCACTGAATAGGGAGTTGCAACAAGATGGCTTTTTAGACACAACCAACTAGTTCTAGGAGGAGGTCAGAAACTGTAATATGAGTATGGAGAAAGGAACAAACTCGAGCGGGAAAAATGAATTGTATTTCTTAAGAAAAAGTTGTATATGGTAATCATATGGTAGAAGAGTAAGAGACCAATGATTTATTCCTCAAGAAATTGTTTGAGGAAGAGTTATATCTAGGAAATGTGATGTTGAAGGAGATAGATGGCAAACCTACAACAACTATTCACCTTGGTGCTAAAGAAAAACTAGTTTGGTCATGGAAATATGTAGTGGTTGTGCATTTGATAGGCACTAAGATTGATTATATGAATTTGATTGAGATGCTAAATCTACTCTGGAACATATCGGGAATATTCAACATGTATGAACTAAAACTAGGCCATTTTGTGGCTAAATTATGTGCGTGATAGACTATGAGACCACATGTATAGGAGGGTCTTTGAAAACTATTTGGATGTAACATGGCTATCTAGGATTGGTCTTCTATGTTCAGTCCATTAGATGATCTTCTAGAGTATATACTTGCATGGATTAAGATCATGAACCTTCATCTTCATATTTACATACCAAAAACATTTTAATACATCTAATTGTCTATCCAGGGCTTGATCTTTAAGACCCCTAACCTAGCTTAGTGCTTGATCTTGCATGCTCTACGTAATAAGATGCTTAAACCTTAATCTAATCATGTGATATGTCTTAATAACATGTGACATGCTTGTGCTTTCAGTTTTGTTCTGTTTGCATGATGTTTGAGCTAGTTATGCTATATGTATGCATATTTTGGACCTTATTGCAATTTACCCATGTTTAGGGTTTATTTTGAAATTTGTCACATGTTGGTTGTGCCTCCTATGTCTTGGCATCGTGAGAGAGAGAATGGTTCATATGGGAACCTTATTGAACTTTGTTTGATACGGTGGCATTATGTGTTGATGCTAGGGTTTGCATGGTTGCATGGATGCTTTGGCTTGTGTTGATGTGTTGCGACCCTTTGCTTTGGGTGTCATGGGAAGAGGTTGCTACCATGATGACCTTTGGTTTTGTTCCAACTGAAAGAGCGTAGTGGACCAAGTGGTCTCTACATGACCTTGGTTTTAATGATCTTTGGTGCATGCATATCTTGAGTGCTTGCATGGCTGATGTTTTTGAGGGAAAAATGTCCTTAGAGGTTCTAGTATCTTGACATCTCATACCCGTCACCTTTCTCCCTTGGATACTTATACCCCTTTTTTTAATGCAAGTAACCTCCTTATCTCTCTCTTCTTTCTCCCTTCTTGGTTGCAGTTCGGCCTTGTTCTTGGTGGTTCAAGTGAAGGTGTTGAGCTTGAAGATGGTGGCCGTTTTCCCCTTGCATGTGGTGACCTAGGGTTGGAGCATATTCCTTTGTTGATCCTTTGGTGATATTTGTGCTTGGTAAGTAGTTTTTTCCTCTTGAACTCATTTTTCTTGAACCCTACCCCTCTCTTTATTCTATTTTCCGAACCATGGTTCTCCATGGTGGTTTTCTTGAGGAACTTCTCTCCAACACAGGTCAAATCCATGGTTCTCCATGATAGTACCTGAGTGAGATGAAGACCTTCTCTTTCCCTTTTCTTTTTTATCCTAGGTTTTGTACTCTATCTCCTTTTATCTTCCTTTTACCTTGGTTTGCTCTTCTTCTCTTGAGGTGATATTACTTGTCTATGGAGTTGATCCAAGCTTGGTATTTCTTCTCTCTCTTAGAGATTCTTGGCTTTTGGAGTTGACCTTCACATCAAGGATGATTATGTAATTTCCCCCTTATATTATTACACAAAATCTTACATTCTTGTTATCTTATCCTTTAAAGGTAAATTTAAGATTCTTGGTGATGATATCTTGATTTAGGGTTTAAGATTATGTGTTGATCTTTACATAATTTAACTCTTTCTCTTAACCCTAATTCTTGTACCCAAAATCTTAGTGATAGTAGAGATATTGGTTTTGCATGCACATGTTGAACGTTTGGTTTCTTCTCATGATCATGGTTCTGTTTTCCTTCTTGATGATGGAGGTTTTTGGATACCTTGGTGATGGAATGTTGTTTACCCTCTTCCTTAATTCATTGTTTAGTTTTCTTCTATGTTGATGATCGGATTTTGGGGTTTTGATATTCTTCTTCATGAGGTTTATATCTTGAATGATTCAGATTACTGATGTTACACAACCTATTTTAGAGAATTTGATCACTATCATTTTTGTTCCATGGTGTTCACTACTTAGGTTGACCTTAATGGTCACAATGATATTCTGACCTATGGTCGCTAGGGTGGTTTTCTCGCAACAAACCTTAACCCTAATCTATTTTGGTCTCTATGCTTGAGATGATTATTTTGTTTTGGTTGAAATGATCATGGTTTGATGGAAGGTCACTAGGATATGGTGGTTTGGTCGCAACACATGGTTCAACTTGGTTGGTCGCTACAATAGCCAAACCCTAATGGTTGCTATGGCAACTTAGGCCTAGCAGTAGAAAGGGAAGTCTAGACCTAATAGGTTGTAAGGGTTTCATTTGATATGGTCTGTACCCTCACTTAACCTTGGTTTGGTCACTACATGGTGATGATCCCTACACATGGTAATGTATTGCAGATGTTAGAGATGTTCACCCCCTTACATGGTCACTAGATGTTGATATTTTCGTGTGTGGCTATTTATCATGATGATGTTATTCTAAGTCTTTGAAGAATGTGGGAAGTGGTAATCAATAGGGAATGATTATGGGTGCTATTATGGAAATCTTAATCCGCTAATTATGAGAAACCCTAGCCCTAATCCTTGAGTACATGACGTAATGCTTATGTTGGTTAAGTGACTAGCATGTAATGAAGTATTCCTCTCTCTACTTGTCGTAACCTAATTTGCAAGTTGAATGAGCATGATGAAAAATGATTAATGTGGTGTTATGTGTGACATGTATGTGGTGATTATGAGCTTTGATGAGACATGGTGATATAATGATTATGGTCTCTTGAAGGAACTATGAGAGTGGTCTAATGACCTTAGTGATGGCTTAGTGCCTTTTTTGAGGGGATATGCCCTAGTGATATGTTGAGGGATTTGTTATCCTATGGTGATGTGATAATGGTGATATCCTTGTGTATGGAAGTGAGGCATACCATGTGGTGATGTGATTAACTTTATGCTTAAAACGTTTTATATATTATGACATTACAATGCACCCTTATCTTTGTAGAATCAGTTTACAATTTTTACGTTGTAACATGATTCATGCACTATAAAAGATACTCAATTGGCATAAATATTCAAGTGAAACTCTAATCATATAGTTTCCCTAAGGCATAGATCCATTCCAGTATCAGAACTTTTTGGATGGTAAAATGATTCTTCCCACAGGAAACTCAAAGCGCATATTGTTGAGTATGCGGGATGCTTGGAGAATATCCTTGTCATCCAGATCTCAAGTGTTTTAATAAAGGTTGTGGTCGTGTCTCGGTGATTACATTATGTGATGTGATTTTGGAGGACAATTGTGGTTGTACCTCGGTGGTAGGGTTCCATACCCTAGTGTCTAGCGATGTGACTTGTACCAAGGCATGTTAGGTGTTTTCAACTTGACTATATGTCACTGGTGGCATTTGACTATTATGTCTTTGTAGTGTCTCTCATACTGACCATGAGTTGGAGATGAGATCATGGATTCTAGCTCTTCCATAGATCTTATATGGCACTAATTTTGACTTAGTAGTGGTCAGTTGGGTTTGGGTGGTATAACTCAAATCCTTAGGGCATAATAAAAAGTAGTTGTGTAGATGCTTAGGGATAAACATGGCTCACCTTGGTTGATTCCTAGCCTTGTTTCTTATACTATTTAATTGATTATAGTTATATATGTTTGTCATATTCATTCTAAAAATATACAATGTCCTACTGATAAGTTGTAGTTGCTTAGTCTGCCTAAGCTATGTAATCAGTTTTTAAATATTCATTTAGCTAAATCTTCTCTTAGTGCTTAATCTACTATATATCTATCCATGTTTACAATAGTTGTTGGTGGAGAGTTATGTCTCTCACTGGAACATTGGTCTCCCCCCATGGGTTTCCACATCTTTTAGGTCTTCGTGCATGATGCGGTAGAGATCATGTGATTGAGGAAGAGAAGCAAGGAGATTAGTAGTCATCGAAGGTTGGATATGTAGCTAGTATTTTTTAGTAGAGTCCTATTTGTCATCCCTATACTCTCAGGTCCTTGGGGGTATTTTGTAGATGTTGTACATTAATACAAGGTTTTTGGCAGTATGCCATGGTTTTACATCCATGGCTTGTATATATATGTTGACTGGTTATCCTTGTAATGGGTTTTAGGTTGTATCATGATGCCCACTGTATAGTCGAGTAATACCTCGATGGCATGATATGTGATATAGATGGAACTATTTTGTGGACCTTCATCCGCTTGAGATGATAATTATTGATCGATTTTAATTTTCCATGTTTTGTGGTAATAGGGTTACTAGCTTATAATTCCACATTTTGTTTTGAGTAATCTTGCTTTGGTGTGATCGGTGTGTGACACGATCAAGATAGATTCTCGCACAACTCAAAGAATGTGGAGAAAGTTTGCTAGACTGCGGTCGAAGTCAACATGAGGAAAAATTTAATCCTGATTAGATTAATTAATGGGATTGAATATGAAGTACAACATGAGGGCTTCCCTTCTGTGTGATGGCTTTGTGGAAATGAGGGACACACCTCAAATTATGTAGAGATACCTTCCCTCTCCATACAACAACAATGAGTATAAAACTACGTAAACACATTTATCTTGTACCATCCCTATCCAACAAAGTAACAACGACTAGAAAATCTAGAGAAGGAGAGAAAATCATTGAAGAATATAGAGGAATGTTTTTTATACATAGGATGATACCAACTCAAATAGAAATAGGCTTGCCAATCTAGTTAATGAAGACTCTTGGGGTTCTAAAGGCCAAGTGGGAGATGGAAACGAAGATAACATGCGACAACATGAGGGCCATATGAGAACAACTAAGGTATTGAAGAAGAAGATGAGGATGATTGAAAATAAAAGGGTAGTCATGGGTGAATTTGTAATAATATTAGCACAAGTCAAGAACAAAAATAAAGCAGTAGAGATAAGGATGGGTAGACTAGTAAGCACACAATGACAATCCTTAAAGTAGAAGAAGTAATCAATATCATTGATGAGCAAACTGATGTGGAGATGGACTCTACATCCATTGAACCTCCAAATAAATTGTAGTTTAATACATCCATTCTAAGAGGAGTCCAGTAATAAGTAGGACAGAGACCTCAAAAAGGACAATCAGAAAGATTATAAAGGCGATTGGACCAGAACAAAGAGAAGTGGGAAGGCAAGGAACAATTTTGTGCAGACAAGGAAGAGTCATAAACTTTTGAGAAAAATGTTGAATGAGGTCAATCGGGTCTACCAAGAGGAGGAAAAGGAAAATGAGTTAAAGAAAAATAAAGAAAACTAGGAACCTAACCTGGTTTTGTTGAATCTAGAAGATAAGTTTAATCCCACATCAGTCGATGTGGTCAGCATGTTGTGTAATGTCTCTGGGATCAGAACTATGATACTTGCAAAATTTTGAAAGAGTATATGGCCATCCACAAACCTGATGTATTAGGGATCCTTGAACCTCATGTCAATAAACACAATTCCACTACAATCATTAAATGGTTGGGGTTCACAAACTCTCAAAGATCAATAGCATGCTTCCTTATACAGGAATATGGATATGCTGGAAAGAGAAACACTACAATGTAGAAATCATTAACACTCATAAGAAGTCCATCACATGTAAAATCAACAACTCATTTTTGTCTACATTGTTTATGCAAATCCTCATATAACATTGACATATTATTTTGAAAATACTTAGTAGATATGAGAAATAGATATGTGGAATCTTGGATCATGTTGGGTAAATTCAACACCAGGGTGGAATGATATTAAAGGAGGGGTTGGAAGACACATAACTATGTGGAGGTTATACTCTTCGGTGAAACCCTTCTGGAAGCTGGTCTCTCAGACCTTCCTTTTTTTAACAAAAGTTTGCCTACAAGAGAGGATTTCTTCAAGAATGCCTAGATAGGGTGATGGTTAATGAGTCTTTGTTATCTAGTACCTGGAGATGGTGGTCACTCACCTTCTAAGGTGGAATCTGATCACTGCCCTTTACTTTATAAGTTGTTGATTAAAAGGAGAAGGGAATTGAGGTTTATAACAAATTTTTCATGGAGAAAACATGAAGATATGTAATATACTAAAGGATAATTGGAAGGGAGAGTAGAGTTTATTGATGCCCTGTGTCCTGCACAACCAAATATTCTCTATTGGGACTGTGATTTGTAGAGAAAGAAACACCTTAACAATGAAAGAATTATTAGAAACCTTGATGGGCTGCAATCTAGCTTGGATAACAATTATAAATAAAAAAATGGATCAATTATGCATAGAAATTTAGGCAGATCTCACCTAGATTATGAGGGAAGAAGAATAGGACCAGAAACAAAGGAGCCATATCAACTGGCTCAAGGATGGTGACATCAAAATGAGGTTCTACCATAACTGTGTCAATTGGAGGAATAGAAGAAATATTGTATCCATGTTGAATGATGGATAAGATAATTGGGCTTCTGATATTGAAGACCTCATGAACCTAGTCACCAATTACTTGAAAGAGATCTTTACATCACTAAGTGAATTGGATGTGAATCTTATATACAACACACCGTATATGTTCCTTAAGTGATAACAAAGTCTGAGGCAATCAATCAGAAGCATACCTACAAAAGAGGAAATTGACAACATTTTGAATACTATGGACCCTCACAAGGTTTCTGGACCAGTTCTTGTCTTGTACAAAAAAATTGGGTGATGATAGCTGATTCTCTTTGGTGCTCTATCAAAAATGCCTTAGATGGGAACACCATTGATGAGCAACTTTGTAATATGACAATTTTCCTTGGACCTAAATGCTTGAAACTAGAGGCTTTTCAAAAAAAATTACCTATTCCTCTTAACAAGCATACACCATGGGACATCAGTAGGGGTAGGTCAATGGAAATATCCCAAGTCTTGAGGCCTTGGATAAATATTCTTAAAAGGACTGACCGGAATACCCTTGTCACCAAGGTGCACCTCCTTTTCAGGAAGGCCATCACTAAAGAACTTTATGGTTAAGCGTGTGCATCCCATAGTGGTATTATGTAATGACCCCACCTCCTGATAACCCCCAATTGAGGGAGACCAAGAGGTCAGAGCCATTATCCCAATTAACAGGATCAAAGGTTCAACAAATAATCAATAACAATTATCAAATTCTACCAACGAAACTGAAAAGGTTGTAATAAAATAAACTTTGCCTACCTTTTTCAAAAAACTTGGATATCTACTTCTATCTGGAGATTATTCTAACTAATCCTCCTTTGTACTTACCTCTTATTTAATTCCTCATATGCCACTTTACTATTTGTCCTTTTCAATCTTGTACCTAAAACACCGACAAACAAAATGTCAGTTAGCATATCAAAATATGCCGGTATGTGGGGACAACCAAAATTTTGCAAATATGTCTAACAATCTAAATATCACAATCTAGTTAATTAACAAGCCAAATTACGCTTTCAATGTGACATTCTCCACCACTTTGGCCCTAACCCTGGCATACCCACCTTAGGGTTTCTTTTTTGCCATTGACTTAAGGCCACCTTCTCAATCCTAAGCTTGGTGCCTGGGGTCACCTCTCATGGTTCCCAATAGTCATGCAATATAGACCACCTTCTCGAGCTTGGTGCCTGGGGTCACCTATCATGAGGCCCATTGCTCTTCCCTCGTGGGCTTGACCTTTATACATCATCCATCAGGGTGGCATGTAGGTGCGAGAATACACATTTATTTATAATTGTGATAACCATAGTGACTTTATAATTGCAATATGAACGTCCAAACTATTTAGTTGCAGTCAATGCGATTAACCATTCGGGAAACCTTCGGGAAACTAATGCGATTAATCATAATTAACCACATACCTGTCAAGCTGACTTGATTACAGAAATAATTCATCCAATTAAGAAACCAAGCAAACACACACCAAGTTGATTCTAAAATAGGCATCCAATTTCCTATTATTAATCATGCCATCAAGATCTATTAAACCTAGCTCTCTTCCTAGGGTTTCTAGTCCACTTTTAGGGTTTCCATTACAATTACTCACAAACCCTAATTATCTCATCTATTCTTCATGAAAGATATTAAGGTTACCTTTAAGCAACATATAACCCTAATTTTAGCACAATTAACCATAAATTAAATCCATTAAGCCTCTTTTACATTAAATCTGCCATTTTTATCCTTTTAATCCATGACCAGATCATTATGCTCATTTATCATCAATTCATAGTTCATTATGATCTAAATTACATGTGAACTCTATTTGTCATTAATTCTACCTTTATCCATTAGAAAACCCTAATTACTACATTAAGGGTATTTATAAAGAATTAGGAACTTTTATACTTGAAATATCTTGGAATCATCATATCTCAACTTCATTTGTGATTTTGAATAATTAAAACCATTATGAGTCACAATTACTAATATTAGGGTTTCAAGGCCCATTAAGGCATATTTATTCCCATGTATTTCTAAATTAAACTAATTACATGCAAAGTTCATCCTTTTTTTTCCCATTATACCTTTTTACAATTAACATGTTAATATCAACTTTAATAATCCATTAAACCCTACTAAATACATTAATCATCTCAAAATAGGGTTTCTTAATATTTAATTCATTAAAGTTAATAACTTACACTACTTTTCGAATTGCAAGAGGAATTATCCTCTAAAACCATTTTTAATGAATTCCTCTCGTCTTTTTGAGTAATTTTCATATTTTATGTGTATCCATCCGAGCTACTGACATTTAGTTATGAATTTTGCAAAAGTTACCTTTTTGGACCAACTAGAGGATGCCACGTCGCTTCATGCATGCAACACAGCCCACTTTGAGATTATAACCAAATTATCAATATACCCTCGGCGCGGCTACCCGCCTCTTTGTATCTCGGAGGGTAGAATCATACAAAGTCACTGGGGCTTCTTCAACCTCATGAACTGCGGCCCGCCGTTGACCTGCAGTGTTTCGTGGGGTCATTTCCCTCCACCTCAAAGCCCGAAGTTGGCCAAAAATCAGGTCCCTACATCTGCCACCCCCCGCCGCTCTCAACCAAGCCCCATACCACGGCCGAGACGGCCCATGTCATGGGTGCAAAGCCTGCAATCTGCAGTGAGGTTACAAACCTCTTGCAGGTATTGCGCGAAGGCAAGAAGATGATGGTGGAGCTTCCTTAGGTCATCAGGAAACACCAAGCTTCCATCAAGATGACTCCTCAGCTCCCCGTTGCTCCAGGGAAAGCACCAACTTTACAACTAGGATTTGTACAAAGAAGATGAAGAAGATGAATAAGGAAGAGAGAGAGAATTTTGTGAAATTTCTCTGGAACTCGATCCAGAGGCTCTCCCCCTATATATAGAGGTGGCTATCCACACCCTATGATGACCATCAATGAGCCAACTAGCCCTTTTCCCAATAGGATCCTTATTCCTTTATGGAGAAGTAATTCTTCTCTCTCCTATTTATTTCCTTGATATTCCTTATTGGATGGATACTTAGAAATACGAAAATACTCTCACTTATTCTCTTTTATGCTTGACTTTTATCCCATCGAAACAAATTCTATTTTCTTTTAGTAGAAAAATACTTCCTTTTTATCAATACCACAAAATTCATTAATAAGGTATCACATTATCCTCTTATTTTGTATTATTGGTATTTTCTCTTTCTTTCTTCACCATTGGGGCTCCTTGGACCCCAAGAAACTCTAAGATTTCGAAATTCCTTTTTAAGGATACTTATTATCCTTCTAGATGCATTTATCCTCATTATTTCTCGTTATCTTATTTATTTCTTATTAAAATATCTCTTTTTTAGGATTTCCCTTTATCTTTCTTTTTATTTTCCTCATTGGGATTCCATTTAACATTAGGAATCCTTTGGATACGAAAATCCACTAAGGATAACTTAATTATACCTCTTTCTACTTATTTTCCACATTTTATCATTGTTTTCAATTTCTTTCTTAATAAAGAAACTTTTTTGTTCTTTTTTTTTGAAGTTAAACAGACAAATTTCATTATAGAGGAGCCATACGACATCTACATGAGGAGAAAAATAAACTAAAGGACCACACAAAGATCAAGAACACATACAAACCACCACAAAAACTCATATCGAAATTTGATAAGAACAATGATGTATAGATCCCTCTTCTCTTTCGCTGGCTAACACAACTTTCTATGAGGAATACCTTCAACCTGAGTATGTATATGTGGTAGAGTATCTGCGCCAGATCGGTATTCCAAAAGGATATTGTCCCCACACTTGTTGCCATACAACACCACAACAAAATTGACCGAGAAAGAGAAATCTACTACGAGAAGAGACATAAGCGTTGATTAACAATGAGAGAGACAAAATAAGAGACAAACCTAGTCTAAATAGAAAGCAAGTAAAAGAGAAAGGAGGTAGGAAACTCGTCGCAGCCGGGCTCTACGAGAGGGAGGAAGAAGACCGCTGTCTCCAAAGACAACACGCCCGCGCGCCTCCCGAAGAAGAGACCCTGTTGAAGACGGGCGAGAAGAGGCTGAGGGGGAGCGGGACACCGCTTTACGGCGGTCAAATCCCCCTCCCCCAGCCAGCCGTCTCCAGAGGAAGAAACCCTACTAGCACTAGGGTGAGAGAGCATCTGCCAGCCGATGAATAACAAATAGTTTTGTTCTTTTCTTTTCTTATAGCTTTCTCTTTGCAACTTTGGACTCCCTGGAACCCAAGGAACCCAAGAGTTACGAAATCCAACTTTGGATTATATTCTTTTGCCTTCTAGAGGTTTCTACATCTTTCTTTTCTCCATTTCTTATTAATAATGGAGTTCCTTTTGTCTTTTTCTTGTTATTGGGCCCAATATCCAATAAATCCCGCAAAACAACGAACAAGGCTATTGTACATGAAACTCATCTATTCAAAACAAATTATATCATTATTTGTTCCAATATCTTAATAGGAGAAATTACATTTCTCACTAAAAGAACCCAAAAGTTGGGGTTGTAACATGCTTCCTCTCTTATAGGAATTTTTCCCTCAAAATTCCCTCAAGCAAACAAACAAATAGGATAAGCCTTTCTTATGTCCATCAGGGCTCCCATGTGGCTTCACCCTTTCCATGGTGCTTCCCAGGAACCTTCATCATCTCATATTCTTCCATTTGAGTTCTTTCTTACCTTGGTATATCGTACCCTCATAGGTGACTAAGGACATCTCAACCTCTCATAAAGATGAATAGTTTCAGGGCTCAACACATGGCTTGGGTACCTCATATAGTGCTCTAGATTAGACTCATGGAACACATTATACATCATGTTATCTAGAGGGGTAAGGCTAAACACAACCATCTCCACCAATCCATCTAAAATGGATATGTATATTGGGGACTCAGCTTTCTCAGCTGTAGCTTAGAGGGGTCGGATTTCCACATCACATATTCTCCCATAGTGAACTGCATATCAGTTTGCTTTGCATCAGCTCACGGCTCATGTTGCCCCTGGGCTCTCTTTCAGCCATTGCACGATCAAAGAGACTTCATCTGCACACACTGTGGTTCTGTTCTGACCTTCACGAGGCCCCTCCACCAACATCATCTCAATGAAGTGGTGACCGACACAACCTTCCTTACAGAGCTTCTTTACATCTCGATACTGGCTATGGTGGTTATCATCACATCTTATAGAGGACAAGAACTGTCTCTAGGTATCACCCTGAATGAGCACACATACTCTCATCAGACCCTCTAGTCTGGATTACATTAACCATTAGTTAGGGGTGATAAATTGTACTAACATCGAGTTCTTCATGCACCTACTTCCACTGCATGGAAGTGAATCTTTAGATTAAACTCAAGAACTCGCATCATGGTGTAGTTGAACCAACCATCTCTCATATGTAGTTCAACCGAATCTGTCCCTTGACAATATTTTTTCTTTCTCATCATCTAAGTAAGGGGATCTACCATAACCCATATTGCATCTTGACCTTCCTTGGTCTAGGGGAGACTTACCACAACATCCCTAGTGGTAAACCCCCATTCCCTCTCGAGGACTCTTCATCCTCTATATCAACTTATTGGGTTACTGGTGTTCGTCCTTCACCTCCTTTCATGCATGGAAACATGCCACTTGCAACATTATCTTAGGCATCCAAAGTACTTTTGTCACTTACTATCTTCGTAGTACAGTGTATGGTGATCTTAAAATCATGATCTCCTGTATGTCATGATTCCTTAAGATTGATTCCTCAGAAACCCTAAACCATTCTAGTCAGGGTTTCTTCACCTTCTTTTCCAAAGAAGTGCATCTGAGGTTCTACCACCATCCTTTCATTGCATCAAGGACTAGGATGGCTAACCAAACAACCATTAACTTGATCAACCGATATTGTTACATCTAAGTGTTAGCCAAACTTATCTCTTTTTCCAATTGAGAGTTAACCTAACAACCTCTTATAGCTCCATCTAAACTAGGCATATGTATCTTATCCAGAGCATCCATTACCACTTCACATCCTTAGGTAACGTTGAAGACATATACCTCCATGTATTCCACTTATTATCTCATCTCAGCTCTAAGTCTATCTTCATCAAGAAAACTCTGAGCTTATTCTCTTGTATGACTCATATCTCATGATAAAAATATCCTCATAAGATGACTACCTTATTCCTCTTAGCATTTGTAAACCATCCATATATCATTCACTCCACCAGGGTATGTTATCATCCATGTCCTCATATCTCATAGCAGTGTTCCAACTCACATCATCTTTATTCTTGGTGTATGGCATGCGTATTGTCCTATCTCTCACTCCCATAACAAGAAGAACTAAGCATTTGGCTGCAGTCCAAATACAAAGTTCTTCTTGTTCCAAGAGTAGGGATGGTACATCCCACCCTACCAGTACACCTTTAAATATAAGTTGAAACGTGTAGCTTATGCCTCTACATCCCAATCATCTTGATATCAAAGTTACTTCCATGGAAAATGGGTCTCGAACTTACTTGGGTCCACACACATTCCTTGGTCATCTCCTCTTGGTCTATAGGGTGTCGGCACATTAGGGGTTATACCTCTTCCCTTATGCATCCAGAGGATGCCCTACTCATTTGCCGCTTGGGTCCCATGAGTTCACGAAGGTGATCAATCTCCTAACCCATGGCCCGTAGACAATGATAGTTGTTACCTCCTGACCCTATGGTCATGTGCAACTAGGGAATTAGGCAACTCCTACTTCCATCGGTCTTATCCCTACCTGACCCTAGGATAGACTTAGGATTCTATTATAGTACATGTCCAACTGGGAACCTTACCCAAGCCTTCATCATCTCTCTCTACATTCATGGGCTGACTTTCATCCATTCACAGGGGTCATGGCAACCTGCCTACCTTGGTCAGGCCCCATATCGGTTACCTCCATGGTAACACATCCACATGCACTTAGATATGGTAATCTATGGGTCTACAAGTTCATTCTCATACCATGTACTTTTCACTTAGCTTCTCAAGATCCTATGAGACCTCTTTAGGTTTCCTCAAAACCCACAAAACTAGTATACACCCTACCAAAGGGTCCCTCTTCCAGGATGGGAGGAAACTACAACTCTTGACAACAAGGTCACAAATATCCTTAGGGTTTATATTCACATGAGCATGCTTAACCCAACATCTACTAAGGCACAAGCAGACCAACTACTAAACCATGCTAGGTCATACTTGTTCTCATCCTCAACATTGGATCAAGATCATACCTTCCCATGACATCCACTTAGTTGTGAGGGGTTCATAAAACATACCTTTAAACTTAAGGGGTTACCTCTCCTCTAACCATGAGAAGTACCATGCACACATCTATGGAAACTCAAATCCCATCATGAGCATTAGGAACACAACTCCCCCTCTTAGGCCGAGGTTCACTTTCTGGGTGTCCAACTGCATGCTCAACCTCTTAACCTCATATCAAGCATGTATAAGGTATGACATGCACTTCCTATCATTTTTCTATTCGAGTAACACCTCAGAGTTGAGTCCTCCTCAAGGACAATCAACAAGGTACAAGGTCTCACAACCTATTACTAAACCTCTCCAGGTCTAAGGAACTCTTCTTCCTTTCTCAGAAGGTAAACACCCACACCATGGGCACATAGGTACCAGAAGCCCCATCCTCTCTCTAGGGTTTGGTTCCTCTAATGGAAACCAAGATATCATCAGCCTCCAGGGATCAAACATGAGGCAACCACTATCATCCACTTAGGTCGCATCATCCTCAACTCCCCACTTTTCCTCATATTTCGGATTCTAGGCTTCCTACCTTCTTGTTTGGGTCCTACTCTCTCTCTCTAGAGCTAACTCCACGACCAGCCTTATACTAAAGGTCCTCTCTCCATGAAGATGGTTCACGTTCACAAGCATACCTCTACGTGGTGAAGCCTATGTTCAAACTTATGTTTGCTCAAGGTTATCCATAGTTATCCTGGCCAGGGTTTCGACCTACTTCTCACACTACTGACGTATTCTGGGTGCCTACTATGGCATGCTCATATAAGCTCATGGGGTTTCTATCGGTTCTTCTCTAACCTCATCAAAGAAGGTGCTATCCTTCACTCTAACATGCATGACCCTTCCCAGGGTTGGGTCGCTAAAGGTACTCAGTCATCCAACTTCTCATGGCTCATATGGCATCCAAGAAATGTCTATCCAAACACTGGTCTACCATGACATCTAACTCATCATGTCATCTCTCTCTCTCTCTAACCTTCACTTAGGGGTAGGGTTAACATCATCCTCATAGGATGTGCTAGGTCTCTACTTGTAATGGAGATCAACCCTCTAAGACTAACTCTCTTTACTTATCCTCCTGACAAGAAGGTCTGGCCTAAGGTTTCTCCTGAGGTCATGACAACTTATGTTATACATCCTAAGCATGTATCTATTCCTTTATGCTTAATATATTAAGCTTATGTCCATGAAATCTTATTTACATGCTTTTTATTAATTTGGTGGAGGATTCCTTAAGCCTTATCAACCTTACCCATACCTCAAGAGGGTGAGGAAAAGAGAGCAAACCCTAATCCTTATAATCCTTAACAACATTTGATTTGAGAAGGGATGAACAAGATGAGAGAGTCCTAAAGGTATCTTATTTCTAGTCCAATCATGAGACATTGGCCAGGCAGTCACACTAATCCGGGAGTCCTCGTATTCTGACTAGCGGTGTGGAGGAAAATCTTGCCAGCCCCCAGATGTGATCCTTTTCAAGACACATCTGCCTTTCAAAAATTCCTCTAATAACTCCCTTGGGTTCTATAGAGTTTGTAAAATTTAATAATTATTATAGATTAAATGAGGAACCTATGCTCTGATACCAAATTTAATGACCCCGCCTCCCGGTAACCCCCAATTAAGGGAGACCAAGAGGTCAGAGCCATTATCCCAATTAACAGGATCAAAGGTTTGACAAATAATCAATAACAATTATCAAATTCTACCAACTAAATTAAAAGGCTATAATAAAATAAAATTTGCATACCTTTTTCAAAAACTTGGATATCTACTTCTATCTAGAGTCTATTCTAACTAATCCTCCTTTGTACTTTAACTCTTATTTCATTCCACATATGCCGCTTTACTGTTTGTCCTTTTCAATCTTGTACCTAAAACGCTGACAAACAAAATGTTGGTCAGCATATCAAAATATGTCGGTATGTAGGGACAATCAAAATTTTACAAATATGGATAACAATCTAAATATCACCATCTAGTTAATTCACAAGCCAAATTACACTTACAATGTGACATTCTCCACCACTTTTTCCCTAACCTTGGCATACCCACCTTAGGGTTTCTCTTTTACCATTGACTTAAGGCCACCTTCTCAATCCCGAGCTTGGTGCCTGGGGTCACCTCTCATGGTGCCCAATAGTCATGAAATATAGACCACCTTCTCATTCCCGAGCTTGGTGTCTGGGGTCACCTCTCATGGTGTCCATTGGTCTTCCCTCCCGGGCTTGACCTTTATGCATCATCCATCAGGGTGGCATGTAGGTGCAATAATACACATTTATTTATAATTTTGATAACCATAGTGACTTTATAATTGCAATATGAACATCCAAACTGTTTAGTTGCAGTCAATGCGGTTAACCATCCGGGAAACCTTCGGGAAACTAATGCGATTAATCATAATTAACCACATACCTGTCAAGATGACTTGATTGCAGAAATATACATCCAATATAGAAACCAAGCAAACACACACCAAGTTGATCCTGAAATAGGCATCCAATTTCCTATTATTAATCATGCCATCAAGATATATTAAACCTAGCTCGCTTCCTAGGGTTTCTAGTCCACTTTTAGGGTTTCCATTACAATTACTCACAAACCCTAATTATATCATCTATTCTTCATGAAAGATATTTAGGTTACCTTTAAACAACATATAACCCTAATTTCAGCATAACCATCAATTAAGTCCATTAAGCCTCTTTTACATTAAAGCTACCATTTTTATCCTTTTAATCCATGACAAGATCATTATGCTCATTTATCATCAATTCATAGTTCATTAAGATCTAAATCACATATGAACTCTATTTGTCATTAATTCTACCTTTATCCTTTAGAAAACCCTAATTACTACATTAAGGGTATTTATCCACAATTAGGAACTTTTATACTTGAAATAGCTTGGAATCATCATATCTCAACTTCATTCACGATTTTGAATAATTAAAACGATTATGAGTCACATCTACTAATATTAGGGTTTCAAGGCCAATTAAAGCATATTTATGCACATGAATTTCTAAATTAAACTAATTACGTGCAAAGTTCATCCTTTTTGTTCCCATTATACCTTTTTAAAATTAATAGGTTAATATCAACTTTAATCGTCCATTAAACCCTACTAAATACATTAATCATCTCAAAATAGGGTTTCTTAATCTTTAATTCATTAAAGTTGATAACTTACACTACTTTTCAAATTGCAAGAGGAATTAGCGTCTAAAACCATTTTTAATGAATTCCTCTCGTTTTTCTGAGCAATTTTCATATTTTATGCGTATCCATCCGAGCTAGCGATATTTAGTTATGAATTTTGAAAAAGTTACCTTTTTGGACCAACCAGAGGATGCCACGTCACTTCATGCATGAAACATAGCCCGGTTTGAGATTATAACCAAATTACCAATATACCCTTGCTGCAGTTACCCGCTTCTTTGTATCTCAGAGGGTAGAATCGTCCAAAGTCACTGGGGCTTCTTCAACCTCATGAACCGCGGCCCTCCGTCGTCCTACAGTGTTTCACGGGGTCGTTTCCCTCCACCTCGAAGCCCAAAGTTGGCCAGAAACCAGCTCCCTACCTCTGCCACCCCTCGCCGCTCTCAACCAGGCCCCATACCATGGCCGAGATGCCACGTGTCATGGGTGCAAAGCCTGGGATTTGCAGTGAGGTTACAGATCTCTTGCAGGTATTGCGTGATGGTTAGAGTAAGAAGATGATGGTGGAGCTTCCTTAGGTCATCGGGGAACACCAAGCTTCCATCAAGATGACTCCTCAGCTCCCTGTTGCTCCAGGAAAAGCACCAACTTTACGACTAGGGTTTGCATGAAGAAGATGAAGAAGATGAAGAAGGAAGAGAGCGAGTTTTGAGAAATTTCTCTGGAACTCGATCCAGAGGCTCTCCCCCTATATATAGGGGTGGCTATCCACACCCTATGATGACCATCAATGAACCAACTAGCCCTTTTCCCAATAGGATCCTTATTCCTTTATGGAGAAGTAATACTTCTCTCTCCTATTTATTTCCTTGATATTCCTTATTGTAAGGAAACTTAGAAATATGAAAATCCTCTCACTTATTCTCTTTTATGCTTGATTTTTATCCCAGCGGCACAAATTCTATTTTCTTTTAGTAGAAAAATACTTCCTTTTTATCAATACCACAAAATTCATTAATAAGGTATCACATTATCCTCTTATTTTGCATTATTGGTATTTTCTCTTTCTTTCTTCTCCATTGTGGCTCCTTGGACCCCAAGAAACTCTCAGATTTCGAAATTCCTTTTTAAGGATACTTATTATCCTTCTAGATGCATTTATCCTCATTATTTCTCATTATCTTGTTTATTTCTAATTAAAATATCTATTTTTAAGGATTTCTCTTTGTCTTTCTTCTTATTTTCCTCATTGGCATTCCATTTAACACTAGGAATCCTTTGGATACGAAAATCCACTAAGGATAACTCAATTATACCTCTTTGTACTTATTTTCCACATTTTATCATTATTTTCAATTTTTTTCTTAATAAAGAAACATTTCATTGTTCTTTTCTTCTCTTATAGCTTTTGCTTTGTAACTTTGGACTCCTTGGAACCCAAGGAACCCAAGAGGCACGAAATCCAACTTTGGATTATATTCTTTTGCCTTCTAGAGGTTTCTACATCTTTTTTTTCTCCATTTCTTATTAATAATGGAGTTTCGTTTGTCTTTTCCTTGTTATTGGACCCAATAGCCAATAAAGCCCGCAAAACAACCAAAAAGGCTATTGTACATGAAACTCGTCTATTCAAAACAAATTATATCATTATTTGTTCCAATATATTTAATAGGAGAAATTACATTTCTCACCAAAAGAACCCAAAAGTTGGGGTTGTAACATACTATATGGGTGACCAGTTGGGAAGTTGATCCCAGCTTGTGAGTGACTAAGGAAAAACCACATAGAGAAGTCCACTGGTGGTCTATGGGGCTAGTTGAATTCCTAAAACTCTACTAGATCCTTGGGAAGTCGGGCATGCATTACAAATTGTACCAGATCCAAAACCCCTCTAGTAGGTTGGGGCCACATGGGCATGTGTCATGTCAATCTTGAGGTGTGTAGTCCAAACATGTTATAAAGGGCTATATATGGTTATGTAGCCACCCTTGCACTGGTAGTAATGATTAGGAGTTGGGTGCACATGGGTTATTCTGGGTACACTAAAATGGGGAATGATTATGTGACCTTATGGTTGATCCTTGACGAGGACATCAAGAGTTTAAATGAGGGAGATTGTAATGTCCTAGCTCTTAAAGTCTTGGATTAAAATATTCTTAAAAGGAATGGTTGGACTACCCATTTCATCATGGTGAACCTCCATTTTAGTGAGCCCATCGTTGAATAACTATGTGGTTGTGTGTGCTCAGCCCAGAGTAGTACTAAGATAGATGACCAGTTGGAAAGTCAGCTTGTGTGCGAGTGAGGACAAAGTGTGACATCCCCATATTTTTTCTTAAACTTAATCTAATGTGTAACGTCCAAATGCAAACATCACGTCAGCAAGAATCCCAATTTAAACACCCCACACTAGGCTAAGAAGAAGAAAATCAAGGGAGTCAGAAGGAAACAATCAGTACCACATGTACATGAACAATAATAAAATCATACACACATGTTCACCATTCAACATATAATTACAACATGAATTGTTACAACATTTGATATTACATATTGAACAACAAACTATACATATACATGTACTACATTCTAAAACAACAGGATCTTAAGACAACAGGTCCACCTGTACATCAGCTCGCCACACAACTCTCACTATCTTGGATCTTTAAGAGCATAAGACCACAACCTAAACAAAAGATTACATGTGGTACACGTCAGCACAATATTCAAGAATATTGTACTGAGTACGCCTACGTGTCTTTTATATACCTCTCATCATATCTTGGCAATAAGATAAAACTAATACTTGGCAGTGACAGAAGAATATAATAAAAGTGTATACTTACACAAAGATATTCATTAGAAAAAGAGAACACATATTTTTAATCACATTTCCATCATATATCTCGTATATCTGCCCCCAAGGGCTTTGATGTTTTTAGGTCTTATGATCTACTACCAAGGAGTTTGAGATCATTTAACGTGTGATCTACTACCAAAGAGTTTGACATCTAAACACATGTGATCTACTACCAAAGAGTTTGAGATCACTTCAATGCACTGTACTACCAAAGAGTTTAGTGCTATCATATGATGGATCCGATATCTTATGTTTCATGTGTTCATAGCCATAAGTACGGAAACTCAAGCAACATATTATATAAGAGAAATCATTTCATCCAATACCATATGCCAAGTATTTTACTATGCATATAACACAAGCATATTATATAATAATCCAAGTAAGAGGTAATGGCATACCTTCCAAAGAGATATCCTAATCACATATTCCTCATGTCATATCTAACCTCTTGGTCAAATCCTGATGAAGACAAGATCATATGTACCATCATTAGGTTCTCATCATCTTACATCTCATCTTAACCCTAATTATATCCATTAGGGTTTTGCTTAGTTCATTAAGATATGTGCATCATTATTTGTCTTATCTTCTTGTAATTAAGTTACTGATCTTATATTCCAAGTTAGGGTTCACAATTTGATTACCTGGTTACATATGATTATGTGCACATGTTAACCCTATGTTACATGTATTAATCATATTATTTTTTATATCACATTAAGAGCAACATTATCATATAATAGGTATTATGTGTATCACCCTAATCTCATACTTAAATCTGAGGTTTCAGATAATTATATGAGCTTACTCTATAAATTTCATCATTTATTGATCATTAATGTATTTATTATATTTAATATAGGGTTATTAGCTCTAATTATCCATATAAAGCAAATTACATGATCTCGTACATCAACATCACCATATCTGACATAATATGCATTTTAAACATGGTTATGAGCTTACTGACATTTTTCCATAATTTTATGCCATCATTTAATATATATTACTCAAGAACTAAGCATTACACGTCTTACATGATATCACTGATATTAGTTCGTCAAAAGACTAATATTATCATCCTATGTTGTTCTACTTATTTTTCTGAACGTTTTGGTACCTTGTTTGTATTTTTCTGACATTCATACTAATTTCTACAGATTATTCAAGAACTGAGCATTTCTGATTAAATACCTTTTTGGACGAATGGTGTGTCGTTATGTGGCCATGACTTGCTCAGCTGGGCAGGGACCTACCCAAGCTTGAGTCAGCTGGGTCACACTTGTGCCGAGCTGTCCGGTTTGGCATTTCATCAGTTCTGATGGACCTGTTTCTTTCTTTTCTTTCTCGCTCACATAAAAACCAGGGCGTACAACGCCCGCATGCGTTTGTCCTTGGGATCGCGCTGTCGCACTAGGTCCTCCATGATCTGTGTGAGGTAGAGGGATCTCCATCCAGCTTGTCTATGTAGCACCCCCTTCTTGGTGCTCCTGTGCTTCTCCTTTCTCCTGGTAGGGCTCCGAATTTCCTCCTTGATGAACTCATCAGGACCAGACGGCGCCATTGTTACAGTCCAGCCTCGGCAAGCCATCTCGCCGACTTCTTGTTCCCTCCAGAGATTCATGGTGCCACGAAGCCTAGTCTCTATGCCACAGATCTCCAGCATGCATACATTTTGCAAGCGCCTCCCGACACCAGCCGCCACTTCCGCACGACTGATCCCCAGCCTGCACGACATCCGTGTGAGGTCTACAAAGCTGTCACCGCTGGCTCTGCTCCACGCTGCCAGCCTTTCAGGTGGATTGCAACTGAACGGTCATCATCGTGGTTGTGATAACACCGTTGTTGGTTAGTGTCACCGTGAGGTTCACCTACTAAGAGTGCCACCACCAACTGCCTCCATCGTGTGGCTGAAACACGGTGAGGAAACTACCTCCGCCGGTTCATTTTCACTTCCTTTGGATACTATTCTTCTGTTCAATGAAACCGGCGATGATTCAGCAAGCACCGACCAAAAGCCTCTACTAGAACTCTTGATTACTCAAAGGGCGTCTGGCTTTGGTAGGAAGAGGGTGAGAGGATGAAAACTATAGCTACAGCAGGCACCTCGATATATGTATAGGTCTTGATCCATGAACCGTCAGAAGTGACTATTGTTTAAACACTGTAACTGCTAAGTCTAGCACCAAGTCCACTAACTCAATCGTGTGCAGCAAAACAACGATAGTGGGTGTGAGGTTTGTTGCCGTGAATTGTTTAAGTATCTCACAAAGTGTAAGCATCGTCTAATGCCGAGAGAATAAAAATGGGCATGTACGAAGTACGTGGGGTTTGTGGTTTATCGTTTACAAATTAGAAGCACACTATTTATGTGTTCCAAATCCTATTGTTCTCACCAAGAACCTCTAAAATTCACCATATTTTATTCATGGGTTCCTCTTATCAATACTAAAAATTCACCAAAATATTGTACAGTAACTCAACATATGAATTTCAATATGTCACTGAGAATCCAAAAGGTTCCAAAAGTCCACTCCATCACATCCTACACACCTTAAAAGATATTTCGTCATTGAAATTAAGCTAGAAATCTAGTCTTTCACATCATATACATCTTAAAAGAACTTTTGTCCTCGAAAGTACACCATACTCATACTTCCAGGGAAAACCTTATCTTGCTCTCATCCACATGTAGGCACCATTCTATGTGTAACATATCCACAAATTTTACCTAGAACCATGTATCCAAAGCACTATTAAGGGGATTTCCAACCATCTTGGGTGCACAAACACTTTGGTTATTTCATTACATATCTCATATATTAAGGTTGTAGCTTTAACTTTACCCATACGTTAGGGTTCCCACATCATATTACCATGTTCTAAAGGAGTTAACTAAGGTTAACCCATTATGTCAAGGTGTCATCAACATTTTATTTAGCTCATTGTTAGAACATGTTCATCATTAACATATGCCTTTTAGGAGGGTGTTAACTATGGTTAACCCACTATATAGATCTAGATCATATCAAGGTGCCATAATCACTATGTTGTGCTAACTGTCAAACTATATTTTCATCCTTATTAAGCACTAAGATTAACACCTCATGTAACATGTCTGATGCATACGATTTTATTTCCTTGCTCAAAATAAATTTCAACATTTACTAATGATTTCATCGCAAGATTAGCCAACTATATTACATGATCATTATTCATGAACATGTATCATTAGCATCATCTCATTGTGCTTTCTTATATTAGTTGAAAACTTTATCAGAGATTCATCATAACATACGCTGACTATTCACATTATCATCATTATTCATGTATATGGTTAACCATTTATGCATTAATATCTATTAAACCATCTCTAGGTTTCCATCATATCATATCCACTATCATATCTCAATATTAGATCACATTCTTACCTTTTTTTTTTTTGGTAATCCGAGCTCACTGTATTACTATTTTTGTGTTTGGTAATTACAGACAAATCTCAAACAAGAGACTGTACAAAGAAGACAAAGCTTCAAACAAAAAGAAAGAAACCAGGGACCAAGCCGTCCCAACCAAAACCACCCATCCATCCCTCAACAGAAAAAGAGAGAGAGCAATCCGCAGCAGCCTCCAAAACAGGTTCAAAAACCAGAACAGAACCAGGATAGAAAATCAAATCATCTCAAGCAGCCGCAGCTCAATCTTTATCTTCTCCCAAACTCTAGACCAAGAGGTCTCCACATTCAAATGAACCCTAGAATTTCTCTCATTCCACAATCTGTACAAGATGCACAAGGCAGTAAGATGACTTTTCCTGCTGCTGCAGTTCACAAGATCTTCCACAGAAAAGGGACAACTCGGTATAAAACTTTCAGAAACTGCCAAACTCCAAATCCTAGCAGAGAAATCACACTGAAACATGCAGTGGTCCAGACCTTCCTCACTAATCTTACATAGAAAACACATAGAGGGAGTACTAATACCCATCCTCCTCACATAATCTGTAGTAAGAAGTCTCCTATGACACACCTTCCAACCATGAGTTTGGTATCTAACAGGAACTCTGAACTTCCAAACCCAAATGAAAGAAGGAAGAACTCTGCCTTTCTCACGAATAATCTCCCAAATATCTTTCATCTTAATATCAGTCAGACCATTGAACAGTAGCTTATCTGTCTGAGCCTCAATCGGTTTAGGAATCTCGATCAGCAAATCATTAAGATCTGTATGAAGTCTCGACTCCTTACTCCTCCAATCATTTCCAGAAATCAGGCAACTCACCTTACTGTCCTGAGAGAACCCAAGCTTAATAGTGCTTTGTCTCCCCAAGACATCAACAAGAAAACGATTACCAGGTAGCCAAGGATCACCCCACAGAGAAAGATCATCACCATTGCCAATAGAAAAGCTAACAAACTCCTTAAGAGAGTCTCTCTCCTGTATAATTCTATTAAGATGCCAAGAAAATGTATTATTCACACAAGCTAACCAGAAAGAGCTCCTGTTGAAGTACCTCTCATGAATCCACTTGACCCATAAAGAGTCAGCTTTACTAGCGATATTCCAAGCCTGAAAAATCAAGGAAGCTTTATTGATATCCCTAATAGAATGGAAACCCAAACCCCCTTCCTCTTTGGGTTTCACCACAAACTCCCATTTAATAAGATGGACGTTAGAATGGCTTTCAGAATTTCCCCAAATAAAATCCCTAATCAGACGTTCAATGTCATCAATGACAGAACAGGGAAGAGGGAAACAATTAGTCCAAAACAAATGGATCGAGGAGATAGTAGACTTAGCAAGTTCAACTCTCCCTGCCATAGAGAGTTGCTTTGACTTCCATCCGTCCAACTTCGACTTGATTCTATCCAACAGAGGACTGCAATGTTTCCTAGACAATTTACCAATGAAAAGAGGAATACCAAGATAACTTTGATCAATATTACCTTCACTGAATCCCAAAACACCACAGATTTTATCTTTCTCTGCCTCAGCACTGAACAAAATGGAGCTTTTCTCAACATTAATTTTCAGGCCAGTCATTAAATGAAAGTCACTTAGAACCTTCTTCAAAGCAATAGCATTATCAACATCAGCTTCCATAAAAACCATAAGGTCATCGGCAAAAATTAAATGTGAAATCTGCAGATGATTAGAGGCATATAGAGGTCTAATATCCCCACTTCTAACAGCAGCATTCATAAGTTGGGAAAACGTTTCCATAACCATAACAAAAAGATACGGGGCTAAAGGGTCCCCTTGCCTCACTCCATTACTAGGAGAGAAGGCTTCCATGGGCTCGCCATTCACAAGCACCTCATAAGAAATAGTCCCAAAAATCTCCTTCAACCACACAACCCAACAATGAGGAAACTCCATAATCTTCAAAATGCAGAACAAAGCTTGCCAAGAAACCGAGTCGTAGGCTTTAGAAATATCCAACTTAATACACATCTTCTTCTTACCCCCCTTCTTACTAAAATCATGAATAAGATCATTAGACAGCAAAATAGCATCACGAATACTTCTCCCTTGAACAAAAGCACACTGATTATCACTAATCACTGAAGGCAGAATCAACTGCAGCCTGTTACTCATAATCTTTGTAATGACTTTAAGCAACACATTACATAGAGAAATAGGTCTCCAGTTCTTAAGAAGATGAGCATCCTTAGATTTAGGAATAAGAGAAATGAAGGTCTTATTAGCTTCCTTCAAAAGTCTCCCAGTCCTAAAGAAATGACAAACACCATCAATAACATCAGAGTTAATGGTACTCCAACAATGCTTAAAAAACATCGCATTAAAGCCGTCCGGACCAAGACATTTGTCCACATTGAGCTTATGCACAACCCCTTCAATTTCTGAACCACTAACCAATCTATCAAGAGCCATCTTCTGAACACCATTCAACTTAGAAAAGTCGAGAGAACTCAATCTAGAGGTATCCGCGACATGACCACTGTTGAATAACTGCTGATAGAAATTCTGGATATAGCTTTTGATGTTATCCAAATTCGAACACAAACTACCATCAATCTCCAAGGATTTAAAATGATTAATGTGTCTTCTAACTTTAAGAGTAGAATAGAAAAACTTAGTATTCAGATCACCCTCTTTAAGCCACTGAATTCTCGACTTTTGTCGTAACAAAGACTCCTCAGCATCCAAAGCTACACGAGCCAGCTTTCGGAGACTAACAGCTTCATCTCTTAGCTCAATACTATGAGGATTAGCATCAAGCCTGACCTGAGCTTCATAAGCTTTAAACTCCGCTTCCCTAGCATTATCCATGATGTTCCCAACTTTCTGCTTATTCCATTTAATCAAATCACATCTAACATTTCTCAATTTAGAGTAAACCTGAAACAGAGGAAACCCCGTCTTTTCAGTATGCCAGCCCTTCTTGATAATATCATCAAAATCCTCTCTCTTTGTCCAAGCGTTAACAAACCTAAAAGGAGCAAAGACCTTCTTCATTCCGCCAATCACTAACTTCATCACTTTATGATCACTAACAGAGTTAGTAATGAGGAACCCCGTAAACTCAGAAACACTTTGCATAAAACAGGAGTTGTAAAGGACCCTATCAATGCAAGAGGTAGTAAATCTCTCACCACCTTGATGGTTATCCCATGAAAACCTGGCTCCACTAAGCTTCAGATCAAACAAGCCACAGTTCAAGACACATTTATTGAAATCCTCCATAGATCTTCTTGTAGGAGGCTCTCTACCAACCTTTTCATCTTCCTTCCTCACAGCGTTAAAATCACCCATAATAATCCAAGGAGAGTTGACCAAGGGATAGAAATCGTCAATAATGTTCCAAAGCCTGCTTCTATCAGCATCCCCATTATGCCCATAAACAGCCGTAAACAATAAACTCTGACCATCAACTCTAATATTAGCATGAATACATTGATCTGATTCACTAATCTTCGTAATAGAACAAAACTCCTCCTTCCAGAGAATGATGACCCTTCCAAGAACATGTGAAGAATGATTCGACATCCAGTTGAAATCAGGAAAACATCTATACAGAACCTTCTTAATCTTCTTCTCACGAACCCTCGTCTCATTTAACACAATAACATGTGGCCTAGCCTTATTAACTTCCTCCTGAACCTTAAAGACCTTATTATTCAGGCCTCTAACATTCCAGGAGACGATAGTCAAATTTAGGTTATCCATTGAAAGAATTTTCATCCAGTACTAGGCTGGGCAGAACTTCCTTCCCAACTCTCCCCTCCTTTTCCAAGTTCTTGAACCTGTTGTTAAAGGAACTTGAATCTGGAGATTCATAAGTGGGACTAGGATTTCTCGCCTTTGACTTCTTGGATCTTTTCGGAACTTGGAACCCATCTGAACTCGATGGTGCTTTGCTACCCTTCAAATTCTCAGTAGAGTTAGGGGGAGTAACCAAATCCACCACCCCAGAGTTAACCTCCTCATCTGGCTCAAGAACCATTTCCTCAAAGGAATCATTAGTAACATGGAACTCCTCCACATCCGATTCATCAGAACCAGATCCCAACTTTTCCTTACCCCCTATTCCTTGGGCCGACTCAGCAATTGACTCAAACACCTTATCAGCAGAACCAACGACCTTGCTAACAGCTGCAGACTCCAAAGGGATTGAACTACTCAAAGTCCCCTGAGTCATTCCGTTGCTAATCACAACCCCGCCTTTAGGAACCCAGACTTTCTTGACTTTCTGGCTCCCAGAAACCACACACTCATGCCCATACAGATTGCATACCGAGCAGAGCTTCGGCTTCCATTCATAAGTAAACGAGATAGTCTTAGGATCACCTTTCTCACTGGCAACTTCCAATGATTCTGGGAATTTCGATTCAGCATTTATGAGGACTTGAAGTCTTGCATACTCCAATAGTTTAAAATCATGAGTTGCTCTATCTGTTCTTAACGGAGTGCCCAGAAAAGACCCAATCCTATCGAACATCTTCTTCTCCCATAATTCCAGCGGCAAGTCATGGACCTAGACCCAAACCGGCACCTCAGTCAGCTTGAATCTCGATAATTGTTGACCTGGTTTCCACTTCATTAAGACTAGAGGCTTATCTCTAACGAAACACGGGGGACCATCCATGACTGAATCCAAATCTACCTGGTCTGAAAATCTGATCAAGAAAAAGCCATTCCCATGGTTCATAACCTCTATCGTACCATTCAGAACCCAGATCTGACGCAAATATCACTCAAGCGTGGGAAGGAAAGGTCTGAATCCAACCACATAGCCAGCAAGACATCGGTTCCATTTTTCTGCATTCCTCACTGCCTCTTCACTCGGATAGATCAAGGTTTGTCCCTCGAGTAGTATCTCTACCTTTTCCAGCGAAGTTTCTCCTTGAGGAAGCTCCTTAAAGAGATCCTTCCACGAGTTCAACTGAGCAGCATTCACCACGGAACCCTGCTTTTCCACTGAACCGCCGCCGGCGCCGGCGCTCGCAGTCGGCCCAGCTTTCGCACTCGCAATTGCCCCTTCTTTCGCCACAGACATGAGCGCGCCGACAGACTTAACTACTTTTCCACATTCAGAACGCTGCAGACTCCAAAGGGATTGAACTACTCAAAGTCCCCTGAGTCATTCCGTTGCTAATCACAACCCCGCCTTTAGGAACCCAGACTTTCTTACCTTTAGGAACCCAGACTTTCTTACACATTCTTACCTTTATTATAACATGGTTGTGAAAAACCGACTTATGTGAGTGGCTTTTTAAACATGTATCAATACTTTATCTAGTCCAACTGAGGTTCTCCCAACCCTTATCCTGAGGGTGGTGTCATGCTCAATCTCTCTGAGCTATCTCAACTCTATGAGTATCTCATATGCATATACTTTATCCTTCCTCCTTGGTTTAGGGTTTCAGATTACCTCATTGGCACTCGCGGTTGCTTTACAAGCTCTAGCCACATAAGCACAAACCAAACATGCTATGACATTTTCTTCATCAGTTTCTACCTATGAAACATGCTTTCCCAAAACTCTCTTATACATACACCACTAGAGTCCTACATGGAACCACCAACCCGAGCATGAGGCTGTCCAGAAACTAACACAGTTGCCTTCTCCAGGATCTTGGGACTCTCTCTCCCTCACCTAGATGATAGGTGAAAAAACACTAGAGGGGGGTGAATAGAGTTTTTAAAACAATTTTAACAATTATTTAACTCAAACAACCACAATTGAGATTATAAGAAGGAGACAGGTGTTTAGAGTGGTTCCAACTTTAGCAAATACTAAAGTTGTCAGTCCACTACCCGGTTGCTTACCCAACTGGGATTTTGAACCTTTTCAAGGATTTATACAAAATACAATACTTTCCTTTACACCCCTTGAACAGCCTTCACTTGAAGTAGGTGCACCAACTTGAGGTAGCCTTCTTGAAGTAACTCCAAGCTCCCCCTTGAAGTAGCCTTCCTCTCTAGAAGTAACCTCCCGTTGCACCAGCCTTCTGAAGTAGCTCAAGGTCGCCTTCTTCACCAAGAAGATCTCCACCCTCTCTAATCCGCAGCCTCCAACCTAGGAGTAGCAAGGAGAGTACAAACAGTAATAGAGAACAAGAAAGGAAAAAAAAGGAAATTACAACTTATCCTTTGTAGCCCAAGGCTTGATTTGCCTAGATCAAGCGTATAGATCTCCTAACCAAGTGTATGGACTTGTGATTGCAGTGGGTAGGAGATACTAGCCTATAGGACACGAATTTTGAGCTAAGGATGAAAGTAGCCAATTGTTACAATGCTCAAATTGCTCACAACAGATTGCAAATGTAATTGCTTGCTCAAAGAGTACTCAAGTGTGTAACAAGTGAGTTTAAGTGTCCTATGGCTTGTCCTATTTATAGGAATGGTCTAAGGATGCTTAAGGACGTTCTAGACAACTTCTAGGGGTTTCTAAGTGCTTAACTAGCCGTTAGGTATAAGTTTGTTGCTTTAGCAACGGCTAATTAATTTACTCTGCAGTTGCTGTCAGAGTTCATCTCGGTCGAGGAATGGTCGACCGAGATACCTACTCGGTCGAAGTTTTGTCGACCGACAGGCTCTCTGGATCAAGTGATTTGCAACGTCTATCTCCAACTGCCAACTACCTTGTCAGTTGTGTCTAACGACTACTTTGGATCTTTCTCGGTCGAGATGATTGTCGACCGAAAGTGTCTCGGTCGAGGAGTTAGTCGACCGAGATTGACCCTGTTTCAATCTTTTAATTAAACCACTAAATGTGTGTATGAGTGTGCATATGTGACATTATTTTGAAGGGGATGACCTATCTAAATGTGGTGTTTATCTAGGGAAAATCTAACGCTTGATTTACATGAAATCTAAGTACTTGTACATTATATATTTGTACAAGTTTTTACAAGGCGATTACATTTCATGAAAACATAAATATGTAATCATATGGATTTCCCTAGTTGCTTTGTCATCCACCTTAATCCTGCACACTCAAGTAGCTCGTTAGATCAATAAGAATGAAATGTTTGTCATAATCAAAACAAAGGGATTTATGGATGTCCATTTAGCCAACAATCTCCCCCTTTTTGAAGATGACAAACATTTCCTAAATATAAATAAAGGAAATATAAAACATATGAGTTTCATACCTTTAGATTACCTTTTGTAGCCATTTTTGTTTTTGCAAGTGAGTGCTGGCCAAGATGTTATGAAACTCATTTATTTTTTTGATTTTATATTCTTTTCTCCCCCTTTGTCATTTCAAAAAGATATCCAAGTTGAATAATTTATAGTATTTCTCCCCCGTAATTTTATACTATACTCCCCCTTAGATAGATATCCCAAATAGAAGTTTGAATTCTTTGCAATAGATAGTCAATGTAGTCACAATTTTAAAGATTGCATTCTTTTTGATTTATTTTTATTTATTACTCCCCTTATTTTGGATGCTCTACTATGATAGTCTTATAATCCATATTTAGAAGATGTCTTATATGCTTTTAGAAGAATATCCATTGTAACAAGAGAAGATAACCAATTTCATTAAAAACATGGAATGTATTACAAGCATGGAAAGATAATCAAATCATATAGAGATGACCCATTTATTACAATCATTCAAAGATGTCATTACAACTAATACAGCTCCAAAACTCACTGGAAAGACTTAAGAATTACATCAATATCAGGGTCTTTCCCAAGAAACGGCTCAGCTCCATAATATCTAACCAAAGTTTGCCAATCCAGAGCACCTGTCTTAGTTAATGCATACACTTCCAAGAAGGTAGGAACTCGATCAAATCGGAAGTTAGCAGCAATATCTTGCAGTTGCATGGATGAAAACTGAGTGTGCGTGACATCCATAGATGGTGGAGGTGGAGTTTGATAATAGTTGTAAGAAGGATTATATGGATTGAGCATGCCAGGATTTAAAGAATACGGATATTCGTCTGGTTGGTTTGGAGACAGGGTTTGCATTCTTTGGTTTAGATAAGTCATGGCATGATGGTTATAATCTAGTTGTTTACTAAGATGATATTGTGACCCAGCAACATAGGTTAGGGTGTTTTGGATGGGATCATAGGGTAGGTTGGTAGGAGGAGGTGGTGGTGGTATATTTTGGGTAGATGTCTCTCCTTCCGTCCTAGCCCTCTTATGATCGAAATCAATTCCCATTTTTTTTACAGTATTCTTACTTATTTTTTGTGGTCTACGCTCCCATGTATAACCCATGTCCTCAATTTGTGTCTTAAGAAAATGTTGAGTAATTTGGCATACAAGATCAGCATATGGAGGATTGCCAGAAAACTCAAGCATGTTTTTAAGAATAATGCGGATAAAATTTGTGGGAATACGTTGGATAATGGCATAGATTAGACACATGCGAAAAATGGGAACTTCAGACTTATTTGCTCTAGGATGTATGTTTGTTGAAACAATAAGGTTTACAATCCTAGCTGCAGGTTTGAGATTGATAGCGTAGCATGTGCCCCTATCTTCGTGACAGGTTGTATTTGATTGAAAAATGGTTCTTTTGATGTCACTAAGACTAACGGTATGGTCATCTTGGGAAAATTGATTAAGTGGGTTTCCAGTGGTAAGGTCAAGGGTGTCTTGATATTCATCTAGGTCAATATTTAGCATGTCAAGAATATCTTCTTCAGTAAATCGAAAGCTATGCCCATTGACCATAGTATAGAAGAAGATGGTTTCATTTTCAAAGTGGGAGATGAGGTTAGCATAGAATTCATTCACTAGCTTGGTGGAATAGGAAAGGAAAGAAGGGTTGATGAATTATTTCAACTTTTGCACCTCAAAAAGGTCCTCCAAGTCGATGATGTTAGGTCTGTCTAGATTTTGTCGGTCGAGAGAGGTGGGCTGACCGAGAGGTTTTCGGTCAAAGAATTCGTCGACCGACAGACTTACTGGGTATGAATTTTTTAAGCTGATTTTTAATGAAAATGATAGACTAAATTTGTAGAGCATATATATATTTTCTAAGGGAGTAATATTTTGTTTTATTATTGACAATATTGGGACAATTTTGTGGTCCTAAATTAATTGTATTTTTAATCACAATAAAATGATATTCAATTAGTTATTGTGTCAAACTTATTTTAGGTCGAATTTGACTACGACCATAGCACCCCTTGGTCAAATTTCATTTTAACCAAGAGGCAAATGTGCAGATTTTCAAATTGAATATATCGAGTATAATATCTGTATAAAATTTGATTAAGTAACAAGTTGAAGCATACTACTTAATATGATTCTTAAATGAAGGCATAATTAATATCTCAAGTCTTCAAAGATACTAATTTAGAGATTTTGTCTTATGTGTTGCAAGCAATAGCATATAACCAATAAATCATTTTGCTTGCCGAATATATCATCACGGATCCATGCATATAATTATCATTATCTATGCGTACCAAATAGTGAAAGCATATCCATGATATAATGACAACAGCATATAATGATAATTCCATCACATGATTTGTATATGGATAGACCAGAAAATACTTTAGGAAAAATCATGTGAAAATAGAAATTTTCTTTTCATTGAACTAAGCATAATTTCAGTTTAAACTTAAATCATTTAGGGAATAAACTAACATTAATCTCATTTAAATTTGTAGGGATGATTTCCAAAATATATCCAGTCATCAATCACAAATAGATAGCAATTTCATTAATTTTAAAAGAATTCAGCAATTGTGTAGCAGACTGGAGATCAGTGACATGCTCGGTCGACAATTTCTCGACTGATGGTCTCTCGGTCGACAGTCTTTCGACTGACAAGATTTATGGAACTGTTAATTTCTTTCAAGTGAAACATAATTATGCAAGTTGAATTTTTAAATTTATTTGTTATCCCATTATGTTGAGTTGAGATAGACATAGAAGTATGCACCTAAGGTCCTTGGTCATATCTCAACTTGATTCTGTTCATTTAGTTTGGAGGTTTTGGAACCCAAACTAACTCGAAATCTTTTCTCTTGTAAGGGCATGAAAAAGAATAGTGACCAAGGCGCAAACAATAATGACAACATATCGAGTCAACCTCATATCTTTTTCTATGGTTGTGTTCTGTGTTGTCCTTGGGTGAAGATGTTCCTTTAGGTACATATATAGATTGATGGGTTTGTGACTTTCTCCAACTAGGTTATTGATAGGATTTCCCTTTAGGCTTGTAACCTAGTCCTCTTCTCCCAATTTGATGATAGGAATTATCTAAGATTTGATCAAGAATGCCATTATTATTTAAACTACTAACTTTTTGTTGTAACTTGGCAATCTCATCCATTCTCTTCTTGATATCTAGTTTTGCTTGGTCAAGATTAGATGACAATGAGTTTCGTTCTTTGACAATAGTGTCATAATCTATATGGGTGCACAATATGGGTTGTTTTTGAAGATCGTTCACTTGAGTTTGCAAATTGATCTTCTCTAAAGAAAGTAGATTGCAATTTGCCTCTATAGATTTTATCTTACTATCATGATCTTCAATGATCTTTTTAAGATCTTCATTTTCGGATGTCATAGCAAGAAGCTTAGCATGTAATTCATCATTTGCTTTAATAGATTTCTTTAATTTCTTCTTGCACTCAACATATTTAGTATGTGTTTCTTCAAGAGTAGCAAATAGTTCTTCTTTAGATAAATCAAAAAGACTTACCTCTTCTTCTTCTTCACTAGTTGTAGCAATAAGACAATCTTTGTGCTCATCTTCCTTCTTTGATCTCCATTGGCATCTAGTTGTTGTGTGGCTTGTTCCTAAGCACCAATTGCAACATGTTGTAGTTTTGTCCAAGCAGCACCTTTTGTTGTGATTGTAATCACCATTACCCTCCATTCTTCAAGACCTGGTTAGGGTTCCTTGAAGCCTGCTCTGATACCAATTGAAAAAACACTAGAGGGGGGGTGAATAGAGTTTTTAAAACAATTTTAACAATTATTTAACTCAAACAACCACAATTGAGATTAGAAGAAGGACACAGGTGTTTAGAGTGGTTCCAACTTTAGCAAATACTAAAGTTGTCAGTCCACTACCCGGTTTCTTACCCAACCGGGATTTTGAAAGTATTTATTTTAATACCTTTTCAAGGATTTATACAAAATACAATACTTTCCTTTACACCCCTTGAACAGACTTCACTTGAAGTAGGTGCACCAACTTGAGGTAGCCTTCTTGAAGTAACTCCAAGCTCCCCCTTGAAGTAGCCTTCCTCTCTAGAAGTAACCTCCCGTTGCACCATCCTTCTGAAGTAGCTCAAGGTCGCCTTCTTCACCAATAATATCTCCACCCTCTCCAATCCGCAGCCTCCAACCTAGGAGTAGCAAGGAGAGTATAAACAGTAATAGAGAACAAGAAAGGGAAAAAAAGGAAATTACAACTTATCCTTTGTAGCCCAAGGCTTGATTTGCCTAGATCAAGCTTATAGATCTCCTAACCAAGTGTATGGACTTGTGATTGCAGTGGGTAGGAGATACTAGCCTATAGGACACGAATTTTGAGCTAAGGATGAAAGTAGCCAATTGTTACAATGCTCAAATTGCTCACAACAGATTGCAAATGTAATTGCTTGCTCAAAGAGTACTCAAGTGTGTAACAAGTGAGTTTAAGTGTCCTATGGCTTGTCCTATTTATAGGAATGGTCTAAGGATGCTTAAGGACGTTCTAGACAACTTCTAGGGGTTTCTAAGTGCTTAACTAGCCGTTAGGTACAAGTTTGTTGCTTTAGCAACGGCTAATTAATTTACTCTGCAGTTGCTGTCAGAGTTCATCTCGGTCGAGGAATAGTCGACCAAGATACCTACTCGGTCGAAGTTTTGTCGACCGACAGGCTCTCTGGATCAAGTGATTTGCAACATCTATCTCCAACTGCCAACTACCTTGTCAGTTGTGTCTAACGGCTACTTTGGATCTTTCTCGGTCGAGATGATTGTCGACCGAAAGTGTCTCGGTCGAGGAGTTAGTCTACCGAGATTGACCCTGTTTCAATCTTTTAATTAAACCACTAAATGTGTGTATGAGTGTGCATATGTGACATTATTTTGAAGGGGATGACCTATCTAAATGTGGTGTTTAGCTAGGGAAAATATAACGCTTGATTTACATGAAATCTAAGTACTTGTACATTATATATTTGTACAAGTTTTTACAAGGCGATTACATTTCATGAAAACATAAATATGTAAGCATATGGATTTCCCTAGTTGCTTTGTCATCCACCTTAATCCTGCAAACTCAAGTAGCTCGTTAGATCAATAAGAATGAAATGTTTGTCATAATCAAAACAAAGGGATTTATGGATGTCCATTTAGCCAACAGTAGGTACTCACATTCTTATTTGCATATGCACATATAACCAGCCTCTCTCTGACTCTAGGGTTTGGTCCTCACAAGGACATCTAGGGTTCACCAAGACTATATGAGTCATGCATAAAGCAACACAACTCATTCACTCAGGAGTATTCTAGTTTAGGACATATTGTATCACATATTTCTCGTATTTCTCATATCATGGAGTCTAGGTTCTCTAACCTTCTCCCTGTGGGTCTCGCTTTCTCTTGAGCTAACCCCAAAACTGGTCCTAACACTAGAGGTCCTCCTCTGTAAAAGAGTTTGAAGCTCATGCTGACTCACAACTTGTCTTAACTTAACATATCTTATCTCATAAAAGCCTATTTACTTGCATCATCAAAACTCATCTCAAATCCTCAAAGTTGGACTTTAATCCTGAAAGACAAACATAGATCATCATAACCATCTTATGTCATCTATATAAGACTTACATCATATCATTAAAACTTATATCATCTATTCCATCTATCATATATTCTGACAAGGCTCTAGACATCTAATCTAGAACTACTCTCTCTTCTAGACTGATGTCATTCACTTTCTCTTAGGTTGCATGATCACCTCCTACTCGTACACGTGTGGGGACACATTTTTGTAATACATATACATACTAAAATATTATATAGTTTTTCTCTGATAAAACAAGCGTCATAGAAAACTATCAAGGTTCGATCCGTTTGGAATAAAAAAAACAAATCCTGAAAATGAGTGTCCCACACATAGTAGAGAGTATAGTGTCATGAAAACTAGTAAAAAGGGTGAGAACAAGGGGTAGACTAGTGTAGCTACTCTAGACAACGTGCACAATATGTCTAGGATTTCTCTTCCCTTGATGCAAGTCATTTCCAAATAGTACAACGTCCCATACCGCTGTACTATAAGGAAAGAACGACATCTACGGACCTGTTATACAACAAGCACTAGTCTAGGCCTAGTTCTCAAACATCTAGGTGCTAACCTAGAGGCTAGGTCAGATCTAGTCTCTAAAAGGCGACTAATCTAACCCTAAGGATTATTAAGTTCAAGGTTCTTTGGTTTTGAGTTGCTTAATGAGCAAATGTCAAGCTTTGTTATTGTTCATGCTCTGATACCACCTGTGACATCCCCAGATTTTTTCTAAAACTTAATCTAATGTGTGACGTCCAAATTGAAACCTCACCTCAGTGAGAATCCCAATTTAAACACCCCACACTAGGATAAGAAGAAGAAAATCAAGGGAGTCAGAAGGAAACAATCAGTAGCACATGTACATGAAAAATAATAAAATCATACACACATGTTCACCATTCAACATATAATTACAACATGAATTGTTACAACATTTGATATTACATATTGAACGACAAACTATACATATACATGTACTACATTCTAAAACAACAGGATCTTAAGACAACAGGTCCACCTGTACATCAACTCGCCACACAACTCTCACTATCTTGGATCGTCAAGAGCACAAGACCACAACCTAAATAAAAGATTACATGCAGTACATATCAGCACAATATTCAAGAATATTGTACTGAGTACGCCTACATGTCTTTCATATACCTCTCATCATATCTTGGCAATAAGATAAAACTAATACTTGGCAGTGACAGAAGAATATATAAAAGCGTATACTTGCACAAAGATATTCATTAGCAAAAGAGAACACATATTTTTAATCACATTTCCATCATATATCTCGTACATATGCCCCCAAGGGCTTTGATGTTTTTAGGCCTTATGATCTACTACCAAAGAGTTTGAGATCATTTAACGTGTGATCTACTACCAAAGAGTTTGAGATCTAAATACATGTGATCTACTACCAAAGAGTTTGAGATCACTTCAATGCACTGTACTACACAAGTGTTTAGTGCTATCATATGATGGATTTGATATCTTATGTTTTATGTGTTCATAGCCATAAGTACGGAAACTCAAGTAACATATTATACAAGAGCAATCATTTCATCCAATACCATATGCCAAGTATTTTACTATGCATATAACACAAGCATATTGTATAATAAGCCAAGTAAGAGGTAATGGTGTACCTTCCAAAGAGATATCCTAATCACATATTCCTCATGTCATATCTAACCTCTTGGCCAAACCATGATGAAGATAAGATCATATGTACCATCATTAGGTTCTAATCATCTTACATCTCATCTTAACCCTAATTATATCCATTAGGGTTTTGCTTAGTTCATTAAGATATGTGGATCATTATTTGTCTTATCTTCTTGTAATTAAGTTACTGATCTTATATTCTCGGTTAGGGTTCATAATTTGATTACCTGGTTACATATGATTATGTGCACATGTTAACCCTATGTTACATGTATTAATCATATTATTGTTTATATCACATTAAGAGCAACATTATCATATAATAGGGATTATGTGTATCACCCTAATCTCATACTTAAATCTGAGGTTTTAGATAATTATATGAGCATACTCTATAAATTTCATCATTTATTGATCATTAATGTATTTATTACATTTAATATAGGGTTATTAGCTCTAATTAGCCATATAAAGCAAATTACATGATCTCGTACATCAACATCACTATATCTGACATCATATGCATTTTAAACATGGTTATGAACTTACTGACATTTTTCCATAATTTTATGCCATCATTTAATATATATTACTCAAGAACTAAGCATTACACGTCTTACATTATATCATTGATATTAGTTCGTTAAAAGCCTAATATTATCATCCAATGTTGTTCTACTTGTTTTTCTGAACGTTTTGGTACCTTGTTTGTATTTTTCTGACATTCGTACTAATTTCTACAGATTATTCAAGAACTGAGCATTTCTGATTAAATACCTTTTTGGACGAATGGCATGTCGCCACATGGCCATGACTTGCTCAGCTGGGTAGGGACCTACCCAAGCTTGATCTGGCTGGGTCACACTTGAGTCGAGCGGTCCGGTTTGGCATTTCATCAGTTCTGATGGACCTGTTTCCTTCTTTCTTTCTCGCTCGCGTAAAAACCAAGGCGTACAATGACCGCCTGCGTTTGTCCTTGGGATCGCGTCGCCGCACTAGGTCCTCCATGATATGTGTGAGGTAGAGGGATCTCCAGCCAGCTTGTCTATGTATCACCCCCTCCTTGGTGCTCCTGTGCTTCTCCTTTCTCCTGGCAGGGCTCCAGATTTCCTCCTTGATGAACTCATCAGGACCAGATGGCGCCATTGTTACAGTCCATCCCCGACAAGCCATCTCACCGACCTCTTATTCCCTCCAGAGATTCATGGTGCCACGAAGCCTAGTCTCAATGCCACAGATCTCCAGCACGCATACGTTTTGCAAGCGCCTCCCGGCACTAGCCGCCGCCTCTGCACAGCTGATCCCCAGCCTACACAACATCCGCGTGAGGTATACAAAGATGCCGCCAACCTTTCAGGTAGATCGCAACTGAACGGTCATCATCGTGGTTGTGATAACCCCGTTGTTGGTTAGCGTCGTCGTGAGGTTCACCTACTAAGAGTGCAGCCATCAACTGCCGCCATCGTGTGGCTGAAACACGATGAGGAAACTACCTCCGCCGGTTCATCTTCACCTCCTTTGGATTCTATTCTTCTGTTCAATGAAACCGGAGATGATTCATCAAGCACTGACCAGAAGCCTCTACTAGAACTCTTAATTACTGAAATGGCGTTTGGCTTTGGTAAGAAGAGGATGAGAGGACGAAAACTGTAGCTACAGCAGGCACCTCGATATATGTATAGGTCTTGTTCCATGAACCTTCGGAAGTGACTATTGTTTAAACACTGTAACTACTAAGTCTAGCACCAAGTCCACTAACTCAATCATGTGCAGCAAAAGCAACGATCGTAGGTGTGAGGTTCATTTCCATGAATTGTTTAAGTATCTCACAAAGTGTAAGCATTTTCTAATGCCGAGAGAATAAAAACGGGCATGTACGAAGTACGTGGGGTTTGTGGTTTATCATTTACAAATCAGAAGCACACTATTTATGTGTTCCAAATCCTATTGTTCTCACCAAGAACCTCTAAAATTCACCATATTTTATTCATGGGTTCCTCTTATCAATACTCAAAATTCACCAAAATACTGGAGAGTAACTCAACATATGAATTTCAATATGTCACTAAGAATCCAAAAGTTTCCAAAAGTCCACTACATCACACAAGTGTGCAGTTAAGGCCAATAGTTGTATGTGGGGCCAATCATCATTCCTAAAACTCTACTAGATCCCTGTGAAATTGGCCCAATCCTACACCGACCTTATGGAGACAATCTATGCAGAAGAAGCATGTAGACTATAGAGAGGGACCTGACCCAAATATGTCTCATCTTGGTAAAATTGATGTCCAAGCAAAGTTTCTAATTGAAAAATACTCTTATAAGACAATGATTAACAGTGAAAGTACTAATGGTTGGATGGATCGGTGGGTGCTAGAAGATGGAGTACTTAGAGACTACACCTCAAAAATGTTACTTGTAGAATTGAGGAAAATGCAGGTTAGCTGTCTGGTCAACTTGGAGGGCAGATGGGATGGAGAGAATTCTTGGTTACTGAATGAGTTTATTACACGCATCCTAAAGATCAAGACACCAATTAAGAGTGCTATGATGAATTCTGTATACATGAAAACATATGGCCAATGGCATGTTTTCCACCAAGACATCATACACAATTCTTAGGGAGCATAAAGAAATATAATGACAAGGTGAATGGCATTCAATATGGATCCCCAACGTACCTAAAATTATCAAGTTTTTTATGTGGCTGGTGAACCATAACACTAACCTTACATGCTCCACCAAATTGAGGAGGAAGATGACAATAGATGGCACTTGCAGCAGGTGCAATAGTGATGCGAAGACTACTCTACATGCTTTGAGAGATTGTATACATGTGAAGAGCATTTTGACGGTGGTGTTATCGAACATGGACATGACTTAATTTCAGGATGAACAACAAGTTTCAATTGGCTCAACTGGAAACTGAGAAGAAAGACTATTGTGTGCAGATGTTCTTTAATGGGTGTTGGTACTTATGGAAATGTAGGAACTGGTTGGTGTTCGATAAGAAGATCCTAACCACATACTACCAATTTAACTTCATCAATCATGATAATATGATGAGTGAAGGTATCTAGGATACTCGTTTGGTGCAAAGCAAGGGCACACCTGAGCAAAACTAGATGGGACTACCAGAGGGATGCATTAAAATCAACATCGATGTGATGGTGAAGGGGAGAAGAGTGGTCGTCGTGGAAGTTGTGAGAGATGGCAGAGGCCTGTGACAAGGTGGTGTAGGTATTAGCAGGTCTTCTAAAGATGTTCTGGAGGCTTAATTTAGCGATGTTAATCTTGCATTTGGCATTGCAAAAGAGAGAAAGTTTATGGAGGTTGAGGTTGCTACTAATAGCCATGTAGTGGGTGGCATGTTATATGACTATTCTTTGAGCCCCATGCACGCCAATTGATTTGTGGACATCCAAAGGAAGTTGAATGAGGTCTAGAAGGTGGTGTATGAAATTCGAGACAGAAATAAGGTGGTATATTGGCTTGCAAAGGAACACCTAGATGATTTTTGGACTTAAAGCTACATAAGACTCCCTCCATACGTTAGCAACTTCCTTGCTAGTGATATGTGTAATGGAAGTAGTGCTGCCAAGGTTAATTTTTTGCAATCATCAACCTTTTGTAATGTTTTTTATGAAATTACATATAAGAGGAGGGAACAATGAATAGGTATTCTCTTGTCTTCTCAAAAAAAGAATTGTTTTTCTAATCTCCTTTCTTTCATTCTGCCCATGTGCACACAACTTGTGTGTTGATATGCACTTTCACATATGTTTTAGGTTTAAATCTAGCATGGGAGAAAAAATAGGAAGTGAGAAATGTGCATGTTGTATATATTATGTAAGATTCTAGTTAGTATACATGTTCACATCATGGAAAAATTCTATTCAATGTGTGATTATAAGTTGTAATAATTAATGTTGTTAATTTACATGTTGAATTTTGAGATTGTTCATGATGTATTCTTTTAGTTGTTTGTTATGTATACATATGCTTCCACATCATACTCTGAGTAACATTTTTGGAGTTTGTCCTCGACCCCACGAAATTTTAGGAAGGAAGATGTGGATGCCATGTAGTTGGTATCAAAGCATGAACAACAATTATACTTGACAATTTCTCATCATGAAACACAAAACTAAATTTAACCTTTCTCTCAAAACCCTAAACATATAGTAAGTTGTGCTATAGAAACTATGTCTGACTTAGACTCTAGGTTAAAACCTAGATGTTCAAGAACTAGGTCTGTGGGAGACCCTATCCATATAGAGCTCATATGTATAAGGTTTATGTACTAGTATACACCTTGCCCTCACCAATTTCATTAGGTGACATTACGCTAGACTCTGTACAGTGTATGGATAATTTACTTTGCTGATTTGGTTTTGTTTATCAATCAGTTTGAGATTCAATTTCCTTTGATGTCTATTTTGTCAAAAAAAAACTACATAATATTTTATTATAAACTGGACAAAGATCAGGGATATGTACTCAGGGAATAAATCCCTGGGCAGTCGGGTAAGAAAGGTCATGGTTCTCCCTGACTAATAAGTAGTTAAACCCTCACCAACAATATCACCAAAACAAAAAAATAACGCTAGATTTTTTCCCCTGCCCACCGAACCTTACCCTAATCAGACCCCCACTCTCCATTCGCCGCACGACTTCCCCCTGTGAGTTTCTCGCGCCTCACCAAACCCCCACTCTCCTTGTGCACGATCGCCCGCCTCCCTGCACATCTAATTTATGTGGGAAACCCTTTTTGTCAGTTGCCTTTGTTCTTGCTAGTCAATTCTCATCACTAGTTATTCCGATCATCTCCTGATTCAATTCTCCGCCTCATCCTCATATTTTCCTTTTCTACCTCTCGTTTTTGCAGCTCTGATTTGCGTTAAGGAATGCGTGAGGATCGCTGGCCATTCGTCATATTGGTGGACCAAGCTGCCGAGTATGAAACAAATAGGGGATTCAAATGCACGCCTCTACATTTTTAAGAATTACAAGAAAAGATGGGATGTCAAATCAGGAAAATAAGAGTAGATGGAACAATCGAGGGTAGAACAACCACATTCCGTAAGACCTTTCTAATTTGCACTACTAGAAAATGCACATTGTGTGACGGGTGGCGGTTCGTAATAAGTGACGGGCATCATCCTAATACAACGTTTATGACGGGTTGAGCTGAAACAGAGTGAGCCGAAAGGACCGAGAAGAAAAAAAAAATGCCCGAGAAACACCAGAGCCGTTTATTTTATTTGATACAAATGAATGACCGAGATTACTAGGGCAAAGGGGTATAACCCGCAACTCTCTTCTCGTCTTTCCTAATTGGCATCGGCAGAATAGAGGTCATTATTTTCTCCGCCGGCTGCGGCACGACCCTCTTCTCGCCCGACGCTAACCGCTTCTCTTCTATCTGGCGGCAAAAATCATTTCCTCACCAGCGCTGATGCTCTCTAGCGGTGAAACTCCTCTCCTCACCTGTGCTGATGCTCCTCTCCTCAGCGGCTCCGACACTCTCTGCCTAGCGTTGCGCTTCTGTTCTTTGGCTGATCTTCTTCGTCGAGATGGCTGTCTGGTGGTATTTTATCCCTTTTCCGGATCCTTGTTTCTCCGTTGACGACGCAATCACAGTAACATTTCAATCCAGCATCAGGTTAGCATTAGATTTCATAGTATTAATCCAGTTTCAAAAATGGTAAAAAAACCAGTACTGAAGGCAACTTATCCTTGCTTTATGTTTTCTGCCCAATGGCATCCATCCCCTTTTAGAAATTTGGTAAGAGTGCCCTCTCACCATTTGGCTTCATGTGCGTAGATTTTGAGACAAGAACGCCTACACTAGTAGATCGGCTTTGCTGTTTACTTGCAAAGACTGCGGACATGATGATGAAGTTCCTGACACACTAGATGCAAATGGACACAAGATATATTGTTGGGTACATCACTGGGCATTGGGGGTTCAGGAATATGGGTAAGATCTGTATTCTGTTTAACTATTACACTTAATGTATGATTAATCATGAACTACTTATGCACTTACTATATGATTATGTTTGAGGCAGTGACTTCGTAGTTGGTGGGTATCGATATTTAGTCATATTGAAGATTCTTTATTTTACTAATTTTGCTTTTGGATAATTTTATGTCCTATACACCTAACCTCAGCGTTGATTAACTACATCACCTGCATGATCTACTTAATAATCATATTTTAAAGTTTTATTTACCTTTGAAAGACCTCGTGGCTTAAAAGTTTTGACACACTGTTTTCATAACATTAAGGTTGTGTTTGTTGCTCCGGTAGAATACCGGCACGGCAAAGAAACTGTAAGCGGCATGCTAGCCGCTGTTTGTTGTGCAGTTTAATTCCCAAGCAAGATGCCGTGAGGTTTACTTAACTAGAAAATCGGCAGATAACGTGCCGGGTGAAATCTTCACGGCAGAAAACTGGTTAATCTACCGTGGATGTTTATTGTCCACAGAACCCCTCTAACAGATTCTTTAATGCATTTTATGATATTTATGTGTAGGTTATAATAGACTTTGTATACATATAAAAAGATTACTTACCCGCGTACCAAACAAAAAATATTTTACCACCAAGTTTATTTGTCGTTGCTTCAAACACCAGTCATCTTACACAAAGTTAACATATTGTTGTTTAATTTGTCTGTGGCAATTAAACGTACCCAACGGCATCCCAAACACAGCCTAAGATTTGGAAATAGATAATGGTTAAGATCTTAGTCAGTACATATTTATTTATTTATCTATTTTAAGAAGGATGACATACCTACAAAAATATGCATATATCAATTGAAATAGTTTGGGTCTATGGCAAATTTTTAGATTTCAATTTTCATCATCATACTGGCACGACAAGAAAATTGTTATTCTGTGATAAATTTGATAATGGTTATCACTAAAATCTAGAGCAGGCGAGCTTAAAAACTATCACACAATTGATAGATGAAATACGAGCAAGTTCCATAGTGTAGATGTTGTGATACAAAATTATATTAGCAATATGACATGCTAAGTAAAAGCGCAATCAATATTATAATAGCAATATGCATGCCAAGTAAAAGCTCAGTCGATATATGATCCTAAGACCAGTTCTTGTCTTGATATAATCTAGTGATTGTTGTTTATTTGTATAACTTAAGACCTAAGTCACTACACTCTGCCAGCCGTTGACCTACTCACATCATTGAACTTGAGGCCATTAAAGTAAGGCCTTTCCTAACTATGAAACATGCTACAACACTTCTACTGTCAATGAGGATGTGTAGTAATGACTAACCACTCTTTGCATGTTGTTAAACCTTTTTGTTGTATATAGCATTAGATTTTCGTTCTATGTTATATTTATGATTCGAAAATATTTATTGGGCATTTTCTTTCCATCATGGGTAGAAATCAATGTTTGTAGATGTTGTAGTAGTCACACAATGAATATTGGGAAATGGTTCTAGGTGTCTTAATAGTTAGTTTACTTATTTGGATAATGATGCAATGCAACTCTTTTGAACTATCTGAACATGTCTTGGTGTTCATAAATGGTTCTAGGTGAAACATTTAGAACTATTATCTTGATATCAGTCTTAAGAGAACATATTATGCTTTTGTAAAAAAGATGTATTTGTTCTAGGACTACAACTATGCACATTCATATATCGATTAAGTGAAATTTGTTTACAAAATGTCATTTGAATGCACTGCAAGAGAAGGTGCTTTATGTGTCGGCTGGAACAAATACGATATGACAAGTGGGTTTGTCACATGGAGGTGGCAACATGTGGCTAGGTTGCTTCTTGTTGCTTCTAGTTGGGTTTCACTGTTGTTGCACAAATACAATATGACAAGTGGGTTTGTCACATAGAGGGGGCAACAGGTGGCTAGGTTGCTTGTTGTTGCTTCTAGTTGGGTTTCACTGTTGTTGTAGCTAGCAGAGGGCATACGAGGAGACCTTCCAATAAGTGAGTTCTCTTATAGCGGGTTTCTCCTTTTCTTCCTTGGAGATGCAATTGGAGAAGGGGGCTAGGGTATCAGGATTAGAAGTCCGATGAGGGATCACGATAGTGCATGAATAAGTTTTTTCTTCTTCTTTTGTTAGGGTTATGTAATGGCCTGGGTCACTTGTGTCTAGGTTGTGTTCTGCCTGTTTATATGCCTACAAATGTAAAAGATAACTGGACAAGCCGTGCCCAATGTGTGTCTACAGCATGTTTGTGTCAAACACATGTCCAATACGACCAAAATAGCTCCAGGGAAGTGTTCATGCTCCCCGTCTCCCCCAAGACACCCCACTCTCCCCCCCTTCTCCCACTCACGCCCATCAACTAGTCGCTACCGTCCCTTCTCTTCCCCTCTCCGGATCTACAATACCAACTGTCCATCCCTTCCTTTGCTAATCCTCTCCCCCACCTCCCACACCAAGCCTTCCCTACCCACCTACACGAGATTTGCTAGCTCGTGTTCGTGTACAGATCCCGTGGTCCCATCTCACCGTGCCAACAACCCCAATTGGCATCAACGCTCATAAGTTCCCCACTTCACACACCCACGACTTCAGCCCCGGACACCATCGCGCCACTTGCGTCCGTCCACCACCCTAGCCTTTGAAGGCCAGTGCACCATCGAAAAATCGCAAGGCATGCACCGCTGACCAAAAATCGGTTTTGCAATCTACTTTCCAGTTTTCTGTAAGCATGAAGTCATCCATCAAACAACCACTAATCCGCCCTGTTACGGCCAACCTTGCCCATAATCAGGTTCCGTACGCAATGTTTCTTTGCATCAACCGCGCCCCCGACTTTTTGTAGCAGGTTCCATCGCATCAATCGGTGCCCCTGGACTGCTAGTAAGCAGCCTCAAAAAAATTTTGGGGTCAGGGCACACTAGTGCAACCTTCCTTCTGAGGCACCTCTTTCTACATCGACTTCAAGGAAGCTTTCACCTCCTAAGAAGCATGGTGACTGTTCAACAAGTCAACGAAAAACTAGATGGATTCATGGTCATAAGTGCTACCACCTTGGCAACAACAATTGGACAACATGATGAATAAGCAAGCGGATCTAGTTCAACGACAAGAGGAAATAATTCAACATCAAGCCCAATACGATGACTCTTTTAAACTTCTCTATCGTGTTACAATCTCCAAACAATGCATGAATACACTAGAGGTCAACTGCAACAACAATGTATGCCAACCAACCCCTCAACCCATACAAGCAGAGCGCAATGTTCGAATGAAGCTATTGGAGTTCTATGGCGAACGTGACGCCAAGATTGTGCTTGACTGGTTGCACTGCACCTACAAGTATTTCCAATTATACAGAACCTTTGGTGAGGCAACCAATGTCCTGATCGCCACCTCCAAGTTTTGGGGAGCCGCTTTAGCATGGTGGAACCAACCGCGAGACAACCCCGTCGACACATGGGGGAAATTGCGTCCTTTGATTGTGCATCGATTCTTACCTCAGAATTACAAGCAGAATGCTTACTTGGCGTATCAAGATCTCAACCAGGGTGACGACACTATCACCACGTACACCAGTAAATCTCAAGAATCTATTGTGCAACCGATCTGAGGTTCAGATGGATGCCACTGTAGCTATCACAAATTTGTGTAGAGGACTTCGCGATGAGGTAGTTGATCGTCTAGCAGTCATGCATTTCACTCCTCTAGATGATGCTATTCAAAGTGTTGAAAGAATTGGAGAGGAGATCAGGCGTCTCCCTCAACTGTGGTCACCTGGGTGGAAACCACATCAAGGGGAAACTACTACAACAACACCGACTACTGAAGGAGAATCCTCCAAACCAGTTGTTACCAAGCCTATCCAATGCTTTACCAGTCATGCATATGGTCATTGTTCCAACCAGTGTCCACGTCATGTGATGACTACAACGACAACAAAAGACGATGATGACATAGAATATGAAGATGTCTTTCTGGCTTCACAACCTAGTAACGAGGAAGAAGAGGAAGAAGAAATAGGTGACCCTATTCTTGCAAAATTAGGTCCTCATGGCTATATAAAGTCCACCTCCTGATGACTGGTGTCTCACGTCATTGTTTTATTCAATTTTGGAGGTTCAAGGTCGCACGTGCATACTCACAGTTGATGGAGGATCTTCAACCAATATAGTATCTTCTTCTGTTGTTCAGGAGTTGGGATTGTAACTGGAGCCCCATCCCAAGCCGTATCACTTACGATGGGTTGATGACACTTCTCTGATTGTGACCCCACTACTACAAAGTTCCTTTCTCATTTCATGGTGTTTACAACGATACTGTCCTTTGTGATGTGCTCACTATGACAACTTCTCACATACTGCTTGGTCGTCCATGGCAATATGATCGTCATGTGTGACATGATGGGTTCTATAACACATACTCCTTCCGACTTGCAAAAATGCCCGAACATCCAACTCAGGCTACACTGATAGCCATTTATGTGTGATAGAAGGTATGTCTCCTGTCTAAAGCTATCAAATCTCAAACTCATCTAGAAATGCATTGGGTTCTGGAACATGACCAAGTCATCAAGAACATATCCCACTGACCAAGCTTCAGGAGGCCTAGTTTACCTCCATGTGGGAAAGAAAACCCAGGATGCTCCAATCATCCAAAATGCTCTTGACCTCCCTATATGCATGAGCTATACTCCACAATAGGTCCACCTTTCACCAAAAGAGCTCCACCAAGAAAGGGTCATCTACCTCAATACAAAAAATCATCATATTCACATTATCCCACACCTTTAGCGCCTCCACAATGGCCTAACCTCCCGCCTCCAAATGGAATGCAACGGTAAGCCATGATCTCATCACCTAAAACATGTTCCCTTGTATATCTCTCACCAACCCAGGCCATCTGCCTTCTCTTGTCTCCTCCATCCACCATCAATGCCCCAACAATCAAATTTAAACTTCAAGTTATTTAGATTAAGGCATCTCCTTCACAAAAGCCTCACTTCCTTAAGCAGGCAACGATGTTCCTGAACACCAAACCCAACAAGACCATTTTCCGACCTACTATCCAAGTCCCTCTTAAACACCTAACTCCCCAAATGACCTCCATAATGTCCTTCCATAGAAAGAACCTACCAATATCCTCTGATTGTGTAAGCATAGCCTCCAACAAGAAAAATAGGCCAAGCACATCATGTCCCTTATCTTTACTTAGATAAGATCAAGCCACCCAAGCCCTCCTCTTTAACCCATCTCTCGCCCCCATAAGAACTTGGACATCACTCTATCCATCTGCTTGATCACTGAAGATGGGACTAGTAGCGCTGTAATGGAATAAAGCGGGGTTGAAGCCAGAATGAGTTGTATAAAGGAGATCGAGAAAACAAGAGCAACCTCAACTTCCAACCTACATTGTTGGACTGCACCCGATTTACCACATTGGGAAAATGCGATGCCTTTAGACCCTCAGCCACTAGCAAAGACCATTTTCCGACCTACTATCCAAGTCCCTCTTAAACACCTAACTCCCCAAACAACCTCCATAATGTCCTTCCATAGAAAGAACCTACTGACATCCTCTGATCGTGTAAGCATAGCCTCCAACAAGAAAAATAGGCCAAGCACATCATGTCCCTTATTCTTACTTAGATAAGATCAAGCCACCCAAGCCCTCCTCTTTAACCCATCTCTCGCCCCCATAAGAACTTGGACATCACTCTATCCATCTTCTTGATCACTGAAGATGGGACTAGTAGCGTTGTAATGGTATAAAGCGGGGTTGAAGCCAGGATGAGTTGTATAAAGGAGATCGAGCAAACAAGAGCAACCTCAACTTCCAACCTACATTGTTGGACTGCACCCGATTTACCACATTGGGAAACTGTGATGCCTTTAGACCCTCGGCCACTAGCAGAGTGTTGAGATAGTCCATGCGTAGACCCTGATGCTGAAAACCTAAGGTGTGATTTAATGTCCAAGGCATTTGGCTAGCCTCATCCATAGACATGTAACCTATCCTAGATTGATGTTGTCACACCAATGATAAAATGCGCCAAAAGGAACTAATATGCATCTAAAGGCAGTGCCTTGATATTTAAACACACAAAGGTGGGGTATGTTTAGCGGAGTGTCGAGATAGACCATGCGTAGACCCTAATGCTGAAAATCTAAGGTGCGATTTAATGTCCAAGGCATTTGGCTAGCCTCATCCATAGACATGTAAACTATCCTAGATTGATGTTGTCACACCAATGATAAATGCACCAACGGGAACTAATATGCATCTAAAGGTAGTGCCTTGATATGTAAACACACAAAGGTGGGGTATGTCTAGCGGAGTGTCGAGATAGTCCATGCGTAGACCCTGATGCTGAAAATCTAAGGTGTGATTTAATGTCCAAGGTGTTTGGCTATCCTCATCCATAGATATGTAACCTATCCTAGATGATGTTGTTACAACAATGATAAAATGCACCAAAAGTAACTAATATGCATCTAAAGGCAGTGCCTTGACATGTAAACACACAAAGGTGTGGGGTATGTCTTGTGTAGTATACTTGAGTGCGTGCGAGGTGGGTGGGTGTATCATGTTTGCATGGGTGAGAAGGTCATCCCTTTCATATCCTAAAATAGTTTTTGTGTGATATATCCCACATTTTTTGTGTAATGAGCAAGGATAGCATGTCTTATGTATGGTTTGTTTATCTCTCCCAACCATCAGACCCAAAATAGTCCATTTATTTCACCAAGAGTTTTCATGTACCTAGCAGCCTCTAGAGTAGACCGAATTCATATTTCCTTAAGAAAAAACATACTCAATTAAAACAAGTATGCCTTAAGAACATATTAATATGGAAATAGACAAGTGTGTCAAGCATATAAAGATGGAAATGAACAAGTGTGTCCTATCATATGTATGATTTGTATTTTTTTTTTAGGTGTCTGACCCACAACAATCCAATTCTTCACCTTTCTTAGAGTTTCCAGGTGCCTAGTAGCCAGTAGAACATAATGAGTTCATATGTACCTGTGAAAAAACATTGTCAATTAATAAAAGTGTCTTATGAACTTAGGAATTCATGGGTTACCTTCTGTTGTGTCTAACATGATCTATTTGTAAACCCTCAATTTTTCATTGCAATATTGAATCCTTATAAGATGTCATCCTCAATTTGTTGGATGACAGGCTCAGCTTGCTCTATCCATTTCCATTAATGTTGAAGGTCATATCAATGTATACAAATCCTAGCTCTTCCACATATTTTGAATACGAAAGTGGAACTTTTTGTTTGCTTTTCAATCTCCTGAGTATCATGGTAAACTAATTTCCTTTTTCCTAACTAAAATAGGAAAACAATAGATGGTCAATACCAAGTTGTTTGGTTTGTTTCTATGCCTTGTTATTTTGATAATATCCAGTCCTAGTTTGTAATGCTAAGTTAATAATATATCAAAATTTTGTTTGTAGCTTATCTTGTGACCCCAGATGTTTATGTAATGCTTATTACATGTTAGTTGGATGGCAGGAACACGATTCTTGCTTTATCCAGGGGGCTAGCTAACTTTTTAAGTCTTCTTGTTGGATTTAGTGTTTTATATATTTTTTACATTGTGACAAAATTGTTCATGTGGATATGGTTGGAAAAGGAGTCTCATTTGTTGTATTTTTTCTTGTAGCTACTCATGTTAATTATATGGTAAACCGTTCTTGTCTTAGCTGACCTGGTGAAATTGAATGGTTATCAATGGTTCTTTATAATATTTGAACATAGTAGGTGCACATAATCTTCTTCACCCATCCTTTTGGAAAAATGCATGAGCTATTGAGATATACATCCATGTTTGTCTGTGTATACTATTTCAAATGGATTATTATCCATTAGGAATTAGTGATTTTATGTCGCTAGTCAAAACTAACAATGTCAAGATCAAAAGAAGTGATTCCATGATCCTGAACTAATATCTATACACTATCAAGGACATGTTTGGTATGTAATATAAGGTGTAGGATATGACTTGAAATCTGCTTCATTCTGTCATCCCAATTTTGTTGCATCTTTTGCAGCTTAGGATTTCTAAACTGATGAAAAGTAATCCTAATCTATTGGAACTTTTCCAACCCGTGCCCCACTAAGGTATTAAGTGGGATAGCTACAGATCTTGTCTACCCAAATGCCCCAACACCCTCAGCTCATGACATCCCTAAATCATTCTACCTTTCCCCCTATTCATGGCAAGTTTCGACTAGACCTTCCAATTTTATGTCATCCATCCATAATCACCGGCCACCTGTAGTCACTCACACTGGTTATACATCCTGCTTCTCATCCATGTTCATGGCTACCTCGTCAGATAACTAAAAACTTTGTCAGTACAGGGACCACCAGCCTTCTGCCTCATTTACAAACCAAACACCAATCAAATACCTTCTATGATGAAAATGATTGATTGCAACGACACTAGATAATAAATAAACTTTGCCACCTCCATGTAGGCTCAGAAATGCGCGTTTTCTCTTGGAATCTAGTTGGTTTTATGCTTATACAGAATTTGTGACATTAACCCTTTGTAAATTCCACACAGGTTTCGTATAAGTCCATCAATAGGGTACATTCTAAGTTATTAAAATTACACATCGAAAATTGTACAATGGCTGGTCGGAATGCTCGTACTGAATCATGTTTTGGACACACTTCAGCCTTGACGATAGAAATAAAGTGGACTAAGGAACAAAAGTCAAAAGAAGTTGTTTCCTATGTACATCCTAACACACTATAGGAAAATAATCATCATAGACATGTACTATTATCTTCTAACCTTTGAAACAACCTATTGTAATACATTCCTATAATCCATACATGCCCTAAGGACTACATACATTTAACAAAGACAAATAGGAGCTGTTTGGACATCTTGATTCAGAATCTCGTAGTCATGTACGATGATTCTACCTAATTTGAGGAGTTACTGGTTGTTCACTGAACTATATCTATAGACTAGTGCAACATTTGTACAAGTAGGATATGCGACTGCTGGCTGGAGGCGTGACTTCACAACAACACCAAAATAGGTGTGACTCCAAGTACTACATTTTTATTCAGCATAACTATCACACGGAGTACAGATTAATAGATTACCAATTAATCTGGGCAACTGTTTGTATGTAACTACCTGAATTTTAAATGGAATCTCATCCGAACGGCCCTTCCAGCATTCCAAATGTGGTCGTCCATGTAAAATGCTTTGACAAATGTCTTTTATCTTGGTGAGTGGGTTGTGCATTGAAGCATAATATAAATGCAGTCTATGTTTCTTACCCAACTTCTGTCTTCTTATTTTCCATGTTTTCTCTATTATAATTTGGTCAGGAATCATATTTTCTTTTCAACAAGAAATGGTGTTAGTTTACTTTTAAACTGTGTTGATGATATCAGTAACTTTTAATTGTATAATGTTGCAGGTGCTAGGAAGCTTGGATAGGAATGGCAGTCAAAAGTTGAATACTCTTGCATTAGGATGCGAGTGTTTGGTTGCACCTTCAATCTTGAATTTTGTTGAACTCGTTTGAAGGCCAATCTTCCGGATTAGTATTTGTATTTTTTTTTCTAACATATGATTTAGATATTTATTTTGATTCGCATAAGAATCAATGAGTTTGTATGCTTGATATGAAAGCTATGTTTGAAACAAATAACAAACATGCATATGTATTTCTTTCTTGAAATAATAAAAGTATGACTTTGGATTGGAATTCATTGTCTCTTGATGATTGTTTGTTTCATGTATTAATTCTGTCTGGTTCCAGTATAAATAATCAAATGTTCCATTCTTGACAATAAATAGATTGCGTTCTGCAAATTGTTGACGTCAGAAGCAAGTGAACTTATGTAAAGCATGCTGAAGAATGAATTCACACGCTGGTCCTGATGTAATTTATAAACAATTACAGAGATGTGTGGGTCTCCACGGTCACTTATAGTAAAATTTTAGTTTTATATTCTGACTGTGCAGTACCAGGATGTGAGGGGTATAGCCCTCTTAAATGATAAAGGCGACGAGCTTTTAGATGATAAATTTTGGGTGACGGGCCCTGGAGTTGTGAGGGGTTTACTGGTCTTATAAGTGTTTTTCGTGAAGGGTGTGCCCCACTCCTATTCGATGTTTTCCTGCAGTGTTGTCTTCATTGTCCGTATCTTCCTATTCAATAGATAATATTGGTGGCGGTGCGTTTGCTTTGTGTCTTGTTTCCAATGTTGCTAGCGGCAATGAAGACTAGGGAAAAGGACAAGCTGCAGGTGTATTGAAATTATATGATTATGTCCTCATTTTATAGTCGTGGCAGCCCCAACAAAATAAATCGAAACCAGCAATAAACTATTGTGGAAAGGTAAGATGTAATTTTTTTCTCCAACTCCTTTTTCTCCTAAAAAACTTAGTGTGCGTTCTCTACTCCTTGTATATGTTGTCCTACTTTATTTGGAATGAGATAATATCAAACTCTCATTGTCAATTAAGTACCTTGCGGATTATAGATAATGTTGTTATGCAAAAGGCCTTGTTGTCGCAAATTTTTGAAACGGAGAAAGAAATATCATTTTCATCTTCTAACGATAAATGTCAAATAGGGAAGTCACGATCTAAAAATATTGTGATTAGACGGTTATGATCCCATATTCATTGACTCTTTTAAACATAAAAATGGTGGCTTAAATGAAGTCATTTGACATTTCTAACTATTTCATGGCCACATTTCAGGTTGTTAATTCCAAGGTAATGCTTTTCAACATCGTCCTTACTATTTTTGTTTGAATCCTATCAAGAAAATTCACCACACATGCTTGTCCTTATTAAGTTTTAAGTTTTGATATGTATAGATGTATCCAAAGTAAAGTGAAATTAAATCTTTTGGATCGATCCAAATATGAGGGGAAGGTAATTACAATAATGCATATTAAACTAGCATGCTTAAGTTTTTCTTTCAGAAATAATTCATGTCATTGGTTTTATTTGTTAGTATCTTAAATTAATATTTTCTTGTATTTGTCATACCCATTCTCTAGAATTTCCCATCTTTTTCATTTCATTTGATTGATCACTATATTTTCTATCTAATGACGCTGTTATATATGTTGTGTTGTGCAATCTTATTCCAGATTGCAATGATTTGATGCCCTTATATTATAACCTTATCCTTACACATTCCATCTGGTTTGGGTGAACTCGTCAACATCCACCGCTTATTGCAACAATCATTGTATGCAATCTTAATACAACGTAAAAAGGCTGCTCAAAAGGGAATGAAACACTTGATTGAGGAAATAAATGTAATGCTTGATGAACCTAGAAATGTTTCTAACAACTAGGATTCCTTATTAGGAAGATATATTGTGCTTTTGTTCCTACACTGTTGAGTAGATATTAATTGTGATATCCTACCATCAAGGTGAGTGCAAAAAAGACGTAATCTTATGTAATTTGAAAGCAAGATCACACATGTAAGATGTATGTCATTTGTACATATTGTATTTATTACTTGTTTTATACTATTTTTTCATTGATGGTTCTAATTATTACTTAATGAAAATGTATGTATAATATGCAAATTTCTTTTGTAATACAGGATGTTGATGATACTACACGTGGGAAGATGAAAGTAGCATAACAAGCTTCATTGAATAGTGGGAGGAGTCAGGAACAAACACATCAAGTAAACTCAAACTGGTGGACACAAGTTCTTTCTTAACCATATATAAATCAATATGATATTGCATGTGATGTATATGAATGACAATACAATATGATATATGATGTTTTGCATCTTGGTCTTGCTGTATATGAAAGAATATATGATATGGCACATGATGTATATCAATTCTAGATCAACATTATTTCTACGAGTATGGGTTTCTTTTATGGAAAAATGTGACGGTTTGGTCATGAAATTATAATGTAAACATTACAATTGAATATTGAATAGAATAATATCATGTCTTATAAATAACTGTTTTGTCATGTGATGAATGAGGATGAAATTATCGTGGTCTAATTACCTTGTATATTGTATATGTTCAAATATGTATGTTTTCAAGGCAATGTCATTAAGGGCCTTGGATATAAAGAATGGACTAGATGTGAGAGTTTGGTAAAAATAATATTATTGGTAGAAAACGAATAATGGGAAAGTTAATCCTTTGACTAAGGTAGGTCCTAGCTTGAGTGACCAAAGTTTGTAAAGCTCATCATTAGCTACAAGAGAGATGATATATGAAACTCTGGTTCTGAGAGTAAAGTGCACTGTGCATATGATACTCATATATGTTGATCCCTCCCTTCTCTTTCTTACTATATGATTCTAAAACCCTCACTTAAGCTATATAAATTATTTATATATGAGAAGTTAGTCATATAACCTCACCTATTATATATTCCCTTTGTATGTCATACATGCAATATCTACGTTTGAAATCTCTTGAAGCTTGACTTAGTATATTATCTTTCCCTTAATATCATACATGAAATATATAAGTTTCAAAGCATGAGTTCGAAACAAAGATATATTTGGATCATAGATTGCAAGATAAAAAAAGAACGAATCAAGCCAAAATCCTACTAAATATGAGCATCTTCTTGATTCTAAATCTCAAAATTGGGTTGAATCCCTAACATTCAAGAATAAAAGTAAACCCCTCTCTTATGATAAAAGTCTAGTATCATGTTGATCATAAATCACAATAATGATGTTAAGTGTGACAAACTTAGGGGGCGAGGGAGTAGCCCAATGGTGGGACTCGGCAATCCTCAATGAAGGGACCCAGGTTCGACTCTAGCTATTTTCCTCAGGATGCAATAAAGGCCCCAGGCTATTAAGTGTGTTGTGCTTCCCCAAAGTACGTGGTTGGTTTCGGGGTTTACCCTTGGATGGGTCAGATCCAATTGTGTCCTTGCCCGGTATGTGTTCCTCATCATAAAAAAAGAGTGCGAAAAACTTCATTAATAAATGAAATGCAATATTGATATCACCTTGCATGGTTTAGTCGGGTGAAATATTAAACCTTGAGTAATACCATCTTAACTTCATATGTATGAACATAAGCCCTAATCACTAAGGAGACTCAACAATGAAATTATAAAACAAAAGAATGTAATGTTATGACTAAGCTAAGAAATTATGCATCAACTTGTATAAAGTGAGGTGGGTACATCCAAGATGCTTTAAATCCTAAGATGACAACTTAGGGTACATTCAAAGCTATGATAACCTTGTCACGAAGAATTTGTAGCCTGGAGGTAGTAGAAACTCCTTCATGTCCCCTTGAGTATGATATTAGCTGAAATTCGAGGATGGAATTTCATATAAGGTGGGGTAAATGCAATATCCTCGATTTTAATATTTTTATAAATCATTAGTTCTAGATGAACAAGGATAAGATAGGAACATCTAAACCCAGATTCGTGGGTTTTTACCTACTTATAAGACTGTGGTTTTCTTTATTAAATAACAATATCTATGTATGTTCTTGTAGTTGCATATATTAGATGTAATATTACTATAAGTACTCGATGTTTTATCACTTGAAGTATAAAGTATGGAAAAATACTTTGCAGTTTCTAAGGTGCATAATCTCCTCCCTGTATTTTGTTGGGTTTTAGGGGAGACAGAGAAGGCAGCGGAAACAAAAAATTTTCTCCCCCAACCCATACCGAGGAAACGCGTCAACGTCTATATAATAGGAAAGGATGGTTTGCGGAATCATACCTTGTCTCGAGGCTTGCTCGGCGACAATAACTCGCGCAATGCGCGGTCTTCAACTCTGGACTTCGACGGTGTCTGTGCAGCTCCTGGTCACACCGGGACTGACGACTCCTCCTCCTACCGGACTGTCGGATGACAGTTGTCCTCCTGAGCGGCAGTGTCCTCCCGCCTCTGTAGTAGTCCACACGGACCACCTGGAACTACACACTCCTTGTCCCACAAGGAAGTGGAAGGAGTCGCACCCTCCTGTTGACGTACTAGTCGCCAACACACTCTCCTGCTACCAGTTGCGACTGCAGTTGTCCTTCCCTTGCTGCACCTCCCTTTTGTGAGAAGCACTTGCTCGGGATCTCTCACGGTTACCAAATCCCAGAGAGAACGACAACTTCGCAAAGCAACCGGCTTGCATTGAGTTGTACTTTGAGAAGCCCCCAACACCCCTATATATATAGGCGGGTCATGGGACAGGGTTCTCTATGCCCGGCAATATAGGACTAAAGCAGGAGTAGAAGGGTTCGAGATTTTCCACAAAAAGCAACCAACTCGCAACCTGAACCGATCGGTTCACAAGTGAACCAGTCGGTTGGGGACCTGAACCGGTCGGTTGGAGCACCAACCGATCGGTTGGGACCCATGAGCCGATCGGTTCACTTCTGAACCGGTCGGTTCGTGGTCTTGATCAGTTCCCGATTGACTTTCCAACTTTTGTTTCTAATTGGTATCGAATACCAATCCTTGTTCCAATCAAATTGGGCAAGTGAAACGCAAGGAAAATTCTCACCGACCTGACTTTCCCAACTTGCTCGGTTGCACCAGTTGAACCGATCGGTTCAACACTTGAACCGCTCGTTTCACCCTGGGCTTGAGCCGATCGGCTCAACACTTGAGCCGACCGGTTCAGCAACCTCAGCCGACCGGTTCAACACTTGAACCGATCGGTTGGGAGTACAGGTTGTGCAGAATCAATCAAATGCGATTTCAATCAATCCGATACTCCAATCAATGCGTCCAACACCTTGAACCATATGATATTGAGCTATCAACTGATTGAGTGTTTAATTGAACTACTAGACTCCTTTAGTAATCAATCTAAACATTTCTTTGTGGACAAAACTCCTCTTCCAGGTTAAATCCTATGTGTGTGACCCTGCAGGTCCATTTCACGTTGGCAGTGAAAGTCCATAACACTTATGACTTCACAAGCAAACAGTGGTGCCTAGTCACACATCAGTGCTACCCAAGTGAAAGTAGAAAGTTGGAGAACAACTTTCATCCTACAATCCGTGAATGGTGTTACAGTGAATGTATAATTCCTTTGTCACTGATATCCCGAATGAACTCGAGGCATGGAACAATCATCCTGTCAACGTTCATTCACTTCCTTGATCTCAGAGTAGACTGGAAGAGATATGTATGACATCAGTATCACATACTGATTCACACATGCGTGCACGCCTTTCTCAATCCTACTCATCAAGTGGCCATGGATATCAAACTCCCTCAGGAGGGACAAATCCCATATCTATCACTCGCCCCTCAAAAGCCCCATGTGTCAAAGCCACCCAATCATCACCTTTATAACAACCCATGTTTCAGGACTGCGTTTGATGATGTCAAAGTGTGCCCAACGATATGTGTTGAGTGCAGTGATTTCAGGTCTAAGAATCACACTCACCACCATCACTGTGAGTACTGACTGTGACTACCATCTCATGGTTCCATGTGTCAAACTCACGGTGGGTCTGTCCGGTACACTTGTTCTCTAACAAGTACCTATGTGTTTGGTTTGATATCTCTATATCATGACTAATGAGATTCTGTCATCAACCAACACCACAATCTAGTCTTGTGTGTCATTGCTGTCTATCTACCTTCCACAATGACATCCGACTAGGGACATAACAAGAACGTACAAACTCTTAGCATCTGTATGATCTCATCGTTCAGGTCCTTAACCTGAAAGCATACGTCATTGAGTATTGTCATTCTCTAGACATTCAATCTGTTCTATCACTATCTCATATGACTGAACCAGAAATAATTGGAAGCTTGCCTTTGATGTTTATCAAATCAATCTTAATGCATCCCAACAATCATCCCATGATTGGCTCTCAGGGCATACATACCAACAGACTCCCACTTGCATTGCGAGCCAATCACCCTTGAATCATATTCATAGTGATCTCTAAACATGTCCCACATGTTACTGTGCTCTTGTGCCAATATAGTGAGTAATGGCAACACCTTGCCAAAGTCAGTATAAATGCATATCTCTCATCTCTTCACTGTACGTCACACGTATGAGATGGAGTTGCCGTAATATGCGATCTAGTATTCCATTTCTAACCTTTAGCCACATTGCATGATTAAGGATTCCAGACTTGTCATCAATGAGTGGAATATCTATAAGTTCATCTCATGAACTTCCAGATCCATATAGTATCCACTATTGTTCTCTAACACACGGATACTCGGCATTTCCCTTTTAAATGGTTTTATTGGAACACTTCCAATTATCAACAAACTTTCACTTTTATACATCCTATGTATATTTTGCGATTAATTTTCTGTCCTTTCGGAAGTTCACATCAATGTAACTCTTTACATCGAACTCTTCCTTATCTCCATAGAACTAGTACTTCCCAAGTACTTATCAAGTTCTTATGGTATTCCAGTAACCCTTACTGGAAGTAGACAGACATCCACTCGTCATGTCCTACATACGAGTTATCAGGATGAGCACATCATATTGCCATGTCCTACATACAAGATGATGAATGCATTTTATTCTTGCCATGTCATACATGCAAGACAATGGGATGATTACATACATGATAGATCCATATCTATTCTTAGTGTTCCCATTCTTCATAAGAATTGGACACTTGGCCTTGGGATACTAATATCCATATAACATGGACAAGTTTTCTCCCACTGAATCTGTGCATACTGAACATTTCGGTATAGATTGCCAATGTATGCTCTCTCTTTTCAGGTCAAGAGATTTTCGAGAACTATCTCTATAGATCTCCATTCCTATCATATAGGAAACATCTCTATCTTCCTTAAAGATAATTTCCACTTTTAGATTTCCAATCTAGAACATTTCCATTTCACATCAACATGTGGAATGTGAATACACTCCCACTAAATCACAGATCCCTCTTTATCTTTGACATATCAGCCAAACCCTTTGACTATATCATCAAAGTAAAGATCCAATTCTGAGTTGCTTGTACTCAATCAATCACATTGATTAGTCCATTGTAACTTATAGACTTCATTTACATTAGTGGATTCATAAACCTTATAGGCTGTGTCACGTACACATCCTGGTTTTATTGCTCATAGGAATGCGGTTTTAGTATCCATATGCCAAATGTCTCAGTCATTAAGTTGCAATCAACAAGCATCATCCTTCTCAAAATGTTATCCATGTGTCTTAACACTTAAGACTCATTTGCACTTATGGATTTCATCCAATGAGTGCTACCATCAAGGTCATACCTTATGGTTCACATGGAAATCATTTAGGATGTAATGATCATAAATCATAACTCAAAATTTGGTTCCTCATATTCATCTAGATAGTTGACTCATCACATGAACAACTCATCACATAGAAAATTGAGGTGTATCTGTTAAGGATATAAGAACTCACAACCCTTGTGATTCTTAATTTCCTTTATTAGTGTGGGGTATTCTTTTATTAAGAAGAATTCAGTTATTCGATAATCATTCTCTAACTCCTTAGAGTATGATTCCTTCTTGATTTAGACATCACCATGCCTTAATCATGAGTTCACTATGATACATTATCATAATCACTCGTAAGGATCTCAAACATTTGGTTCAAGTGTTTCACTCATTGATCTCATCAAGAATTAACACTTTACCAAATTTGCACTTCATCTATGAAAATCTTGAACATTTCAAGATATTCATATTGGTATTTCTCTAAACACCATTAGAAGTATTAGCATTTGTTCCAATAGGTATGTAAATACATCACATGTATTATACCTAATAGGATAATCACTATCCCACTACCTTTAGTGAAGATTGATTAATCATGTCCAAGATATTCATGTCTCTTAATGGTTCTCTAACCAAAAGAGTCTAGGTTTATCCATCATATGGAAACTAGAAATGAATTTCTCATGATTGATGCTAATTTGATTGTTTGAGTTATCAATAACTTTAGGTATCATTTTATCTTATGCATACCATGTATCACAAGATAAACAAGGCATTGCCACAAAGATCATATCTTTAAGATTGAAACATCAACTTTATTAATTGTCATCATTGTCATACAATATGCAATAATAAAGTGTTTCTATCTATTGGCAATATATGAAATAGCGGTTCTCAACTCTATTTCGTGCCCTTTAGGCTGAAATAAACTGAAAGATACTCCTATCTATGTCCGCAACACTTGCTCCAATGATGGGTACTTCTTTCTTGGTCCTTTCACAAAGGCCATCACTTCTTTGCGGATATTGCATATCATATATGACATATCCATATCTTGGTATCATATACCTCAGACAAAGAAGTGGTTCATTTCATGATACCTTAGGTGGAGATCTCCATCCCCTCCTTCATCTTCTTTTGTTCATCCAGATATAGAGGGCAGTTCCCTCATACACCCTTTCCCCATGTGCCTTGAGGTTGAAGACGACTTGGATTGCTGGCTAGCATCAGAACACTTCTTAGCTTTGCCCTTGCCCTTAAGACTTACCTTTTCTTTGATCACATCAAATATTATGGTTTGTCTTTCTTCATCTTTGCCTTTACTACCCTCAACATGTCCAACAACTCTGTCAACGCTTGTCAAAGTTGTTCATGTTGTAGCTTATCATGAATTGTATGATTCTCGCAACATTTGCAGTATCATACCAATAGCCAACTCTTGGCTCAGATGGAATCCTTCTTAGTCAGGTCTTTCCACATACCCAATCACATTGAGTGTGTGAATACCTTACTGGATCTCCTTCTGTCATGCCATACTAGGACAGTGTTTTGGAGACATCATATGTCTCATGTTGTCTCTGCAACTCACAGTTCAGAGAACACAACGTCAGGCACTCCTCATCAATGTCTTTCTCAGTACGCTTCCATAAGCATACTTTCAGCCATTGATGTGGTGGGATTGAGTTCATCCGGTTCTGGTATAACTATGACTTAGAGCTTTCGCTCTTTGACTGAGAACACTTCTCATCATCCTAAACAGTCGTGGAATTATTCCCATTTAATTTGTTGGTCTCAAAGACCGATCGCAAATAAAGTGATTTGTTGATTAACCATTTATTTTAACAAAAGGAAATATATGCAATTTTAGTCCAAAAACTCATTTTTGACTTGTTTGATTGATTTGAAAAGTTGACGATAAAATTAGGCCTTTAATTAATTATTGCTCCCACTATTTTAGTTCAAATTGATAGCCCTCACCATCAATTCGGAAAATTGCAGCGTACAACCTTCTAGTGGGCAAGATCCTGAAATCCTCTAAGCCATGGACCAGCTAGGGCTGTCACCCACAACATAGATCTCTCAGGTAGGCAACTTTTGCCAATTGCATCATATGCAACTCTTGATAAGATGTCATATACAACTCCTTGCAATGATCATCTCCATGCCTCAAGGCGCTAGATCCTATCTAGGTCACCTTGTTAAGTCCGACCCAAAGCAAACACGATGAATATGCACCCTGCTTGGGCAGACCCACACATTCATCCTTCACGCTTCCACGAGAGAGACGGTGCACCACGCTTGGGCGTTCCCACACTTGGTCGATCAAGTTTTTCACGTGTGTCGCATTTGGAAGGCATCTAAAACTTAATATTTTAATGAGGGATTTGGTTTTATATACATATACATATCCAATCACCACAATACATAGTACGTATCATATACATGCTATATCCCACAGAAAACATGCACAAACGATAAAAAGCGATGATTATGGCCATCCTAATGTGATTCCTCGAGCCAAGAGGAATCACGGTCATCTAGGTCAACATCACATGCAACCTGTACAAGATGAACTCTGTGCCTTGCCATCCGAGTTGATCAACTCATCACATGAATGATCTGCACTCTCCAACCGGTCGTCTGGGTGCCACCAGCCGATCGGTTGGCTCCTCCAACCGATCGGTTCGCCTGGTCGTCGTGCATCTCGTCATGTCCGCCACCCGCTCGCCTCGCTCCTCGAACCGGTCATCAACCGATCGGTTCACTCCTTGAACCGACCGTCTGGAAGGTCAATCGATCGGTTCACTCCTTGAACCGACCGTCTGAGCAGTCGTCTTGATGTCCGCCGGTCTTTGACATAACAGGAAATAAAATCCTATTCTATTTATTACATTGCTTTAAAAAGGAAACCCCGAGTTACATTCAGGGGAAGCAAAGGTAGGAAAGAATCTCGAATTATTTCGAGTTACATCAGGAATAAGAGAGGGAAGATCGGTGCGCAGACCGAGATGCAAGCAACCACACACAACCAATCACAGATAGGGGTTTATAGGCCATAATCACGCTACACACATCCACCACAAAACTCGTTTAAGGGCGATGCATATCGAGTGCATTAATAATACATATCATATATGTAATTAGGGATTTGTGGATTTAGGATTGGACATGCATAAAGCCGATATTATTCGCATCGTATGCAATAAATAAAGGCAACAAACCAAAATCGATCATATCGATATTCCTAAAATATAGAACAACTGACCTGGCTCTGATACCACTGTTGGGTTTTAGGGGAGACAGAGAAGGCAGCGGAAACAAAAATTTTCTCCCACAACCCATACCGAGGAAACGCGTCAATGTCTATATAATAGGAAAGGATGGTTTGCGGAATCATACCTTGTCCCGAGGCTTGCTCGGCGACAATACCTCGCGCAATGCGCGGTCTTCAACTCCGGACTTCAACGGTGTCTGTGCAGCTCCTGGTCGCACCGGGACTGATGACTCCTCCTCCTACCGGACTGTCGGATGACAGTTGTCCTCCTGAGCGGCAGTGTCCTCCCGCCTCTGTAGTAGTCCACACGGACCACCTGGAACTCCACACTCCTTGTCCCACAAAGAAGTGGAAGGAGTCGCACCCTCCTGTTGACGTACTAGTCGCCAACACACTCTCCTCCTACCAGTTGCGACTGCAGTTGTCCTTCCCTTGCTGCACCTCCCTTTTGCGGGAAGCACTTGCTCGGGATCTCTCACGGTTACCAAAACCAGAGAGAACGACAACTTCGCAAAGCAACCGGCTTGCATTGAGTTGTACTTTGAGAAGCCCCCAATACCCCTATATATAGGCGGGTCATGGGACAGGGTTCTCTGTGCCCGGCAATATGGGACTAAAGCAGGAGTAGAGGGATTCGAGATTTTCTACAAAAAGCAACCAACTCGCAACCTGAACCGATCGGTTCACAAGTGAACCGGTCGGTTGGGGACCTGAACCGGTCGGTTGGAGCACCAACCGATCGGTTGGGACCCATGAGCCGATCGGTTCACTTCTGAACCGGTCGGTTCGTGGTCCTGATCAGTTCCCAATTGACTTTCCAACTTTTGTTTCTAATTGGTATCGAATACCAATCCTTGTTCCAATCAAATTGGGCAAGTGAAACGCAAGGAAAATTCTCACCGACCTGACTTTCCCAACTTGTTCGGTTGCACCAGTTGAACCGATCGGTTCAACACTTGAACCGCTCGTTTCACCCTGGGCTTGAGCCGATCGGCTCAACACTTGAGCTGACCGGTTCAACAACCTCAGCCGACCGGTTCAACACTTGAACCGATCGGTTGGGAGTACAGGTTGTGCAGAATCAGTCAAATGTGATTTCAATCAATCCGATACTCCAATCAATGCGTCCAACACCTTGAACCATATGATATTGAGCTATCAACTGATTGAGTGTTTAATTGAACTACTAAACTCCTTTAGTAATCAATCTAAACATTGCTTTTTGGACAAAACTCCTCTTCCAGGTTAAATCCTATGTGTGTGACCCTGCAGGTCCATTTCACATTGGCAGTGAAAGTCCATAACACTTATGACTTCACAAGAAAAGAGCGGTGCCTAGTCACACATCAGTGCTACCCAAGTAAAAGTAGAAAGTTGGAGAACAACTTTCATCCTACAATCCGTGAATGGTGTTACAGTGAATGTATAATTCCTTTGTCACTGATATCCCGAATGAACTCGAGGCATGGAACAGTCATCCTGTCAACGTTCATTCACTTCCTTGATCTCAGAGTAGACTGAAAGAGATATGTATGACATCAGTATCACATACTGATTCACACATGCGTGCACGCCTTTCTCAATCCTACTCATCAAGTGGCCATGGATATCAAACTCCCTCAGGAGGGACAAATCCCATATCTATCACTCGCCCCTCAAAAGCCCCATGTGTCAAAGCCATCCAATCATCACCTTTATAACAACCCATGTTTCAGGACTGCGTTTGATGATGTCAAAGTGTGCCCAACGACATGTGTTGAGTGCAGTGATTTCAGGTCTAAGAATCACACTCACCACCATCACTGTGAGTACTGACTGTGACTACCATCTCATGATTCCATGTGTCAAACTCACGGTGGGTCTGTCCGGTACACTTGTTCTCTAACAAGTACCTATGTGTTTGGTTTGATATCTCTATATCATGACTAATGAGATTCTGTCATCAACCAACACCACAATCTAGTCTTGTGTGTCATTGTTGTCTATCTACCTTCCACAATGACATCCGACTAGGGACATAACAAGAATGTACAAACTCTTAGCATCCGTATGATCTCATCGTTCAGGTCCTTAACCTGAAAGCATACGTCATTGAGTATTGTCATTCTCTAGACATTCAATCTGTTCTATCACTATCTCATATGACTGAACCAGAAAGAATTGGAAGCTTGCCTTTGATGTTTATCAAATCAATCTTAATGCATTCCACCAATCATCCCATGATTGGCTCTCAGGGCATACATACCAACATATTTATGGTCAGCACACCCCTAAATCTCAAGGGTAGGGGGATCCCCACAGCCCTAGGGGAGGGAGGGGCCATCATGTATGTTTATGGTGATGACACACCTTAGTAATCGACTCAGCTCGAAAACCACTAAAATTAGTGTATTTATCTTTTTAAAGAACTATTTTCTATAATTCACTTTCTTTCTCTCTTCAAATATTTTTTTAAAATTTGAAAATTATTATATGTATCTTTCTACCCATTTACACAACACCTTGTGCGTTGATCCGCTATTTCGCGTATAATTTAAGTTCAAAGGTAGCATGGGAGAAATGTCAAAAATTGTGTAATATAGAGATTGTATCTATTGTATAAGAATCTAGTTTGTATATATTTCATAATGTATAAAATTCAATATTCAATATATATAAGTTGTAATAATTCATGCTCAAAATTATATGTTGAATGTTGAAATGGTTTATGGTGTATGCTTGTTTGTTTATGTATGTTTACGATTTCCGCATTTCAGTCTCAGTAACATTTCGGAGTTCATCCACGGCCTCAGGGGGTTTCAAAAAGGCAGAATTGAAAGACGTTACACGTATACTGCAGTTCAAGTGATAGATCTACTTTGTTTGCGAAGTATGTCGCAGTCAAGACCAGTTGTCATACTGAGTTTCCTTTAACTTGTTTATTTTGTGATGAACCAGGAGTGAGTCACTATGATAAATTCACAGTGGCGTCAGTTTCTACGCTCCAGCCTCAACCTCTGGGCCCACACTATACTTGTATTATTTTAGCAATTTGAAAACATATTAGTCAATTTCGTTCAAGTATATTTTAATGCAATTATAGCTCGTTGTTTTAGGCTCGGATTGATTAATTTTGTGTATTGGTAAGCTGTCAAGGAACTTTGTAGGAACTTAAGTTCGGTTCATGGAAATTCACGTTTGACAAATCAATTTTCTTAAGAAAACAATTTGCGATATAATTAGTTTGTTATAACTTGATAAAAATATATCAAATCTATATTTCAAATAATTTTTTGCAACCTTTTGGTTGGGATCATCATGATATGACCTTCATTATCACAAACAGTTGTTGATCTTCATGAATATCAAACTCCTAGTAACTAGTTTGAGAGGTTGTTCCGTCTCTTGTCTCCAAAAATGAGTGATATGAATATGCTCGTGAATTTGTCATCCAAATTAGCAACGACAAAGGAAAGCTTAAAAACAGATCAAAATGGAATTGAAAAGCAATTGAATTCTGTATATTCCAACATTCTGTATGCACATATGTATTGACATGTGGCATACTGAAAGCGAAGTGCTACAAGAGGTTAGGTCTTCTTAGTAAACAAAAAATAGAACCCCAATATAAGCCGACGCAAGCGTCCACTGCCGCTAATTAAAATCGAACACAAACTCCATCGAAGTGTGCACACGCCTTAGTATTGCTCACGCAGCTAGTGCGGCGAGCTTGGTAGACTCCCTCACCACGGCGGTCCTGAGGAAGCTGCCTTCCTCGAGCAGCATCTGCACGGGAAGGAAGCCGAGGCCATTGGCGACGGCAAGCATCATCTTCTTGATCTCAGCCTTGAACTCATCCAGGTCTACCGACCCGTTACCGTCGTGGTCGAACTGCAGGAAGAGAGAGTCATAAAGCCCACGGATATCATCAGCAGTGGGCATGTCTTCATCGATGCCGAAGTGGGTCTCCCGCAAACGGAGGCTTCGGAGCTCGTTGGCCAGCTCGGGGTAGGAGAGGAAGCCGTCGCTGTCGGCGTCAAGCATGGCGAACTGTTCCTCTATGGATCTGTCGAAGGCGCTCTCGTCCTCCACGAACTCGAGGATGGTCGCGCCGTCCAGCAGCTCCACGCTCATGATTGCGTCGGGAAGATGAGTGATCGGGGAGTAGAAATGGAGTTGGGAACTTGGGTCTTCTGGTTCTTCAATATTTGGTTTGCAGTTTGGAAGAGAATTTGTAACGTTATTGAATATTTATAGGGACCATGGGCGGCAGCGCGGCGGTAACCACTCAGGAGGTGCACAGATGTACGTCGACGCGATGATGTATTCGAGCAACCATTTCGCGGCCGAAGTCCACAGGTTGAGACCCCGTTTGAACGGCCGAATTGCCGTCTGCGTAACGCGGGCGGTGTAAGGATTCTGGAATCTTTAGTCACGGCAGCACGAAAACGCCCGCTGCGAGCGCTGCCAATTGTTTGCTGCTAATTTCTGTGGGTGGGGCCAATGGGCGTTCATATTCAAATCAGGCGTCCAGACCACGCTCATTACAGATTCGAGTCGTGAGGGCACCAACTTCACGTTCAAGCAAAGACCGAACGGTCAGAATTGTACGTCGTTCGGCAAAGCAGTTCGTTTTGCCGCTGAATTTCACTGGTGTTAGGTAAAAGCGTTCTTCCCTGCCCCGACCTGCTCATACCTGCCCAATCTCCACTGAACGTTGACATAATCTCTGCCGAACATAGCATTGGTGGTCGAGATTTGTGGGCAAAATAACTAAATTAAAGTCAAGCGGTCACAACAATAGTAAACTTATAACGATTCTGGGGGCTACATAGAAACAGTAGTCTAACGAGATTTTTGGTAAAACCGTGGTGATTGTTCAGACAGCGTTGGACAACCACGAACAACGGGTCAATTGCTACCACTCGTGTTACCAAACACACGGTTGCCCACTACTCTCATTTTACATTGTAAGTTCAACAAATTTTACGGGCCGCTCATTTCTCACCATGAGAAATTATTACAATGGCAGCATAGCAACTACCGACACTTATGATGGCAAGAAGAGAATTTCTAAAAGATGTTCCTTCATCGGATCCTGTGTTTTTGCAATGTCTTTAATTATCTAATTCTTCGTGTTTTTTTATATTCTCAAGTATTTATTTGATGAATCTTACGAGGGCTTTTTTTCCCCACTAGATATTCCGGTATTCCTGAAGGTGGTGGAAAGGGTAGAGGAGATGATTTCTCAGTATGTATTGATAATCTTCGTGATGTGGTGATATAATGAAAAAAATACTCGCAGCATACCACTTCTAATAACATCCGGCCCCCATTTCGGAAAGTCACGCACATCTATTTTTAGCATTGTGCCACACAACCTTTTAGACGAAAAATCGACTAGCTAGCGCACCTGCTGCATGCATGTAGTGCTGTTATAAATATAATTATGCCGTCCAACAACCTACTACCTGACTAAATGCATTTATCTCACTCCCACAAACAAACAACTCGTTCAAAATTCAAAAAATATTTTTTCTTTTTTGTTTTCCCTCCACTTCTTAACTGCATATAACACATCATCAGACCGTACATATTTTTCATACATTTCGTTAGGGGTGAGCAGAATTTGATTAATAACCGATTAACCGAGCGGTTAATTCCGAATGGTTAATTTTATTGGGTCAATTCGGTTAATTTGGTTAATTTATTTTGGTTAATCGGTTAAATGGTTAATTTGACAGTTAAAAATATTTTGGGTTTGGTTAACCGAATTAACCGAATAGTCAAAATTTATTCATAAATAATATCCTACACATGCATATATACATATATAGTTGTACTTTTATTTCAAAATACTTCCCCATATATATAGTAATCAAGTTTTTATGAGCCATACAAAATTAAATTTACAATAATATTACTATAATATAACAATATAGTCCCAAATTCTATGACTATTTCAAATAATATTATTACACGAGTGTTATTTGGTTAACCAAATTAACCGACCGAATTAACCATTAACCGATTGGAAAATAACCGAATTAACCGACTCAATTTGGTTAGGTTAATGGTTAAAATCTCAAACCTAAAATTAACCGTTTAACCAAACTGAATTAACCGTAACCGACCGAATTAACCGAGTGCTCACCCCTACATTTCGTTGTTAAGTCCAAAAATGGTATTCTATTTTGTTTAAGGAAGTATCCATATCCATTAAAATAGACCGAAAATAAATTAGCACAATGCATTTCATTTTACAAAAAGTATGAAAATATTTTCCCTCCACACTTCCTGACTACGTATAACGTCTGACTCGACCAAAATCACATTTTTATATATTTTTCTATCAATTCAAATATCAGTACATAAATGTATCCAATACAGTGTTAAGTATACAAAAATAATACACCAAAAATGTATAGCACATTGTGATACATTCTTCAAGGTGAGGAATAGGCTAATGTGGATGCATGCTTGTATGCATGAAGTTGTTACAACAAAGACAATAATGTCACTCAACCACCCACTACCCAATCACTTGTATTTATCCCCTTCCCACATACTAAATAACTCTTCTTGATTTCATTTTTTTTTTAATTTTCTCTCCGCTTCCAAGCGACATAATCACATTTTGCTATATATCTTAATACAATATTGATTAATGGCCATTGTACTACCAAAAAATCCTCAATGAGACTAAATATAAAATAAGATAGTACTTACAATCAAGAGAATTTTGTGACTAGAGAAATATAATACAAGCCACAATAGTCATTTATTATTTTTTCAAAAATTTTACGTTATATATGCATAAATCTATGATATTGCACATGATACATAAATACTTACATTTTCTATATGGAACAAAATCAGAACTCATTTACAAATGTCATAGCATCATAATTCTTTCAACGAAAGTCTAATTTTTGTACATTACAATACCAAAACTTAGGTGGATGATCAACAATTAAAAATTATTCAAAATGGAAGCATCGACAAGTGATCCATGTGGTCAGATTCACCAGCACAACGACGGCAATAGGGATACAATAGGGAAGTAGAGGCGTGGGTGCAACCACATCATGAGACACAATGGTGTGGTGTTGTTGCTACGTGTTGTTCAATGACGGAAGAGGTGGTGTGGGCATGGCGACGGCAAGGCGGTGTTTATGTGTTGAAGGTTGATGGCAAAGGATACGGTGTGGCCACGACAATGATGCAATATATTTCCATGGTAACGAGACGACGAAGGGGCGTGATAGGGGGCCTCAATGACAAACTTGGCTTTGCGGCAGACTGTGCGTGATGACATCCTGGTCATGACGGTCAGTTGGGCGTGATCGGGGGGGGGGGGGGCTCATCGACAACCTTGGCTTGGCCGTAGACTGGGTGCAATGGCATCTTGATCATGGAAGCAGGTTGGGCATGACTTCAACATGGGCGTGATGGTGTCCCAGTCATGGCGGCGAATTGGATGCGACTTGAACATAGGCACAATGGCATCCTCGTCATGACAACATGCTGGGAAGACAGTTGTTGGTCGGGCATGGCAACAAGTAGGACATGACGTCGGCTCGGTCACGATGACGGTTAGGATTGACGAGGTGGACGTGATGTAGACATGTTGGATAAGATGGTGGAGGACGGGATGAGAATAGGCTGAAGGGGGAGAGAGTCACGTTAAAAAGAGGGAGAGGGTGGGGTAGCGTAGTTTTATAGTTGTTGTTGTTGTCCATTCATCTCCTTGCATTGCATGTATTTTGGTCTAGCAATGTCGGTACTACGTATAGACAAATAGATTTATTTTTTTTATATGTATTGAGGTTGGGGTAAAGTATTTAACTGACATCTTGTATATCTGATGCGTGCTATTCAGCACACCTTTTTCTGCAATTTATTAAGCTTGTCACATAGAAATTCTCCATTCATCTCTTGAAAATTGCACAAATTGATATTTTCTTGTTCTATCACAAATTTGACAATCATGTGCATTTTATTGCAGTTTCAGGACTTGAGTCGATCAATTGGTACACTCAACCGATCGTTTCACAGAATCAAACTGATCATCTGACATCATGAAACACTCGGTTCGCCTTCAAAGCATCGATCGTTGATCTCGTCAGACGACGGCTGGGGTCGCCCGGCTCCAGCTACCAGACGCTCGGATGATGCCTATTGCCGAGCAACACGGAGCGTTTTTCAGCTATACCACCACCCTAATTAGGGTTGGCAACCGATCGATTGGGTGTGCATTCCAGAACCTTCCAACCGATCGGCTAGTTGCCGAATCGGTCGGTTGGCGGCGCGCAGACAGCAAATTCCCCAGCCGTCAGCCCCCAAAGAACCCTAAACCTAATGTATTCTTCCCCCCTCCTTCTCCTATAAAAGGAGGGGCACTTCCTCCTCCCAGGGGCATCTTGGATTTCTTGTATTTTGGAATTATGCAACAATTAATCTTGTAATCATTCTCATTTTATGCAATAAAGTAGATCTTAGTTCAAGTGTAGCTCTTTCATTCTTGTTCTTGTCTTTTCTCTCCGCGTTAGTTTTAATCTTCTTCGTCCCGTTCTTCAATTCTGGAGCAAGGAACAAAGAACTAAGCCATTTCATCATCTCTAGCATAAGGATTAATCTCCTAATTTCTGGGCTAGACTATGGCTTCATTTCTTTCTTCCTCCATCTCCCCTTTCTCCATGTGTGAGAAGTCTTTTATCGGGGCAAGGGGAATAACCCCTTAGCCATGGTTTTAACGACTTCTTCTTAAATGATTAGATAGTAATCAATTTTAATTGAATGATTGATCTTCGGATCGCATGTTAATCCGGATGGATATGACCATGGAAATCCGTATTTAGAACAATAAAATCGATTACATAGACGTTTTGATATGACCATGGATTTTCATCTTTTAGGATGATAAACTAGGAAGCATGAGCACCAAGACCAATGGGCTCATGTGGAGTTTCTCTTTTGTGAGTTTTTAATTCACAAGCCTTCATCGAATGATCGTTTAATATTTATTTGTTATCACCTAGGCTAAGGTGGTGAAAACCCATATGAGCCTCGATTTCCTTCTCTTGATTTAATCACCGCATCCTTTGTTTGCTTTAATCCTTAGTCTTCCATTCATATAGTTTTGCTTGTGTTAACAATCTTTTTATTATTCTCTTGTGCATGTTTATTCTTGTTAAGTACTTTTCTTCTTGCATTAGTGTAATCACACAAAACCCCAACTGGACTTTACTTTCTGCTTTAATAAAAAGAAAAATACCAAAAACAAATAATAAAGTTCTTCAATCTTTGGGTTCTAAAGAACAATCTCTAATAGTTGTCCTATGGGATCGACCCTTCTATACTACCCTTAAAACCGGAAGTAAAAAATGTTTAAACTCTAGGATTAACCATCTTAGTGATTGATATTGCAAAACGACGAGTATCAATTTGGCGCCGTTGCCGGGGACAACAGATTATTTTCTCGAACCCCAAAACAATTTTGAAAAAAAAAATTTCTCTTTTTTTCTTACCTTCCGAGTAACATTCCGGAAGTGTACTCCTCTTTCTGCCGAGTTTCCATTCCGGCAGTACATTTTTTCTGCACACAATTAACTACTTTATTTGTGCATGCGACGCCCGAACGACGATTTTCAACCTTTCGATCCGGAAATAGAAAGAACTTTTCATCGTCGAAACCGTCAAAATCTAGTGAGAATAAATGAAGACGAGGTTGCCCGTAGAATCGACCCAGCTCTCGCAGCTCAAAGAGAGCTCATCCAAGCCGAACAAGCGGAAAGAGAAGCCGCTTTGCGAGCAGCGTTTAGGGCCAAACAAGAAACCATAGAAGCCGATAGGAGGGAAGCCGAAAGGAAAAAACAATTAAAAGACTTTTCTGTTCCCAAAACGGCCTATGCAGAACACCCAGTCATACCCCCCGATATTATTGCTCCACAATTCGAAATCTGAACACAATGGATCACTATGATGCAAGTCAACCCCTTTTCAGGCAACAATGGAGAAAGTTGTCAAGATCATCTTCAAAGGTTCATTGACCTTTACTCCTTGAACAAACTCCCAAGTGTCTCTGAAGATGCCATCCGCCTTAGGTTGTTCAAATATTCCCTCTCCGGCCAAGCTAGTAGCTGGTACAACACCATGGAGAGCGAAGAACATGTCACAACTTGGGAAGTTCTCCAAGGCAAGTTCCTTGAAAATTTTTACCCCCCGTCTCTCACCTATGAACTTAGGGGTCAAATAACTCATTTTTCTATGTCCCCAGGAGAGTCTTTAGGTGAAGCCTGGAAAAGGTTTAAGGATTTACTTAGAAAGTGCCCCCACCATGACATCTTTCAAGCTCAACTCATAGAGATTTTCTATCGTGGTGTTGATGATGATACCAAATTTTTTCTCGATTCCTCATCTGGAGGAAATTTCATGCATCAAAGTTTAACTAGCGCATGGGAGGTAGTTAAACGGGCTTCCAAAACAAGGGCTAGAAGAGGGATTGGAGGAATCCTTAAGGTAGCCAAGGCAGAAGTCAATAATGATATCCAAAGCATAGCGGAAAGCCTAAAATTAATTGCCTTAAAACAAGATCGGTTAGAGTCATCATTGGTCACCCTTAGGGAGTCACCCCATCAACTAAAAGCCATGGATTCCCTTTGTGGTATTTGCCAAGGATACGACCATACCACCCTCCATTGTCAATATCTCTACAACACACCCATGCAACCTGAAGTAGGACAACAAATAGAAGACCTCAACTCAATTCATACAATACTAGGTTAAGGTTACTACAATCCCAACCAACCTAGAAATCACCCTGGTTTTCAGTACGGGAACCCTTCAGGTGCTGAGAACTCTAACCAACTTCAGCAAAGGCCTCCCTACCCTCAAAGTACCAATCGACCACCACCTGGATTCTCATACAACAATCAAAGAAATTTTGGAAATCACCAAAATCGACAACACTACCAATAATTCCAAAACCTAAACCTTCCACCCCAAAATCTAAACCAACCTCAACCTCTCCAGCCTCCTCAAAATGCCCTACCTCCTCCCCCCCAAGTAATCCTAACTGGGCAAGCATAGAACAAACTCTCGTGGCCATACAAGCCCATCAAAAGGCAACTGATGCACAGTTGGCCCGTCTATTTTCCCAACAAAAACCTCCTGCGGGGACTTTTGCAGGACAGCCTGAAAACAACCCCAAACATCCGGAACAACTCAAGGTTGTCTCCACTCATTCGGGAAAAGTGCACGCCCCTCCCCCTACAGAAGAATCTTCAGACCCACCTCTAGAATTCGAGGATGAGGACATGGTAGTTGTTGAACCCGAAGTCACACCCAAACCATCCGCCCCCGAAGCCCCTTAAGTGGAAGAAGAAGAACCAGTTTACAAACCCCGACCTCCCTATCAAGACCGCCTCAAACAAATGAGACTTGATGTCCGCTTCATGAAATTTAGGGATGCTATGAAAAAAATACATGTCGACATTCCCTTCCTTGATGCTTTGGCAGACATGCCTGCCTGGTCCAAGTACATGAAATCTCTCTTGACTAGGAAGTATGCTACTAAAGAATACGAGACTATTAAACTTGCTAGGACTACCTATGACATTATCCTAAGTAAGATGCCTAAAAAACAGAAGGATCCAGGTTCTTTTGGAATAAGATGCTACTCAGGTGACAATGCTTGTAGGAAAGGCCTAGCAGATTTAGGAGCCAGTATATCCATCATGCCATATAGTCTTTGCAAAAGACTAGGATTCAATGACATGTTAACCACATCCATGACCATCCAATTGGAAGACTCATCCACAACTAAACCCATGGGAATCATAGAAGACATTCCGGTTAAAGTTGGAAATGATGCATACGTCCCTTGTGATTTTGTGATCATGGATATCAAGGAAGATTTATGCTACCCCCTCATTTTCGGACGACCCTTCTTAGCCACTGCTCGTGCCTTAATTGATGTTGAGGCTGGTACCATTGTGTTAAGACTAAGGAAGCAAAACCTAGAGTTTAGGGTGTTTGAAAGTATGAAGAGACCAAGTCTTGAGAAAGAAGTCTACCTCCTTGATTTCATTAATGAATTAAACCAACTAAGGCAAGAATGGGAATTAGTTGATGACCCCCTATGCACTGCTCTCACCATCCCCGCCGAATGTGATTTTGATAATGAACCATCAAATCAACTCAAGATTCACTTGGACAACTTTGAGGAAATCCCATGTGCTGAGATTGAAGACCTTAAGATGATCTCCACCATAGAAGAACAACTTGAACCACTAAAGGCCCCAGAAATGAAGGCTCTCCCCATAGGTCTGAAATACGTGTTTCTGGATGAACAACAATTATGTCATGTTATTATCAATTCTGACCTTACCATTGAACAGGAAAACATGCTTATGGGAGAACTTAGGAAAAGGAGAACAACCTTAGGGTACAAAATGACGGATTTGGTTGGGATAGATCAATCCATTTGCATCCACAAAATCCCAATGATTGAAAATAGTAAACCTTCCCAAGACCCACAAAGGAAACTCAACCCAAACATGAAGGAAGTTGTCCGTCTTGAAGTTATTAAACTTTTGACTGTAGGAATCATCTACCCCGTCTCTGACTCTCCTTGGGTCAGCCCTGTCCAAGTCATCCCCAAGAAGGGTGGGACCACAGTCATTAGGAATGAAAATAATGAGCTCATCCCCACCCGTACCAACACAGGGTGGAGGATGTGCATTGACTACAGGAAACTCAACAAAGAAACTAGGAAAGACCACTTCCCTCTTCCCTTCCTCAATCAAGTTCTTGAACGTTTAGCCCATCAACAATACTTTTGCTATTTAGATGGCTACTCTAGTTTTTATCAGATTCCCATTCATCCTGAAGACCAAGAGAAGACCACTTTCATATGCCCTTTTGGTACATACGCTTTTAGACGAATGCCCTTTGGCCTGTGCAATGCACCAACCACTTTTCAAAGATGTATGTCTGCCATTTTTTCAGGGTTAACTGAAACTGTCATGGAAGTGTTCATGGATGATTTCTCTGTCTATGGAGATAATTTTGATTCCTGCCTTCAAAACCTCTCCCTTGTCCTTGATAGATGTATTGAATCACACTTAGTCCTTAATTGGGAGAAGTGCCACTTCATGATCAAGGAGGGTATTGTTCTAGGCCATAAGGTGAGCAACCAGGGTATTGAAGTAGACCAAGCTAAGATTGAGGTCATCGCCAAGCTTCCCCCCCAACCTCAGTCAAAGACATACGATCTTTCCTAGGACATGCCGGTTTCTATCGACGATTCATCCGTGATTTTTCTAAAATCACAAAACCTCTCACAAATCTTCTTCAAAAGGAGGTGCCTTTCCATTTTGATACGACATGCATGGAGAGCTTTCTATGTTTGATAAAGACTCTCACCACCACTCCTATCATCCGTGCTCCTGACTGGGCCTTACCCTTTGAAATCAAGTGCAATGCTAGTGATTTTGCTGTAGGTGCCATTTTAGGACAAAGAATTGACAAAAAACATCATGTCATTTATTATGCATCCAAGACCTTAGATGAGGCTCAGCGAAATTACACAGTCACCGAAAAAGAAATGCTAGCCATTTTCTATGCATTCGATAAATTTTGCTCATATCTTGTTGGTTCAAAAGTTGTTGTTTACACTGATCATGCAGCTATTCGCTACCTGATGACAAAAAAAGATGCCAAGCCTCGACTCATAAGATAGATTTTGTTATTGCAGGAATTTGATCTAGAAATTCTAGACAAAAAGGGCTCTGAAAATTTCGTAGTTGACCACCTCAGTAGACTTAGCTATAGCCCGATTGATGAACACCCCATAAATGAATCCTTACCCGATGACCAATTGCTCAAGGTTGACTCCCAATTTCCTTGGTTTGCTGATTTTGTGAATTATTTAGCTACAGTTGTATTGCATCCCGAGTATACGGGACATTCTAAAGCTAAATTTTTACATTATGTCAAACATTATTATTGGGATGAACCTTATTTGTTTCGACTTTGCACCGATGGTTTATATCGTCGTTGTGTGTCCCATTAAGACAACATTGCCATTTTGGAACAATGTCACTCTGGCCCCTATGGTGGTCACATGAGTTCCCAAAAAATAGCTAGGAAAGTCCTACAATGCGGATTCTTTTGGCCCACCATCTTCAAAGACTCGTATGATTATGTGCTTTCATGTGACCAATGTCAAAGGACCGGTAATATTTCCAAACGTGACCAAATGCCTCTCACCTCTTGGTAGGAATTAGAGATTTTTGATGTTTGGGGGATCGACTATATGGGCCCATTTCCTTCTTCTTATGGGTTTACTTACATTTTAGTCATAGTCGATTACATGTCAAAGTGGGTTGAAGCCATACCTACTAAAACATGTGACTCTAAACATGTTAAGAAACTTTTGAAAGATGTCATTTTTCCTAGATTTGGAGTCCCTCGCACCGTCATTTCTGACGGGGGATCCCATTTTTTGGAGAAAGGTTTTGAGGCTCTTTTGAAAAAATACGGGGTTTATCACAAAGTTGCCACTCCTTACCACCCTCAGACCAGTGAGCAGGTAGAAGTATCCAACAGACAAATCAAATCCATTTTAGAAAAAACTGTTGGACGAAGTAGGAAAGATTGGGCGTTAAAAATCAATGACGCCCTGTGGGCATATCGTACTGCCTACAAAACACCTATTGGCACCACCCCTTTCAGACTGATCTACGGTAAGTCATGTCACTTACCAATAGAACTAGAGCACAAAGCAAGATGGGCCATCAAAAGTTTGAATTTTGATCTTTCCATGGCTGGAGAGAAACGTTTTCTCCAAATGAATGAGCTTGACGAACTTAGGATGAGTGCCTATGAAAATGCAAGAATCTACAAAGACCGAACCAAAATGTGGCATGATGGTCACATCAAGCGCAAAGACATTAGAGAAGGGGATCAAGTTCTAGTTTTTAATTCAAGATTACGACTTTTTCTTGGAAAACTCAAGTCGAGATGGTACGGCCCCTACATTGTCAAGTATGCTTATCCACATGGCACCTTTCTTCTTTGGGATAAAGTTCTGGGCGAGTTTAAGGTCAATGGGCACCGTCTTAAAAGATATATCACCACTGAAGATGTTGTCACTTCAGACTCAACCAAATTTCCACCCTTACAGGATCTGAACCTCACTGACCCTTCACCTCCCTCGGATTCCAATTAATCTGATCTTGGTCGAGCCACGACGTAAAATAAGGTGCTAGTTTGGAGGCAACCAAACACTATCTTCCCTTCTTGTTTGTTTCATTGTTTTTGTTTTTTCTGTTCTATTTTTCCTTGTTTCTTCTGTCGAGCCGATCGGTTCGAAGCTCTAGACGCTTGTTTCACAAATCCAGCCGATCGTTTCACTTTTATCAGACGCTCAGCTCGACCCAACGCAGCCTCTGTCCTTACTGTTGCTTTTTGCGGGCCAGACTGACCAGCCGATCGGTTCGGGAACCCAACCGATCGGCTCAAGGGTCCATTGCTCTATTTAACACACCAGACGCAAGGCTTTTCTCCCCTCCTCGCAAAACCTAGCCCCCCCCTTCGCTTTCTCTCGATCGTTCGTTGGTTCCGCCCACTCTCGCCTGAGCCAGCCACCCGCCTGGTTCTCAGGCTGCTCGATCTCACCTGAGCCAGCCGGCCGTCTGGGTTTCGCGCTGCACGCCCTCGCCTGAGCCAACCGCCTGGTTCTTCCGTCGCCCGCCCGGTTTCAACCGCCACCCATCTTTCTCCCCAGATGATCGACGGAAACCAGGTCGCCAGCACTCCAGCTGTCCATCTTTGGGGCCAAAATGCCCGATTCATCTGCCCGACGTTGTCCGCTCAGCCGACCGTCTTGTTGTTCAGCCGCCCGGCTAGCACGGAAGCCGCTCGTTTCGCCGACAGACGATTGTCGAGTTTTGTGCTGCATCGCCACATTCTCGGCTTCTTCCTCGAGCCAGCCGTCTGCTTGCCCAGACTCAACCGATCATTTCATAACTCCAGTCGCCCGTCTCAGACCCCAAAACGACCATTTCAGCAGTCCAGCCGATCGTTTGGTTCTTCAGACGACCGATTCGCTTTGCCAGACGATCGTTTTTGTCTCTGCAGTAGGGATGTTCAGCTTTTTTCGCAAGGGGAAAGGCAAGGCCCCTGCATCCTCTTCCAGAGATCCTCGTCACCGTTCCTGTTCGCATCCCGGAATCCAATTCCGCACACCCTCTCCTACGGGCAAGTCTTCTCCCGAGTTATCCGAGGAGATGCTTCGGGATATCGACGAGGCAGATGAGCTTCTCCGTGAGATGGAGGGAACTCAGAAGGCGACCAATGATCCAGACACAACCGCCCCCCGTTCACCCTGTATAGCACCTATTCCGGGTAGCTATGACTAGTTCACTAGCGCTGACCACCGCCAGCGTTATGAGGATATGTTCACGATTGGTGTTTTTCTTCCTCGTTGGGCATGCGGCACAACTCTTGACACTTTGGGCATCCACGACGCCGTCGACGATATCCTCCGCCGAAACCACATGCTTGTCTTCCCCTACCATGTCACCTCCATCTACTGTGATCTTACCCTTGAGTTTTTAAGCACTTTTCACAGGCTTCACAATTCTTTCGGTAACTCGAGTTGCAAGTACCGGATTTTTGGGGAAAATCTGGAATCATCCGCCAGGCAAATCACTTCTTTCATCCTCGATGGCATGGATGACTATTGGCTAAACCAATGTATGGCGCGGTCTCATGACTCCTACCCCGACCATTACGACAGAGACAAGTTTTGGGAAGAAATCACCGGGCTTCTTCCCCGTCTTCCTAGTGGCCCCAAGGCCTCCTGCATTCACAACCTGGTTGTCCGTTACCTTCACCGTATTTTGGCTTGCACCATTTTCAGTCGAGAAGGTACTCAGGGTGCAATTACTCAGGTAGAACTTTATGCTCTTTGGTGTCTTTTACACGAAGAACCTTTTAACTGGGGCAATGCTATCATTTAGCATTTTGGTACCCAAGCTAGCCGAGCCACTTCCTCTTCTTTTCGCATTGGCCATTATGTTACCCAACTCACCATTTTTTTGGGTTACACCTATATCGCATTTCCTCCGCTTGAGCCCAAAAACCACCTCATCAACACTCACTATTTGAAGAATAGTACGTTTATCCGTTTGGGCACCGAAGGCATTTATTACCTGTTGTTCAAAGACACTCAGGTGGTCCTCCATCTCGCGTTACATTCGCGGTTTGCAGCACCAAATTACGTCTATGAGTTGACTGATTTACCAAGCCATATCCAGAGATTCTACCTGGAGCATCCAGATCCAGACACCTTCCCTGAGCCACAGCCTCACAGGCGGAGCCTCTCTTTAGAGGCACACGACGACGACACTGGTCCGCCACCGCCACCTTCCAAACGTCGCACTAGGCGGCGACTAGATGACGACTCCAGTCCTTATGGCTTCTACGAGGTCCAGACTCAGCTAGATGAGATTCAGCAAGAGCAGCAGCGACAGGGCCACCAGCTCAATTACATGTACCTGATGCAGCATTCGCAGGAGTCTTGGCATGTGGACAGCGGTCACTATGCCCCTAGTCAACCAGCTTATGCCGATTATGGAGCACAACAAAGTTATCCAGGCCCTGATTCTCCTTATTGGGCAAACTACTACTCTCCTTACCAGCAGCACCCTCCACCGTAGTGACTCTTCCCTCCATCTCACTCGTAGAGTTTGCTCGGGTCGAGCAAATTTTTAAGTCTGGGGTGGGGGTGGGTGGTACGTAATCCACCCTTTATCTTCCCTTTTTCAACATTTCCTTCTGCATTTATATTTGTTTACGTTGTTTACTTTCAAACATAAGGCCTTTATCTAGCCAGCCGAATATTATACTTTATCTTTAAAAATCAATTGCATTATCAATTTCATTTCAAACAACTTTGCAATATCAAGTTCCCTATGACCATGATAGCAATTTTTGGAAACGGTGGCAAGCCTTCGAGTATCAAATAGAATCAAATGCAGATTTTCTTAATTATAGCATTAGATTAACTTATTTGTTTTTTCTCTTATATAATGTAGCTACATGTCTATTCTATCTTATGCAACGACAACTCAAAAAAAAATTGTTGCACGGGAAAAATAAATCGCACGCCAAACCCTAAGTCCGGGGTGGCATGCCCTTCTTCCATACCCCACAAAGGGGCGTACCATAAAAAGGTGCCAGAAAGAGCACACAAAAAAATTGTGGTCAATGTAATCACAAGTCCATGAAAAAATTATATCCCAAGTCGAATAGAGGAGGTATTTTTCCATCACACATCAAATTCTCTATTCCCGTGCAACAATTAAAAAAAAATTTGATAAATGAGAAAAATGATGAGTGTCGAAGTGCAAGTTAGATCAAGATTGTCTTTACAAAGTATGAGTTTAAAAAAATAAGTTATGAAAAATGTTTTCTTGAGAAACATAGTGCTTGCAATTTGTGGTTCTAGGAGATGGGTCGCTTGGCCATGAAAAGGATAGAAGAATTGCTAACCTAGGGAGGATGAACTTGTTATTTCAAAATTCTTGGAATCTTTTTTATTTTTCAATTGCTTGAGGACAAGCAAAACTTTAAGTCCACGGTATTTTGATGCGTGCTATTCAGCACACCTTTTTCTGCGATTTATTAAGCTTGTCACATAGAAATTCTCCATTCATCTCTTGAAAATTGCACAAATTGATATTTTCTCGTTCTATCACAAATTTGACAATCATGTGCGTTTTATTGTAGTTTTAGGACTTGATCCGATCGATTGGTACACTCAACCGATCGTTTCCCAGAATCAAACTGATCATCTGACATCATGAAACGCTCGGTTCGCCTTCAAAGCATCGATCGTTGATCTCGTCAGACGACGGTTGGGGTCGCCCGGCTCCAGCTACCAGACACTCGGCTGATGCCCATTTCCAAGCAACACAGAGCATTTTTCAGCTACGCCGCCACCCTAATTAGGGTTGTGACCGGCCTAAATCGCGCATCCTAAATTTGGAGGCGGATTGGAGGTAGTCGAGCTTTCATATTTATAACCCGAATCCTTCTAGGCCCCCACAACTTTGTTTACGGGGTCAAAGTAGATATACGGGGTCGAACACAGGGACAAGGGTGGTAGTATTGAGAACCCAGAATCGACATGCTACTCTTCGGCAGGTGTAAAGAGATAATAAATTCCCAAAAGGGAAATAACAAGTTGTCACAAACAGAGTAAAGAAAACTATCCCCAACTGGAGCTACAAGAAAGATTTAAGGTTTTAGTCATTTAGCAGTTTTTAGGGGTTTTAATGCAATAGAAACAGAAAGATAAAACTAGAGCTAGAGAAAGGTACGAAGGATAAGACTTACGTAAAACAAGCGGTAGCAGTAACATCCGGCACCCCTCCTCTCAGAGCGGGTACCTCTAACCAAGCATCAACACCCCTCTCGAGGTTGTTGGACGTAAGTTAGAGTGAAATGTTACTGAAACAACTCCGTTCCAGGCACTCTCGTACTCTAGAATCGGACCAAACACTAGAGCAACAACACAACTCTTGAAGTTGTTGCGAGGGGAAAAACACGATTCGGTAGCTAAGTGAAACACGATCCAACATGCAATCTAGAGTTCAGATATCAAACATAGCAGTCATCCAACATTTTGCACCAAGCATAGAGCAGCAAGTAATTAAGATTTCCATTCCCATAAACATTAAGGGTCTTAATACATTGCATAAGTAAGGAATTAAATAACAGAATTAAAGATAGATGTCGCCTTCTTGATGTAGAAGGGCGACAGGCTACTGCGGCTCTCCAGCTCGATACCGGTTAGGGGCCTACCCCGATATAGCCGTGTCGGGCGGCACGCTGTGACGGCCGTCTGTATCGATCAAGGACCCTGGCCGATACGCTCTTGTCGAGCGGCGCACCCTCTCGGGCGGCACGCATGACGGGCGAAGTGTATCGGGTTCAATATCGTGTCAGGAATGGAGCGACGCGTTCTACTGTCGGATACTTGTGTCTCTCATCAACGTTGGCCGATATCGGCCCGCAGTGTCGCCCAGGACGGTCCTAAGTGAACCATCCCCTCCCTCTCAAGATGAGGAAGAGCTCACCTAGAGTTTCCCGGCACGAGCACTGGTGCACGATACTCTTGCTCTCGCAGATTTCCTCCGAAGATCGCTCAAAGTCTCCAACTGTCCGAACTGTCTTTTCAGCTTCGTGTAGCTGCTATTTATAGGCAGCGGTTGGGGAAAGTTATGGTGCTCGAAGCACCACGTGTCCTCCTTATTCGCGGGTCAGTGGACGGCCGATACTGGTATCGCTTGGCACGGGGGTGTCGGCTATCGGTTACGTGACGGGCGGCACGCCTGCCGGTGGGTGGCTGTGTCGCCCGACAAGCTTGGGTTGTCATGGCAAGTTTGGCTCCCTGTCGGGTAGAAGACGTGTCGTCCGTCAGTTTCTTCTTGCGCGACATCCCTTTGTCGTGCGTCATTATGTCGCTCCACCCTGTCGGGCAGAGGTCGTATCGGGCGTCAGGAAGGCCGAAGCAGACTTGGACTTATTTGTGGGTCGGGCCGGCCTTATTGTACCAAAATGAGGAGAAACTCTGCAAAAGATGGAAATATTGGATTAAGAGCGTCGTTTGGCCAATTATTGCAAAAATACATACAAAAGAGAGGAAAATAGTCAAAAAGGGCAGTTTTGATAACAGAAAAACAGTCTAAAATATCACAAAATTTGGTGTTATCAACTCCCCCAAACTTAGCATTTTGATTGTCCTCAATCAATATTTAAACTTTATTTAGTGATGTTTCTTCTTCCTTGGTGTAGCTTTCAGGCCAAGAGGTAAAACAAGTATCGTAATGCCTTTAGAGATAATGATGCCTCTCTACGAACAAAAGACCTTGCGTTTCCTACCTTATTATTTCAGTAAAATTTTTCTCTACAGCTTCAGTGAGACTTTGGTGCATGATTCCGAAGTTAGCTTACACACTAAACAACTTTATTTTTGGGTCAAAAATTTGTGTATAGGGTAGGCTAAGGCTTTTTGGGGTTTTTCTTGTCTCCCATCGGTCCATCCAGGTAAGGGTCTGTTAGCGGGCGAGTGGTCCCTGTAGTCCAAGCCAGTTGGCTTTAGAGCAGTGATTTCACATCCTACGTACCACTACCCCAGATCTACCATGCCTAAAGATGGGTACTTTTGGAAAACAAGTGTATATATATATATATATATATATATATATATATATATATATATTCTTTTATTGGGCACAACTCTCATGCTTTTATTCACCCTCATAAGGATGCTTTCTCTTTTTGGGATTTTTGTTGGGTAAGGGGAAACAAAAGGGATTTTTGCTGTTTGGGCAGCTTTTTCCTTCTCCATACTCATCTCTTAGCTGTTGTGAGATTATTATTTTTTTTCGAAATTTTTGGCACGGAAAAACATAATCTTTTGTTCGTTTGAAGCAGCATAATCAGAAAGATATAACAAAACTTGCATCTCATTAAGCATAAAGAAAACAAACTTGGCAAGAAGTCGCATCAGGTTTTTACTAATATAGCGACATTGTACATATGTATGGAGATGATATAAACAAAAAGAACTTTCAAAGCTTTGGTATGAACATATATATGTACACAAGGAACAAAAGAATAATGAGTATGAGACAAAAGAATAAAGAAATAGAGTTAGAATTTTCAAAATTTTGTACCTCCCTCACTGGTACATGGTACCCCCCCCCCCCACAAACTTACTCCATACTCTGTCCCAGAGTTGTGAAGTAGATAAGGTGAGGTAATGTTTATTCCAGTGAGGTTGCGCCTGCGTCAGACAGAAGCTCCCACACATATTCTCCCCTTTTGCTGTGATAGAAGGTGTGGTGGAGTTGGTCAGGCGTTTCTTTGTTTGCCATCCATTCCAGGACATAGATGCTGCAGTCGTTGGATAAGGGAAGTTGCTGCGGAATGTGGTGGCAAAACTGGAGTTCATGCCATTTGCTTGCTTGTGTATCCAGGAATGGTTGGATCTTCTTTGCCACCTCGTCGTAGTATTTTCAGACCAAGCGTTCGACGGATGTCAAAGGTTCTGATGTACACGACACTGGATGGTTCTTGTTGCTGTCTGAGCTATTGTAGAAAATTCCTGCTCGTTGCCGGGTGTACACTATTAGGAGCGTCCAGTGGTTGTAATGTAGGACGGGGAGGAAGATCTTGCTGGGAACTTTTCTCGCCAATTCCTACAGAAATGCTTGCTTCGCTCTTGTTTCATCAGCGAGGCAAATGTCATTGAATAGCATAGGATGGGCTATGTGCGCATGTTCTATCTTCGGTTGTATATACTGGATGTAAGCGGCTGCAACAGATACAGTCAAGCATCCTCCTTCCTTTACCATGTCCCTTAGATCATCGACCGGGACTACGACATTGCCTGCCTGAAAGGCGACAACCGATGGGGTAGAATCAGCTAACTTCAGTTGGATTATGTTGACCTACTCTTGTGTGAGAGTTGCACACGAAAAGCGGTCGAAATTTGTGATCAGCCCTTCTGAAGCTTCAGGCAAAGTAGCATCTTCCATCCCATGCACTTTCTTCAGGACTTCCAACTTCTTGCCTGCCCCATAGGTGTCGGTAGCTATCTCCTCTTCTTTTTCTGAAGAGCTGCTGGATTGAGAAGAGTCTTCTTCCAGGTCACTGTCCAGCAGCTACTCTGGTACCCCTACATCTTGGAAATAGTGATTGTCCTTGATCAGCAACATGGTGTAAGCGCCTCTACATTGATAGAAGGATCTGCCTTTGAGGGCTCCCAAGTTTCCAAATGTATTGAGCACCTCAATAACACTCAGGATGGCGAAAGCGTTGTTCCCACTCCCCTCTTCTGCTTGGACGGGGAGGTCTCGGAGAGTAAAGAAGTTCCAAGGACCTTGGTGACGTTGGACTCCTTGCTTTATAGCTCGTAGCAGACGTAGCGGCTGGAGTCTCAGCTTCCTATCTTCCGGGCGACAGAAAATACCCCCGGAGCACGACACTTCATCATTGCTGCAACACAGCAGCTGGACGTCACGGTTTCTGAGGTCTACTATGCAGAGAAACCACACGTTCTAGTGCTTGTACGGGGCCAACACCAGGTTTGGCCTATGCTCTTCAATGTGCTGTAACATGTCGGCCACCGCACGGGAGTCTGGATCTCCTTTCATCAGCCTTCTTGCCAAGGTCGGGGTGGCTGTGTATAGTGCCCTCCGACATGTCCTGCTATCGATATTTTCTATTATCACATTCTCCAAGACTCTGAACAGTCTTTTGCCGACCACGGCCGACGTACGGAACATGCTTCGAAGAGCTCCCCGTTGCACGGAGAGGTAGCCGTCGGTCCAGACGATGTCATCTTCATCCGCCTGCGATTGTAAGACCTTATTCAGCAACTTCTGGTCTTTGATAGTCAGGTTTCCGATGGCTCTTCTGTCGTAGTCGGCCATCTCGAAAGATGGTATCTCGGATGGCTCCCGGAATCTATCCGCCATCGAGCGCCTTCCTCGGGGTAGATGTCTCTTATTGATTTCGCAGACATCCCCTTTTTCTCCCTCAAACTCATCAGAAGAGTCTCCCCCGATGCTGATATCTACTCTATCATCTTCGGCTTCATCTAGGGGGACGGAGATGTTTCCTCCTTAGAAACCTAGAGAGCTCTCCTAGTCCGGCTGGAGCTTCTTTGGCTGACCTTCGTTGCGTTCCCTCCTCGGGTGTTGAGGATCGCCCGCTGGAGGTGGAGGAGGAGGCTGTTCCCGAGGGGGAAGCTAATGAAGAAGGAGGAGAGCCACGGCTGGGGGGTGACGGTGACCGTCTCGGCTGCCTTCGGCGCGGATGGTCATCACTTCTGTCTAGCCTCTCCTCCATCTTGTCGAGTCATTGGAGAACCTGCTGCATCATTGCATTCAAAGCCTCTAGTCCGCTGGGAAGGCTCGCTAGAGTCATCAGCTCTCTTTCTTGGCTATTCAGTCTGTCTTGGAAAGATGCAAGTTTGCGGGTTAGGGAAGTACAAGTAGCAGAGTTGGTATCCGTTACCTCCCGCAAATAATCGAGCTCGTGTCCGAGCATCTTTCCGAGCGACGGAGGAGTTCCGGTCGGTCTCCCTTCCATCCTCGCGACATCTTGCTTGCGCGATGGCCTACCCGACGAGGTAGAATCTATCAGAATCGTTCGCGATGCAGCTGTCACCAGGCCAGGTGTCGGTGCTTTTTCAGGTGCCACTGCCTTGCCTTCTCGTCTGGGTGGAGATGGCCATGGTGAGGGTAGACTCTGCTCCACCTCTGCACTGTCGGTGACCTCCTCAACTGCTGCAGGTGGGGATTTCAGCGGCGGTATCGGTGTTCGTCTGAGCTCCATTCTCAGGATCTCGTCGAACACCCCGTTGCTGACATCCTGCTGAAGTTCCTCTTCTGCCTCTGCAGGCCTTGAAGCAAAGACGGGGGATGTGGTCGTTTCTCCCATGGAAGCTCCCGTAGTCTCTGTTTCGGTGACCTCAACGATCACCGATTCTTTCCCAGCTATCATCGTCCTTTTTGTGGCGGTGGTTGACGTAGTCGGAACAACGACAACTGTATAAGAAGTTGTCGTCGGTAGCTCTGGAACTGCCCTCTCTGGGGCCCTGGTGTCGGTGGTGTAAGCTGTGTTGTTCACTACAGCTTCAATTTTTGCGGCGGTGAAGACCAGTTTCTCTGCGTCGTAGGTGGCACAGCGAGGGAGCGGGAGGAGTATGTCCATCCTTGAAAACTTGTAGAAGAAATTCCTCCCCTCCTTCCTAACGATGCTAGTCCTCATCAGGTACTTGGTGTCGATCACCTCATTGCCTTGCATCCTCGAAAGGATGTGCATCTCTTTTGGGTACCCGAGCCCTACTGCGATCAAGTTGACTATTCCGCCCATGCAGTACTCTTTTGTGGCTTCTTTCATCGGATGCAGTCTATTCAGCAAGAACCGCCCGAGGTTGATCACTCGGCCCTCCATTATGTGCCACATGATGTGGAGTTCTTCTGTATAGATGTTACTGGACTCATTCTTGCTGAACAACAAGCATGCCACCAATTTGTTCACTATCCTCCAAAAGCAGGAGTGCACTGCCACCACCTTTCCTCCTGGCTTAAACGATGATTCGCCGGTTAGCTTGCTCCAGAGCTCTGCGGGATTGAACCCGTCTCCCTCGGTGATTCTCTCACCGTTGTCAATGAGATTCCTCTCCTCCTCGTTGGAGGAGAATATCTTATTCAACAACCTCTCGGAGATGGGGTGCTCCGAGTTGTAAAGTCGGTCCTGGAGTCTGTCTGGCCCACCAAATTCTTCTCTTTCCGCCGTAGAATTCCTCACCCGGTGGAGAGAAGACATAAACTCCATTGTCAGTTTGGTGTAAGAGGAAGACCGGTTGAAGCAGATCTTCTTCAGCCCTGCCGCAGCGAGGATGGCCTTCAGCCTCCCCACGATTCCTAGTTCAGCAAACGAGGCCTGATGGCAGAACCCGCTCGGTCGGTAGACCTTAGTCACTAGTTCAGCATATCGGCGAGCGTGCTCATCGTCCCTTGGCTCGAAACTTCCCGACAAGAATTCCGGGAATTCTTCTGCTTCTAGAGGTGTTGGTGTTGGAGTTGGAGCTGCTACTTCTCCAACCCTAGCCCTTTTCTCTGCTGTCGACGCCTCGGCTGGTCCTGGGTTCGGGCACTTAGGCCTGGAAGTCTGCCCATCAGCAGCAGTCTCTGGGTAGATTCTCCTACCTTATGTGTCAACAGGGACATCAGTTGTCTTGATGCGGGCCATTTCTGTAAGACAATAAGAAAATACCTCGATTAAATATGTTGATGCTTTGAAAAAGTAAAGAATAAATGTGCAACCAGGTAATTCTCTGTACAAAGACTATCCCACACCCCGTATCGGGCGACACAAGGGTTTCAGAGGTGAAATCGTGTGCCCGATATGAGATATGGGTATCGCCCGTCACGTCAGAAAATCAAAACATGCAATAAGAACAAGGTGATAAGGAGAAAAACACACGTCAGGTCTGTCGCTTGATACGGGCGTGTCGGTTAAGATGCCAGATAAGGTCATCTTGAAAGGAAAGGAGTGTGTCGCCCGACAACAAAACAGGCGAGGTGGTGCAAAGATAGGCGATACGGCTGCCGCTCGACATGGTGTATCGGGCAATCATGAATAAAAGGTACATTGTACGACATCCATATCGGGCGATACAAGGCTTCTCATCGCAGGAACCGTAAGACCGATAAGCTACTTGCTAAAAGGAAAGGTACGCGTCGGGCGACACTGTCTGTCAGGCGATAGGGTCTGTCAGGCTATACCTTGCTGTGATCCAAACTTCTGCGCGACACGAGAGAAAAAGCATGAAGTCTTAGCACGATACGGGAGCGTCAAAATAGTAAGGCAAGGAGCCTGAAACGGTAAAAAGTCACCCCTTTATATAGCAAACTCAACCAGGGTGAAACAAGTAAATCCATGGCACATGTCGGCCGTTAAGGCAGATCATAAGTCGGGCAAGTCCATCTGTCGGCACGACCCCTGCGATCCCCGAAATTCCACTGCCTGATATGGGCGCATTCATTGCACCGGTTGGGTTGCTTTCCGATACGTCGTGAAAACAAAGCGGTTTAAACTGTGGCTAATGAGTAAAACATCATTGGCCTAAGACTAAGCTCCCGGCCTTGGATAGTATTACCCATCACGGTTAATAAAGCTAAAGCGGTGACCCCTAAAACATAAGAGTCAGCGCATGTGGCGCATGCACTGACTCGGGCCTTATTACAGTCCGAATTGTCCATAATACTTGAAATGTTCTAACTTGCATGAAAGTAAATGCACCCTATAATAGGAATTTAAAATACAGCTCGGGATGCCTCCCGAGAAGCACTGAGTTTCCCGTCCTCAGTTGGACATCTTTGGCTTCTTCTTCATCTTTCTCCTCCGCGGCTACTGTCCCGCTCTCTTGGCTGATTCAATGTTGGACATGATCTTCCTCGATGGGTTCTTTATGATCTCGGCGAGCTGAGCCAGCTGCTGGTCAATTTGGTGTTGATTCGTTTGCATGTCTGTCAACTGTACCTGCAACGAGTTCAAAACACCAGAGTTGGACAGTGCACTTTGCGCTAGTTGGTTATTGATGGTATCCTATTTCTTAATGAAATCAAACAACTGGCCAATCACATCAGATTGGCTTGCTCCTTTGTCCTATTCTCGGTTTAGGCCTTGGTATTTTCCTAGTGCTTGGAAATTGCCTTTTGCTGGTTGGAATTGGCTGTTCTTGATGTATTGACCGGATCCTCCTTTCTTCTCAAAAGTTGGCACTGGCTTGGCCGAGATGTGCAGCTGATGTGAATTTTCTGTTGTATCCTTGTTACTGTAATTAAAGCCAGGGTGATCTGGCCTCTTGAAGTTCAAGTAGGAGACATTCTCTATCCTTTCGTCTTCTGAGTCGGAGTCGCTATCCGCTTCTTGTCGGGTGTAGACACAGTTGTCCACCCCGTGACCTCCTTCTCCGCACATAATGCATTTCATCACTTTTTCAACTGGCCTCTTACCTTTACTACCAGCTTCCCACAATTGTTTAACATCAGTAGCAATTCTCTGAATCTACGAAGTGATTGACTCCAGTGCCTTAGACTCAGGGGTGGATCCTTCACCTACCTTGTTTGCTTGTCCTCTATCAGATCGATCAAACTCAGCACCGGCCATTAGCTCGGCCATGTTCTTGATAATCATCTCGGACTTCTTTGGCTTCTTCCCTAGGAAGTCGCTGTTGGTATGTATGCCCATAGAGCAAGTCATATGATGATTGTAATGGGATACTTTGTAAATGATTTGAATAATAATAAAGGCAATTTCCAATCTATATGTTTAAACTGTTTCTGAGATGATGGTGTAACAGACTAGATTGTGTGTTGGTTGATGACAGAATCTCATTAGTCATGATATGGTGATATCGAACCAAGCACATAGGTACTTGTTAGAGAACAAGGTACCAGACAGACCCACCATGAGAGTGACACATGGAACCATGACATGGTAGTCACAGTCAGCTCTCACAGTGATGGTGGTGAGTGTGATTCTTAGACCTGAAATCACTGCACTCAACACATGTCGTTGGGTACACTTTGACATCATCAAACGCAGTCCTGAAACATGGGTTGTTATAAAGGTGATGATTGGGTGGCTTTGACACATGGGGCTTTTGAGGGGTGAGTGATAGATATGGGATTTGTCCCTCCTGAGGGAGTTTGATATCATTGGCCACTTGATGAGTAGGATTGAGAAAGGCATGCACATGCACGTGTGAATCAATATGTGATATTGATGTCATACACATCTCACTCGGTCTACTCTGAGATCAAGGAAATGAATGAACATTGACAGGATGACTGTTCCATGCCTCGAGTTCATTCTGGATATCAGTGACAAACGAATTATACATTCACTGTAACACCATTCACGGATTGTAGGATGAAAGTTGTTCTCCAACTTTCTACTTTCACTTGGGTAGCAATGATGTGTGACTAGGCACCGCTCTTTGCTTGTGAAGTCATAAGTGTTATGGACTTTCACTGCCAACGTGAAATGGACCTGCAGGGTCACACACATAGGATTTAACCTGGAAGAGGAGTTTTGTCCACAAGCAATGTTTAGATTGATTACTAAAGGAGTTTAGTAGTTCAATTAAACACTCAATCAGTCGATGGCTCAATATCGTATGGTTCAAGGTGTTGGACGCATTGATTGGAGTATCGGATTGATTGAAATCGCAATTGACTGATTTTTTGCCCAACCTGTGCTCCCAACCGATCGGTTCATGTGATGAACCGGTCGGCTGAGGATGCTGAACCGGTCGGCTGGAGTGTCCAGGCCGATCGGCTCATGCCCAGGTTGAAATGACCAGTTCAAGGGTTGAATCGATCAGCTCAACTGGTGCAACCAACCAGTTGGGAAAAGTCATGTCGGCAAGAATTTTCCTTTGGTTTCAAATTGCCCAATTCGATTGGGAATAACATTGGTATTCGATACCAATTGGGAATGAAACAAAGAAAGTCCTTTTGAGCCGGATTAGGACTATGAACCGATCGGTTCAGGGCACCAACCGATCGGTTGGAGTGCCCCAAATGATCGGCTCAGGTCCAACCGATCAGCTCAATGGCCGAACCGATCGGTTCAGTTGTGAACCGATCATTTCAAGTTGCGAACCGGTTGCTTTTTGTGGAAAATTCTCGAACCCTTCTACTCCTGCTTTAGTCCCGTATTGCCGGGCACAGAGAACCCTGTCCCATGACCCGCCTATATATATAGGGGTATTGGGGGCTTCTCAGTGTACAACTCAGTGCAAGTTGATTGCTCTGCAAAGTTGTCGTTCTCTCTGGTTTTGGTAACCGAGAGAGAGCCCGAGCAAGTGCTTCCCGCAAAGGGAGGTGCAGCAAGGGAAGGACAACTGCAGTTGCAATTGACAGCAGGAGAGTGTGTTGGCGACTAGTACATCAACAGGAGGGTGCGACTCCTTCCACTTCCTTGATGACAGAAGGAGATTAACTTTACTACTTCTTCGTCATGGGTACTTGATACCGGATGCGGATCTCACATTTGTTCAAATGTGAAGGATCTTAAGAGAATTAGGCCTTTGGGGAAAGGCGAGGTTGAACTACGTGTTGCTAATGGGGCAAGAGTTGCTGCCAGTGCCGTAGGAACCTATGAGTTAACTCTACCTAGTGGGCTAATAATAGAGTTGAAGAACTGCTATTATGTACATGCCATAAATAGGAATATCATTTCCGTCTCTTGTTTGGACAAAGATGGATTTGAATTTCTTATTAAGAATGGAAATTGTTCCATTTCTAAAGATGGGATCCTTTATGGCAGTGCCCCTATGTCTTATGGTCTATACTTGATAGACTTGGAGACAAGTGTATACAACGTAAACACCAAAAAGCAAAAACTCAACGACTCAAACAAAACATATCTCTGGCATTGTCATCTAGGGCACATAAATGAGAAGCGCATTTCTAGACTCCATAAAGATGGTTATCTAGACTCTTTTGATTGTGAATCAATAGAGACATGTGAATCTTGTTTGTTGGGCAAGATGACCAAGACTCCTTTTTCAGGTAAAGGTGAGAGAGCCAGTGATCTATTAGGACTCATACATACTGATGTATGTGGGCCTTTTAGAACTAATGCCAGAAATGGGTATCAGTACTTCATTACCTTCACTGATGATTTCAGTAGGTATGGCTATGTGTACCTGATGAAACATAAGTCAGAAACCCTTGAAAGGTTCAAGGATTTCATGAATGAAGTACAGAACCAGCTTGGTAAAAGTATTAAGGCACTTCGTTCCGATCGAGGTGGAGAATACTTGAGCCAGGAGTTTGAGGACCTTCTGCGAGCCCGTGGTATTGTATCACAATGGACTCCGCCTGGAACACCACAGCATAATGGTGTGTCTGAAAGAAGGAATCGCACATTGTTAGATATGGTGCGATAAATGATGAGTTTTGCTGATCTTCCGATTTCCTTCTCGGGTCATGCTCTTGAAACCGCCGTGTTTACTCTTAACCGTGTGCCATCTAAATCGGTTCAAAAGACACCATATGAGATATGGACTGGGAAGCGTCCCGATTTGTCTTTTCTGAAGATTTGGGGTTGTGAGGCTTACGTTAGGAAAATGTTTCCTGATAAGCTTGGACCCAAATCTGATAAATGTTATTTTGTTGGATACCCCAAGGAAACGAGGGGATATTACTTATACCACCCTACTGACAACAAAGTGTTTGTTGCCAGGATAGTTGTGTTCCTAGAGAAGGAATTTATTTCCAAAGGAAGCAGTGGGAGGAATATAGAGCTTGAAGAGGTTCAAGCCCAACAAGAAAACATTGAACCGATAGATGTACAAGAGGAAAATGTAGATTCACAAGGTGTTGTGGAATCTCATTCTCCTCAGGTAACACAAGGACCTCGTAGATCTAGTAGGACTCGCCTTGAACCTGAGATGTTTGGATACCTTGTAACTCAGGAAGGTGGAAAGTTGATCATAGATGATGATCCAACTACCTACGTAGAGGCTATGGAGGGACCAGATTCTGAGAAATGGCTTGAAGCCATGAGATCCGAGATGGAATCCATGTACTCCAACAAAGTATGGACTTTGGTGGAACCACCCGAAGGGGTAAAACCCATAGGGTGCAAGTGGGTCTTCAAGAAAAAGACCGACATGGATGGCAATGTGCAAACTTATAAAGGTAGATTGGTTGCAAAGGGTTTTCGACAAATTCAAGGTGTTGACTATGACAAAACCTTTTCTCCAGTTGCCATGATTAAGTCCATCAGGATCATGCTTGCTATTGCAGCTTATTATGACTATGAGATTTGGCAGATGGATGTTAAAACCGCATTCCTTAACGGGAATATTCATGAGGATGTGTACATGACACAGCCTGAAGGTTTTGTAGATCCAAAGAATGCCAATAAAGTCTGTAAACTGCAAAGGTCAATCTATGGATTGAAGCAAGCATCTCGGAGTTGGAATCTTCGATTTGATGAAGAAGTCAAAGTGTTTGGCTTTATTCAAAATGAAGATGAACCTTGTGTGTACAAGAAGGTTAGTGGGAGTTCGACCACATTTCTCATATTGTATGTGGATGACATACTTTTGATGGGGAATGATGTCTTAGCCTCAGAGAAGGTAAAGACTTGGCTTGGGAAAACTTTCTCAATGAAGGACTTAGGAGAAGCATCCTATATTCTAGGAATTAAGATCTATAGAGATAGATCTAGAAGGCTTCTCGGACTAAGTCAGAGCACATACATTGACAAGGTGCTGAAGCGGTTCAGCATGGAGAACTCAAAGAGAGGCAACGTCCCTATGCTACATGGAGTTACCGTCTCTAGAGCTCAATGTCCCCAATCTTTGGAAGAGAGGGAGCGTATGAATGGGATCCCATATGCATCAGCCATTGGATCCATCATGTATGCTATGTTGTGCACACACCCAGATGTCTCGTATGCTCTAAGCATGACGAGCAGGTACCAGTCAGATCCCGGGGATGCTCCTGAGGGAGTTTGATATCATTGGCCACTTGATGAGTAGGATTGAGAAAGGCATGCACATGCACGTGTGAATCAATATGTGATATTGATGTCATACACATCTCACTCGGTCTACTCTGATATCAAGGAAATGAATGAACATTGACAGGATGACTGTTCCAAGCCTCAAGTTCATTCTGGATATCAGTGACAAAGGAATTATACATTCACTGTAACACCATTCACGGATTGTAGGATGAAAGTTGTTCTCCAACTTTCTACTTTCACTTGGGTAGCAATGATGTGTGACTAGGCACCACTCTTTGCTTGTGAAGTCATAAGTGTTATGGACTTTCACTGCCAACGTGAAATGGACCTGCAGGGTCACACACATAGGATTTAACCTGGAAGAGGAGTTTTGTCCACAAGCAATGTTTAGATTGATTACTAAAGGAGTTTAGTAGTTCAATTAAACCCTCAATCAGTCGATGGCTCAATATCGTATGGTTCAAGGTGTTGGACGCATTGATTGGAGTATCAGATTGATTGAAATCACAATTGACTGATTTTTTGCCCAACCTGTGCTCCCAACCGATCGGTTCATGTGATGAACCGGTCGGCTGAGGATGCTGAACCGGTCGGCTGGAGTGTCCAGGCCGATCGGCTCATGCCCAGGTTGAAACGACCGGTTCAAGGGTTGAACCGATCGGCTCAACTGGTGCAACCAACCAGTTGGGAAAAGTCATGTCGGCAAGAATTTTCCTTTGGTTTCAAATTGCCCAATTCGATTGGGAATAACATTGGTATTCGATACCAATTGGGAACGAAACAAAGAAAGTCCTTTTGAGCCGGATTAGGACTATGAACCGATCGGTTCAGGGCACCAACCGATCGGTTGGAGTGCCCCAAACGATCGGCTCAGGTCCAACCAATCGGCTCAATGGCCGAACCGATCGGTTCAGTTGTGAACCGATCATTTCAATTTGCGAACCGGTTGCTTTTTGTGGAAAATTCTCGAACCCTTCTACTCCTGCTTTAGTCCCGTATTGCCGGGCATAGAGAACCCTATCCCATGACCCGCCTATATATATAGGGGTATTGGGGGCTTCTCAGTGTACAACTCAGTGCAAGTTGATTGCTCTGCAAAGTTGTCATTCTCTCTGGTTTTGGTAACCGAGAGAGAGCCCGAGCAAGTGATTCTTGCAAAGGGAGGTGCAGCAAGGGAAGGACAACTGCAGTTGCAATTGACAGCAGGAGAGTGTGTTGGCGACTAGTACGTCAACAGGATGGTGCGACTCCTTCCACTTCCTTGTGGGACAAGGAGAGTGGAGTTCCGGGTGGTCCGTGTGGACTGCTTCAGAGGCGGGAGGTCACTGCCGCTCAGGAGGACAACTGTCATCCGACAGTCCGGTAGGAGGAGGAGTCGTCAGTCCCGGTGTGACTAGGAGCTGCACAGACACCGTCCAAGACCGGAGGTGAAGACCGCGCAAGACACGTGGTACTGTCTCCGAGCAAGCCTCGGGACAAGGTATGATTCACAAACCATCTTTCCTATTATATAGATGTTGACGCGATTCCTTTTGTTCTGGGATTGGGGAGAAAAAAAAATTCCACTGCTTCTCTGCCTCCGTCAAAACCCAACAGTCGCAGGAAGGTGGTGACGAGGAAGCCTTTCTTATAATTATGATGGGGGCAATCCCTCTAGTATTCCTAGAATCGCTCCCAGGCGTCGTGGAGGCTTTCATTCGGCTTTTGCATAAAAGAGGTTATTTTCTGCCTATTTCTGACAGTTCTTTCAGTGGGGTAGAACTTGTTAACGAACGCGTCAGCCAAAGCTCCCCATCCGTTTAAAGATTGGTGGGGTAACCCAAGATACCAGGATACGGCTTTGTCCTCCAGGGAGAAAATGAAGCCTTTACAGTAAATCACCTCTTGGGGGACCCCCCTCATCTTTATGGTATCACATATATTTTTGAATGCATCCAAATGGTGGTAGGGGTTGTCGTTCTTTGAATTCCCCCTGAAGCTCTTGTTCTGGATCATTGAGATAACGGACGACTTGAGCTCAAAATTTGCCGCATTGAAATGTGGGACAACGACGGGGCATCGGGAGTTGTTGGCCTTCATGGACGCCAACTCCCTCAGCGTTTACTCTTCTTCCTCTGAGTCGTTGCTGTCGCTGGCGTCATGCCACCATTCCTGATTGTCGTGATTCCTTCTGTGTCTCCGGTGGTGATGACGTCTATCGCGTCGATGTCCTTCCTCGCGCTCTCCCAATTTTGGATCTTCCTGTTGAGCGTTGCCGTCGTACCAGTCGTCGCCTTCGGGTGGCGGCGAGTCATGCCTCCTCCCTTGGCGTTCGCCTCCAGAATGTTGGGGTTCGATGCGAGGAGGAATATTGGTGTTGGTGTTTGGCGGACTAGATTACCGTACTTCAGAGTTCCTGAAATGGCACGAAAGATAAAGTCAGAAAATAGAATTATAAATTTTTATGTAAAGGATAACAATAAGAAAAAGAAAAGGAGTGTTGTCAAACTCATTTCTAAGCTTGAGGCACGGGAGTGTAGTTAGTAGTTTCAGATTCGTCAACAGTGCCGTTTTGCCTTGTCCCCGGCAACGGCGCTAGAAAGTTGACCGGCCTAAATCACACGTCCTAAATTTGGAGGCGGATTGGAGGTAGTCAAGCTTTCATATTTATAACCCGAATCCTTCTAGGCCCCCGCAACTTTGTTTACGGGGTCGAAGTGTTGGCTAAATTGACATTATGATAAATCCCTTTGTTTCGATGATGACAAACATTTCATTCTTGTTGATCTAACATGTTACTTGAGTGTTGCAGGAATAAGGTGCTTGAGTGTTGCAGGAATGAGGTGGATGACAAAGCTCTAGGGAATCTATATGCTTGAATGATTGTAAATGTCATGAAATGTAATCAATTGTAAACTTGTACAAATATATAATGTACAAGTACTTAGACTTCATGTAAATCAAGCGTTAGATCTTCCCTAGCTAAACACCACATTTAGATAGGTCATCCCCTTCAATAGTGTCACATATGCACACTCATACACACGCTTAGTGCCTTAATTGAAAGATTGAAACAGGGTCAATCTCGGTCGAAAAACTCCTCGACCGAGACACTCTCGGTTGACAAACTTCTCGACCGAGAATGACCCAAGTAGCCGTTAGACACAAATGACAAGGTAGTTGGCAGTTGGAGAAAAATGTTGCATAAACTTGATCCAGAGAGCCTGTCGGTCGACAATCTCTCGACCGAGTAGGTGTCTCGGTCGACCATTTCTCGACCGAGATGGTCTTTGACAACAACTGCAAAATTAATTAATTAGTCGTTGTTAAAGCAACTAACTTATACCTAACGGCTAGTTAAGCACTTAGAACCCCCTAGAAAGTGTCTAGAACGTCCTTAAGAACTTGTAGGTCATTCCTATAAATAGGACATGCCTTAGGACACCTAAAGACAACTAAGCTACACTTGTGATACACTTGAGCATACACTTACAATTGGCAATCTGTTTTGAGAAATTGAGCAACACTTGCATTGGCGTTTCCTCTACTTGCTCTAATTTCGTGTCCTATAGGCTAGTATCTCCTATCCACAACAATCACACGTGCATATACATTGGTTAGGAGATCTACATGCTTGATATAGGCAAATCAAGCCTTGTTCTTCAAAGGATAAGTGTAATTTCCATTTTCTTTCTTGTTCCTTTTATTCTTTGTATTCTCCTTGCTACTCCTAGGGTTGGAGGCTGCGGATTGGAGAAGGTTCTTCTTGGTGGAGAAGGTGGACTTCGAGCTACTTCAAGAAGGCTATTGCAACGGGAAGCTACTTCAGGAGGAAGGCTACTTCAAGGGGGAGCTTGAAGTTACTTCAAGAAGGCTGCTTCAAGGTTGGTGCAATTACTTCAAGGTGAAGGTTGCTCGAAGGGTTTAGGGAAAGAATTGTAATTTTATGTAAAGTCCTTGCGAGGTAATAAAATTAAATTCTTTCAAAATCCCGGTTGGGTAAGCAACCGGGTAGTGGACTGACTACCTTAGTATTTGCTAAGGTAGGAACCACTCTAAATCCTTGTCCCCTTGTCTAATATTCTTATGGTTGGTTGTTTGAGTTAAATAATTGTTAAATTAATTTTAAAACCCTATTCACCCCCCCTAGTGTTTTTCAATTGGTATCAGAGCAGGCTTCAAGGAACCCTAACAAGGTCTTGAAGAATGGGTGACAGGGTGCTCAACAACCTTAACCTTGAAGGGACACTTGTTGCTAGGCCTCCAGCGTTTGATGGAACAAACTACACATATTGGAAGAGAAGGATGCAGTTCTACTTCCAAGGCATCAGTTGGGATCTATGGAGAATGGTGTCAACCCCCTATGAGCTACCTCAAAAGGAATATGCAGCTTGGGACACCAATACGGTAAAATCGGCTCAAATGAATGCAAAGGCTGTAAGTATTCTTTATTGTTCAATTTCAGTAGGAGAATTTAATAGAATATCAAACTGTGAAACAGCCTATGAAATATGGCATAGACTTTCTATAACTTATGAAGGGACAGTTCAAGTTAAGAATTCCAAAGTTAGTATGCTTAAACAAAAGTTTGAACATTTCCGTATGGATCCAAATGAATCTATTAGTGAAATGTATGCAAAATTCTCTTCTATTGTAAATGGTTTAAATGCCTTAGGTAAAGTTGTTCTTGAGGAAGATCAGGTATCAAAGATTCTTATATCACTTCCTCCCAAATACAAGCCCAAGGTGACAGCCATTGAAGAAGCAAATGACCTCACCCGACTAAAGATGGAACAACTCATTGGCAACCTAGAAGCTCATGAGGCAACGTTAGAAGAGGAAGAAAGAAGAGAACATGAACTTCAACAAGGGAGGAAGAAGGACATTGCATTCAAAGCATCAACCAAGAACAATCATGATACAAGTGAAGATGATAGTGAAGAAGAAACTCTCACTATAAATGGTAAGCAGTATAAAAGTTTTAAAACTAATAAAACTTCTAGTATTTCTTCTTCCAGGTGTTTTGAATGTGGCAAGAAGGGACACATGAAAGGTGATTGTCCAAAACTCAAGAAAGGGAAGAAATCATCTCACAAAAAGAAAGAAAGAGCATATAAAGCTGCATGGGATGATTCTAGTGATGATAGTGATGATGGAAAAGAAGAAGTAGAATGCCTCATTGCTACAACAAATGAAGAAGAAGAAGAAGAGGTAAGTCTTTTTGATCTACCAAAAGAAGATCTAATTGCTAGTCTTCAAGATACTCATGAGAAATATATTGAGTGCAAGAAGAAACTTAAGAAATCAAATAAAGTAAATAATGATTTAAATGTTAAACTTCTTGCTCTTGCATCTGAAAATGAGGATCTAAAAAAGGCAAATGAAAATTATGATCTTAAGTTAAAATCTGTAGAAGCTAATTGCAATCTTCTTTCCTTAGAGAAGTTAAACTTACAAACTCAACTGAATGATCTTCAGAAACAACCTATCTTATGTTCACACTTAGATTATGATGAGGTTGTAAACGAAAGAAACTCTCTAGCATCTGATTTAGATCAAGCAAAGAAAGATATAAACAAGAAGATGGATGATATTGTTAAGTTACAAAGAAAAATAAATGAGTTAAGAGGAAATGATATCCTTGAGAATATTCTAAAAATTTCCTCTAGTTATAATGGAAGAAGAGGATTAGGATATGATCCAAAGAAAAATCAAACTACAAGAGCTAAAGCATCCAAGTCTAAGATGGTGTTTGCACCTAAGAACACAATTCCTAGAAAGAGAAATGAAGTTGACTCCATTAGTTGTCATTATTGCATGCGCCTTGGACATTATTCATTTTTATGCCCATATAAGAAAAAGAATGATGATTTAGTTTGGATTCCTAAAACTTAGAAGACTAAATTTAACTAGTTGAGATTTGACCTAAACTGATTCTTGATATACAAATGTCATATCTCAACACAATCGAGCTCTAACTTGCATAATCTTGTTTTACTTGGAAGCAATTAACAGTTCTGAAAACATTCTAGAAACTTTTTCGGTCGAGAATCTATCGACCGAGTGAACATTCGGTCGAGAAATTGTCGACCGAGCAGGTCACCGATTTCCATTCTGCAATAAATCTGCTGAATATATTTTCAATTGATCAAATTGCTATCTATTTTTTGTTAATGACTATTTGTACATGCAAAACAAAGTATAAATTCTGGAAACCATCCTTGAACATTTATATGATAATATTTTCATCTATGTTATGAATCATATTTTCTTTAGTCAAGGAAAATTACTGTTTTCATGGTTTATTCTAAGTATTCCTTGACATATCTACATAGCAACCTTGTATTGAATTTCATGATTCAAATTTTGTATCATCATACATATGTATTCACTATTTCACATGTTGCTTTAGAACAAGAATGTCAATGCCTATTAACACATAAGATAAAATTTCTCTATTGGTACTTTAAGAACTTGAGACATTATTCTTGCTTTCAAGAGTATATATTTTCTTGAAGAATCACATGATTAATCTGAACACAAGATCACAAAAAGAAATAGGACTTGATATTTATAGCAAGATTAAGGGACATCATTCATAATAAGTTTCACTCAAAGAATTGATATCTCTTTAAGCTACCTACAGGAATTATACTTAATATTTGAATGTTCAAATGTGCAATCTGCAGCATTTGCCTCTTGGTTGAAATGAAATTTGACCAAGGGGCGCTATGATTGAAGTCAAGGTCGGCCTAAAATAAGCTTTGACAAAATGCTTATTTGGACATCATTTTATTGTACTTAATCTTAGTATACTTTTGATAAAGGTCAAAATCAAAATTTAAAATCATTTGTGACCTTAGAAGCCTTAAATTGCTTTAATGGTAAGATTAAGGGGGAGCTCATAGAAACAAATTTGATTATTTGATTAAGAAGCTTACAAAAACATTGTAAACATCATTTGGAGCTTGTTACGACCTTAGTATTTTTACTCTTGGTTATGAAGAAATCTATGAATTTAATAAAAATGATATATCTTGTTCTTAAAGGAACTCTCTAAACAAATCAGGGCTTAACGTCCCATGCATTTAGTTAGAGACATTTTTATGTACTCTAAGACTAAAGGATTCTCATTTCATTTTCAGGGATTAACATCCCTTGTAAAATGGGTGAGAAATAAATACACATAAGCCATAAACTTCAAAGAAACTCATATCATTTCAAGGCTTAACATCCTTTGCAAATGATTGAGAAACAAATTGTGGCTAAATTTGACAATAAAAATCCCTTGATTTTAATTGGATATCTCTTTAAGGGGGAGCAAAGCTTAAAAATAAAGACACAAAGTCATACTAAATGATTGTATTGGATATCTTTTTGAAATGACAAAGGGGGAGAAATAATATAAAATCACAAACATAAAATTAAAATGAGTTTAATATCTTGGCCAGCAGTCACTTGCAAAACCAAAGATGGCTATAAAGGTAAATTTCAGGTATGAAACTCACATGTTTTATATTTCCTTATTTTATATTTAGGAAATGTTTGTCATCTTCAAAAAGGGGGAGATTGTTGGCTAAATTGACATTATGATAAATCCCTTTGTTTCGATGATGACAAACATTTCATTCTTGTTGATCTAACATGCTACTTGAGTGTTGTAGGAATGAGGTGGATGACAAAGCTCTAGGGAATCTATATACTTGAATGATTGTAAATGTCATGAAATGTAATCAATTGTAAACTTGTACAAATATATAATGTACAAGTACTTAGACTTCATGTAAATCAAGCGTTAGATCTTCCCTAGCTAAACACCACATTTAGATAGGTCATCCCCTTCAATAGTGTCACATATGCACACTCATACACACACTTAGTGCCTTAATTGAAAGATTGAAACAGGGTCAATCTCGGTCGACAAACTCCTCGACCGAGACACTCTCGGTTGACAAACTTCTCGACCGAGAATGACCCAAGTAGCCGTTAGACACAACTGACAAGGTAGTTGGCAGTTGGAGATAAATGTTGCATAAACTTGATCCAGAGAGCCTGTCGGTCGACAATCTCTCGACCGAGTAGGTGTCTCGGTCCACCATTTCTCGACCGAGATGGTCTTTGACAGCAACTGCAGAATTAATTAATTAGTCGTTGTTAAAGCAACTAACTTATACCTAACGGCTAGTTAAGCACTTAGAACCCCCTAGAAAGTGTCTAGAACGTCCTTAAGCACTTGTAGGTCATTCCTATAAATAGGACATGCCTTAGGACACCTAAAGACAACTAAGCTACACTTGTGATACACTTGAGCATACACTTACAATTGGCAATCTGTTTTGAGAAATTGAGCAACACTTGCATTGGTGTTTCCTCTACTTGCTCTAATTTCATGTCCTATAGGCTAGTATCTCGTATCCACAGCAATCACACGTGCATATACATTGGTTAGGAGATCTACACGCTTGATATAGGCAAATCAAGCCTTGTGCTTCAAAGGATAAGTGTAATTTCCATTTTCTTTCTTGTTCCTTTTATTCTTTGTATTCTCCTTGCTACTCCTAGGGTTGGAGGATGCGGATTGGAGAAGGTTCTTCTCGGTGGAGAAGGTGGACTTCGAGCTACTTCAAGAAGGCTATTGCAACGGGAAGCTACTTCAGGAGGAAGGCTACTTCAAGGGGGAGCTTGAAGTTACTTCAAGAAGGCTGCTTCAAGGTTGGTGCAATTACTTCAAGGTGAAGGCTGCTCGAAGGGTTTAGGGAAAGAATTGTCATTTCATGTAAAGTCCTTGCGAGGTAATAAAATTAAATTCTTTCAAAATCTCAGTTGGGTAAGAAATCGGGTAGTGGACTGACTATCTTAGTATTTGCTAAGGTAGGAACCACTCTAAATCCTTGTCCCCTTGTCTAATATTCTTGTGGTTGGTTGTTTGAGTTAAATAATTGTTAAATTAATTTTAAAACCCTATTCACCCCCCCTCTAGTGTTTTTCACAAAGTAGATATATGGGGTCGAACACAGGGACAAGGGTGGTAGTGTTGAGAACCCATAATCGACATGCTACTCTCCGGCAGGTGTAAAGAGATAATAAATTCCCAAAAGGGAAACAACAAGTTGTCACAAACAAAGTAAAGAAAACTATCCCCCACTGGAGCTACAAGAAAGATTTAAGGTTTTAGTCATTTAGCAGTTTTTAGGGGTTTTCATGCAATAGAAACAGAAAGATAAAACTAGAGCTAGAGCAAGGTACGAAGGATAAGACTTTTGTAAAACAAGCGGTAGCAGTAACATCCTACACCCCTCCTCTCAGAGCGGGTACCTCTAACCAAGCATCAACACCCCTCTCGAGGTTGCTGGATGTAAGTTAGAGTGAAATGTTACCGAAACAACTCCATTCCAGGCACTCTCGTACTCCAGAATCGGACCAAACACTAGAGCCACAACACAACTCTCGAAGTTGTTACGACGGGAAAAACATGATTCGGTAGCTAAGCAAAACGCGATCCGACATGCAAGCTAGAGTTCATATATCAAACATAGCAGTCATCCAACATTTTGCACCAAGCATAGAGCAGCAAGTAATTAAACTTTCCATTCCCATAAACATTAAGGGTCTTAATACATTGCATAAGTAAGGAATTAAATAACAGAATTAAAGATAGATGTCACCTTCTTGATGAAGAAGGGCGACAGGCTACTGCGGCTCTCCAGCCCGATACCGGTCAGGGGCCTAGCTGGATACAGCCGTGTCGGGCGGCACACCCTCTCGGGCGGCATGCTGTGACGGCTGTCTGTATCGATCAAGGACCCTAGCCGATACGCTCCTGTCGAGCGGCGCACCCTCTCGGACGGCACGCATGACGGGCGAAGTGTATCGGGTTCGATATCGTGTCGAGCATGGAGCAACACGTTCTAATGTCAGATACTTGTGTCACTCATCAACGTTGGCCGATATCGGCCCGTAGTGTCGCCCGGGACGGTCCTAAGTGAACCATCCCCTCCCTCTCGGGACGAGGAAGAGCTCACCTAGAGTTGCCCGACACGAGCACTGGTGCACGATACTCTTGCTCCCACAGTTTTCCTCCGAAGATCGCTCAAAGTCTCCAACTGTCCGAACTGTCTTTTCGGCTTCCTGTAGCTGCTATTTATAGGCAGCGGTTGGGGAAAGTTCTGGTGCTCGAAGCGCCACGTGTCCTCCTTATTCACGAGTCAGTGGACGGCCGATACTGGTATCGCTTGGCACGGGGGTGTCGGTTATCGGTTACGTGACGGGCGGCATGCCTGCCGATGGGTGGTTGTGTGGCCCGATAAGCTTGGGTTGTCGTGGCGAGTTTGGCTCCCTGTCGGGTAGAAGTCATGTCGTCCGTCAGTTTCTTGTTGCGCGACATCCATTTGTCGTGCATCATTATGTCGCTCCACCCTATCAGGCAGAGGTCGTATCGGGCGTCAAGAAGGCCGAAGCAGACTTGGACTTATTTGTGGGTCGGGACGGCCTTATTGTACCAAAATGAGGAGAAACTCTGCAAAAGATGGAAATATTGGATTAAGAGCGTCGTTTGGCCAATTATTGCGAAAATACATACAAAAGAGAGGAAAACAGTCAAAAAGGGTAGTTTTGATAACAGAAAAACAGTCTAAAATATCACAAAATTTGGTGTTATCAGGTTGGCAGCCGATCAATTGGGTGTGCATTCCACAATCTTCCAACCGATCGGCTGGTTGCCGAACCGGTCGGTTGGTGGTGCGCAGACAGCAAATTCCCCATCTGTTAGCCCCCAAAGAACCCTAAACCTAATGTATTCACCCCCTCCTTCTCCTATAAAAGGAGGGGCACTTCCTCCTCCTAGGGGCATCTTGGATTTCTTGTATTTTGGAATTCTGCAACAATTAATCTTGTAATCATTCTTATTTTATGCAATAAAGTAGATCTTAGTTCAAGTGTAGCTCTTTCATTCTTGTTCTTGTCTTTTCTCTCCGCCTTAGTTTTAATCTTCATCTTCCCGTTCTTCAATTCTGGAGAAAGGAACGAAGAACTAAGCCATTTCGTCGTCTCTAGCATAAGGATTAATCTCCTAATTTCTGGGCTAGACTACGGCTTCATTTCTTTCTTCCTCCGTCTCCCCTTTCTCCATGTGTGAGTAGTCTTTTATCGGGGCAAGGGGAATAACCCCTTAGCCATGGTTTTAACGACTTCTTCTTAAACGATTAGATGGTAATCGATTTTAATTGAATGATTGATCTTCGGATCGCATGTTAATCCGGATAGATATGACTATGGAAATCCGGATTTAGAACAATAAAATCGATTACATAGACGTTTTGATATGACCGTGGATTTTCATCTTTTAGGATGATAAACTAGGAAGCATGAGCACCAAGACCAATGGGCTCATGTGGAGTTTCTCTTTTGTGAGTTTTTAATTCGCAAGCCTTCATCGAATCGTCGTTTAAGATTTAGTTGTTATCACCTAGGCTAAGGTGGTGAAAACCCATATGAGCCTCGATTTCCTTCTCTTGATTTAATCACCGCATCCTTTGTTTGCTTTAATCCTTAGTATTCCATTCATATAGTTTTACTTGTGTTAACAATCTTTTTATTATTCCCTTGTGCATGTTTATTCTTGTTAAGTACTTTTCTTCTTGCATTAGTGTAATCACACAAAACCCCAACTGGACTTTACTTTTTGCTTTAATAAAAAGAAAAATACCAAAAACAAATAATAAAGTTCTTCAATCTTTGGGTTCTAAAGAACAATCTCTAATAGTTGTCCTATGGGATCGACCCTTCTATACTACCCTTAAAACTGGAATTAAAAAAGGTTTAAACTCTAGGATTAACCATCTTAGTGATTGATATTGCAAAATGACGAGTATCAATATCTGACAGAATGGACAAAAGTTCGAATTTCTTTGACATTCATGCTTGTGTTTAGCAGATTTGTCTTGTGACAAAGACATGGTTTTGTGCATACAAACTGAATTGCCATTGTTTCTACTTTAGAAGACGCACAACCACATATTTTCTTTTGTTAGAGTTGGTAAAAACCACATCGTGGCATGGAGCACTATTGCTAAACGCTACAATGAGGGAGGGCTCAACTTTGCGGATGTGGTGGGCATGTCCCTCCCTACTACTATAACGAGGATTGATGTCTATCATCAGGGCCATCTCAAATAATTTGGAAGCCCTCTGCTAAATTTCAAAATGAGGCCTCCAAGTAATTAGATAAAAAAAAACTAACTACAAAATAATAGAGATCATTTTTATTTAAATATTATTTCGGTTATTGTTGACAATACAATAAAAAATATTAAAATTTTACTTAAAATTAAAGTGGAATCCTTTTGACGTTGTCAAAAAAGAGCCATCGACCTCTTCATAGAATATTTTCTGCAAAATATCATTTTCAATTGCAATAAAATTCAATCCACAAAGTTGTTCTTGTGTCACTATAGAACGCAAGTACGACTTTAATAATTTTATTTTAGAAAACTCCTTTCTGCAGATGCAATAGTGACAAGAATAGTCAACAAAATTCTGTATGCAATAATTAAATTATGAAAACAACCCACACCTTTAAAAAAAATAAAAGTATCTAGAGTTCTCATCTTTTCATCAAACAAGAATTCTCTAAGTAACTTTATCTCTAAAAATGATCATCTTCATGAATATCGGATGCTCAAAATGATTAAGTGCAATTTCTAAATGACTACAATAAGACTTACACTCATATAATTCGGGATTTTCAACTTATCAGATGTAAATTAAAAATCAAAACATATTGCTATTTTTGGTATTGCTCAAGTCTCTTATTAAGAGAAAATATTGCATCATCAATGATATATAAAAAATAAGAAACTCTAAATGATTTCTGTTTAGATGATGTAAAGTGCATTCTCATCAAATTATTTCTTCTTCAAATTAAACGTTTTTTAGGAAAATCATATCAACATCCAGTTCTAAAGCAATGTTTAATCTATTTCTATAGCATCAAAAAAACCAATTTCTTAAGAGAAGAAATTAAACCCTTAACTTTTATAATAGGGACATTAATAAACATGCTTCTTGGTTGTAAATGTTTACTAACCAAATTAACAACATATAATATTTCAAAATAAATGACCAATCACAACTAAAACTCAAAACCACCAAGATCATTTGAAACTAAAGATCTAGCTTCACTTCACATATTGGAGTCACTATCAAATTTTGAAAGTTGAAGTAAACTTTCTTGAATATTGGCAATTAGATCTCTTATTGCCTTGACAATATCAACTTGACTTTCCCAATGAGCAATTGACAATGATTTTAGAGTCCAATTGTCCTTTATATAATCCTTTAAGTTTTACCATTTCTTGGTAGAATTTTCAAGAAAATATAAATGTGTTGTATGATTTTAAAAAATATCTAGGGTTACCGCATGAGTAGACAATATAAAAAGGTATTAAATTAAAACTATGGAAAGAATAATGAGTATAAAAGGCTCTTTGATTTATGTCCAAAAGTATTTTTCGTACCCCTTGATTCTTTCCTCTATTTTTTACTCCTTTATCATAGCCTCATCCTCTTATATTATCAATATCGAGAGAAAGAGACTCTAACTCACTTAGTAAGACATAAAAATGTCCTAGGCCACTTGTATCATTACCATTTAATATTCTAAAAAGGATCACTTGATCTTAACAATATTTGAAGATAAATCAACATATCTTAAAATTAATGACATTTGCTCTTGGTGGCTGGTATCAGGAGTACAATCAAGTATCACAAAAAAATATTTTGCTTATTTTATTTTTTAGAAATTTCAGATTTAATCACAAAAGAAAGCATATATATTAACTCATTTAGGTTTTTATGATCAAGGTAATTATTAAGAATGTCACTATTTGTAAAATGATGAAAATGTTCCAGGATAATTACATCAAACTCGACCAACATATTAATTAAACCTTGAAATTTGTGTTGCTATTTCTATACAACAACCTCTCATTAGTACTAGATAAAGCCTAGGATAATTGCATCAAACTCGACCAACATATTAATTAAACCTTGAAATTTATGTTTCTATTTCTATACAACAACCTCTCATTAGTACTAGATAAAGCCTAATTATATTTTGCAAGAAATTTCACAATAGCTTAATTCTTTTCAAGACTAATGTACATTGATATTTCTCATTTTGAAGTTGTTCTTGATCCATTTTATAAGTAGTTTGATTACTATTGAGTCTGAGACACAAATCATACCAAGAGGGCATATTCTTAGCATGTTCAATACGCATTTCATGCTCTCTAACTCGAACACTAACATGCATCCAATCAACAAAACCCTCATTTGATAATTGGCCCATTACAAGCCCCTTCCCTAATGTTTTACAACAAAAACAAAATACCCAAGCTCTTTTGAATACACAAACTAATTATATCATACTTATCTCCATTTGATAAAACTTAGTATCATAGACTGAAGAAAATTGTCTAGAAACTTTATCTTTGGGACCTTTTTCAAGCATGCTATCTCTTTTAGGGCCCTTGACTACTAAAACATGAATCATGTTTACTCTAAGGCCACCTTGATTCCTAGGATCAACTTATATCATGCATTTTAGGCACATTATCTTCTCATCTTCTATATGACATTCTCATCCTCGTCTTGTATTTTCTCATCTTGATTAGGCATACCATTATCCTTATCTTGAGTTGGCATAACAAGATTCTCATCATTTGAAGGGATATTATTTATATTATCATTATCCATTCATCATAAAAATTAGCAACATTCACATTCAAATTTATTATATCACCCACATTTATTTGATCATTTTCTATAAAAATATGTGAGTATCTAATAATAAACTTATCAAAGGCCCCTATTTGAGATTGATTAAACTTTTGAATTCTTTTTTTTCTCTCTTATGCTTTTCAATCCTGATTCATACCCTTTAGTCTCAGGCAACAGATTAAGACACTCACTAAAAATTTGGATTTTTAATAAAAAGGTGAAAATGGCTGATGATTATTACCAAAAATAAGAAAAACCAAGGGTGAATGAAGATTAACAAAAAACTAATTAATAGATGAAAGTTTGAAGAGAACAGTGTGAGCAAGTGGGTTCCAGTTTGGATAAGCTTTTTGGAGGGACAATGATAGAGTTCACATCGTGCGACAAGGATGGATACAAATGGAGGCAATTCCTATGTGTGTGGTTGAGTAGTGCCACTCTGGCAGCCTGGACTGAACAACTTTGATGCTCTAATATCACCACTAGAGAAAAACTTAAAGGTTTATGAAATATGAACTGAGAATTTAAGCTTAATTAGAAAATTGACAAGGAGAAGATCTCATAATGGAATGTTTAAGGGGGATAAGTGGAATGTTTATTAAGTGAAAAAGCTAAAATGTTGCCTTTTTAACTAACTATACATCATTTTAGAATAATGGAAACAACTATCCAAATTTTTAGATAGAAGTTTAAATGTATTAATTTTTGCATGAGAAACATAGGGGAAGAAGATAAGTCACAAAATCTTACAATAGTAATCATTGTCATGGATTTATTCATATTTGAATGTATCTATTTTAGATAGAAGTTTATATGCATAGTCAGACACACTTTGCTGCGTAGAATATATTTTTAGTGAATCCCATGCTTTTATTTTGGCCCCCATTAAATTGGGGTCCATGTTCCATTACACTGATGGAACTTCTAAGAAGTCAGGTCTATCTGATGGAGGAACTTTCTTGCCCTAGAGGATTTGGTTTATCATGCATTGTGGTGCTAGCCTTGGCATTCAACATATGTAATTTATCAAATTCTCTAAAATCTAGAACAATATGGTCAAGCTAGCACCCAATGAGATAGGTGACTATTTAGTGATGATGTGGGCTCTTAAAGGTTGACCAAAGATAGGTCCATACCATGGAGGGTGGTTTCATATAAAAACCCATAGGTCCCTTGAGATGGGTTGATATGGAATAAGTGACATGCATCTAAGCAGAGTTATTGCACTTACACATGCATTCTTAGAAAGCTCCCCACCTTAACATAGTTTATAAATGGGTTTGAAGGGTATCTATTGTGTAGGGAGGAGTATAAAACCTAAGATCATTTATTTTTTGGGTGCTTCTTCTCAAGGTACTTGTGATATAGGGTATGTACAAAACATGGTTGGGGAGATGAACCCCTGATCAGTATTGATAGTGTGGTTCATCGGTTGTTGTTGAAAACCAGACACAACACGAGGATGAGGCCACTTGTTGCCACTAGTTTCTCCGCCCTCTTCTTTTTATTTTACTTAGATGAGTGGTAGGCTTCACTAGAAATGGGACACTAGTGCTTGTAGAGTTTTGATGATCTTGTAAATAGTCACACATGGTTGTGATTGGGAAATCAAGGAAATAATTAGGAGTTAACATGATGATATTGAGATAGTGTGATTTTGTAGAGTAGCCCAACTGTACAAAATATGACTTTTTTGTATATCCCCTATACTTGGTTATTTTTCATTTTGGTTGGTTAGTAATATTTTACCTCATCTAGAAAGAAATAAAGCATTGCTTCCCTGACATTGTAGTCATTAAAGACTTCAACCAATTAATTAACCCTTTCCACCAAAACTTAGGTAACAAGAAAGCCTAACGTCATAACATAAAACTAGAACTTGAGCATTATTAAAGCAAAGAAAGACTACATTATAATAAAGCCTAACGTCATAACATAAAACTAGAACTTGAGCATTATCAAAGCAAAGAAAGGCTACATTACAATAAAATCATGTATTCATAGGCAGATTAAGATGGTTGTCAACTTAGAAATCCTTAGACCTTTCTTGATCCTAAAAAAGAATCCCTACAATACCCAAGGTACCTATTTTAAGTAATTAGTGAACACATGTGATTTCATTATGCTCCTTACCAATGGATAATTGATTCTATTATTTTTTCAGGATGCACCTCACCAGTGGAGAATTGATTCTATTAGTTATTCATTAACTGGAAGGGCCTACAGTAACACATAGAATTTCACTACAGTAATTGAAATTTCAACATTTGACTAGCATTGCTATAAAAGTTGACTTTATCAATGTTAATAATAATTGATGAATATGTGGGACAATAGAGGAATCATTTATAAGAACTTATCTATAGAAACATCTAAATAACTAACAATGTCTTAAGTAAGAAGCTTGTAGAGTTCAAAAAACTAGAAAAGAACTAAGAAAAAATTAAAATAAATGAGCTGAGAACAACATAAGAGAACCAAGAAGACTAAAAATTCAGAATAGAAAAACCACTACAAACTTGGTTTGCCTCCCAAGAAGTGTTATTTTGTAGTAATTATCTTGATCGTTATTCAGATTTCTAGCAAAGTATGTGGATCAAGGATGTGTAGGTCATCTTTCCTTCACAATGCTTCATTCATATTAAATCTTCAGTCTATGATCATTTCATTTAAAAATATCGTACTTGTTATTTAATATGTCCATATCTAATGATAGATATATATTTGCAATGATGAAACAACTAGATCACCCAAATCTTAATTTCCTTAGAAAACCCCTTTTTTATAGTTGTAAACAAAATATTTATATCTCCATCACTCAATTGTTTCTCCCTTTGAGTGAATTTTCACAATACTTGGTCCCCTAATTATATATCATGGAATCATAGGCATGCAACATTATCCCTTATAGTTCTTCAAGTTTCATAAGTCTTTTCTTTCATGCCAGACTGTAGTCAGGAGTAAGGGATTTGAATCCTAAAAGACTCTATGCTCTAGCTCTAAAGGAAGATGAAATGTTTTACTATAAACCATACAATATGAGATGGTTGCTATAAGTTTCTTATGTGTAAGTTTGTAGGCCCTTGGTGCATCATCAAGATTTAGGGACAAATCTTTCCTCTATTTACTAATAATTTTTTTCTAATCTTTTCTTTATATGTTAGTTGGTGATTTCTATCTAGATAGATGAGTGTGGGTGATATGGAGTAGCCATTTTATGGTTCACTCCATATTTTCTCATTAGTGTCTCTAGCTTCCTTTCTATAATAATGAAGCACGTCACTAATGATAGATTTGGGAACTTTGAATCTTGAGAGAATTATCTTATTGAACATATTTGGTTTAGCTCTGGAATCACATATGGGAGTAGAGATTTCTTTCTATCATTTCCATGAGTTCAATAAAGTATTCACAAAGAAGGAAAGGGGCCCATATAGTCAATTCCCCATACATTGTAAATTTGAACCTTGATACTATAAAGGAGTTTGCATATTTGAGTATTGAAGGCCGATATAAGGTTGACTGAAGGACTTTTACAGTTGTTTTATTATTTCTAAAATTTTCTTCACAAGGATCTACATATATTTTTTTAAGAATGAGGAGGACTTCATCTCTTAGTATACACCTCTTCTATAGCTATCATTTAATTTTTGAAAAAGGAGATGATCATAATATTAATAGTTATTCACAATAGAAAGAATTCTTTTTAACTACTGATCATATCAGGAGGTAGTTTCTTACACACCAAGTAGTCTTATTATTTGTGAACCATGGTATGTCTTTCTTAATGGAGTGAATTGACATAAATGATTTATGGGGATATGAGTCATTTATGTGGAGAGAATGTTCTTTTCATGTATTGGTTTTAATAGATTCTCAACTACAACATTCTAACCATTAATATTTTCTACAATATTAGTTTCACACTCTTAAACAAGAAGAACCCACTGGAGCAATATCATGTTGGCATCATTATTACCATTTGATATGTATATATATATATATAATATAATATAATATAATTGTGATCAATATAGATGACTATTTTTAATCCCATGAGATATTACTAAAACTTTTGAAAATAATGTATAATTTCTCACATTTAGTTCTCATCTTGATGTAACTCACTTTGGCATTATCCGAGGTTCCTCTAGAATAATAAATCATGTGATGGTTTTTTTATTAAGGGCAACAAAATTATCAAAGTCACTAGCATTACACATTTCTTTGAAGAGAAGGTTCCAATCAAGAGCTTAAACAACATAGTAGAGACAAGATCTTCTTTGAGTATATTTAAATATGTTAAATAGATTTTTTCAAAGATACATAACCGTGTTTCCCCTTCTATTTTTTTGTATTTCACTAAATCATCAATGAAATTTCTATAGTATCCTACTTGACCCAAGAAGATTCTCAAATTATTTATAGAAAAAAGGAAGGGGCACCTTGATGTCATTTTCACTTTGCATTTGTCAATTGTGATATTCTTGTGGTCACCTTATGTTAAGACAATGATTTGTTGTACCCTGATGCGCACACAAATCATGCATTTGTGTGCTATTTTAGTGTGATATAGTTTCTAAAGGATTACTATAGTGTATATTCTCTATAGGAGTGGTTCCTAGTTATTGGACCACTCCTTACTTTTACTTTCAAAAATATCCAACACAAACCCAACATATGTTCACACATAGGTAAACAATGGGAGACTTATATTTCTCAAAAATTGTATAGAAGATTAAGTAGATAAAGATATTGCAGAAGTAGTAACTAAACTATTACAACTAAAACAAATGATCATTCAGTTGGTTCATGATGGACATAAGGAAAGTAAAAGAAAATACTAAAAACTAGATAGGTAGGAAGAGGAGGGCCAACTAGGCATCTCATATTCTTCTCTCAACAAGATACCATTGAACATGTTCCTCGAAATATGGGTTCAGAAATACTAAGTTCTCAAAACTCTGGTCCAAAGATTTCTTAAGCTATGGTGGAGAGGAACAACACCCAGAAGAGATATGGACAAAACATGGATCACTAATATTGAGTATGTGCACAATAAGCATATTTAGGCATTTCTGATTAGGATATTTTAAAAGATAAGGTTATGTTCCAAATTAGGGCTCTCATAATACAAGTAAGTTCCATTAAAGCTAATCAAGAGAATGTGTATCAAAATAATGTGGCATTTTTCATAACTCCATCAGGGAATTATATAAAGTCCTATCAAACCCTAAGAGAAGACCATCAAGAAAATAGTTTAAGGGGTAAGAATATGATGGATCATCACAATCATGAAGGATGGGGAATGTATTTACATGATTCCAGGTCCATAATATGCAAGGAAGAGTGTCGATCCTCACATGTGAAGAGAAGAGAAGAAAACAACAATTAGAGGAGGTTGATGAAGACATATGTTTCATTAGTTTGTGTCAACCGATGGTGTATCATTGCTGCTTTGGCTCTTTGAGGACAACACCCACAAATGAGGCAAGGCAGAAGAATCAAGGGGGTATATATAACCCTAGAGGAGAAAGAAAGGTGGTCAAAGTTGTAGAGACATCAATCTTAATATTCATGGATCGATTAGTTGATAGATACATCAAAATATAGCTATGACATCCCATTACTAGGAAAATGTAGAATTTCCATGGGTGGAGAGTGGTTTAGACTCTCCTTAGTTCACACACACTATGTATCTATCGGTGGATACAATAGACTCTACCACCAGTTCATACTTCCTAGAGTCCCATCAATAGACGACACTAAGATTCCATAGATTTCCAAGCACTAGGTTGTCATCAGTCCTCATCCCAAAACTCTCATTAGGCATGCAACTTTTTATCGGTTTCTATCATCCGTTTCAATTTCCATCGACTCTCAACCAATGAAGTGTTACTGAAAAAATGGTAAGCTACTCAATATATTCTCAAATGATGAAGGGTCAGAGACAACTAGTTGGATCACATTCAACCTCAACCAATGACGAGTCAATAATCCTCTAGATACTTCGTAAGTCTCCATGCCATGACCATTGTAAACTGATGAAAGTGCAAAAGGTAAACAAGAACAACTACCTTCATCTATTCTTAACCAATTAAAAGGTAGTGCGTCCCCCATTAGTCTTCAACTGATGAAATGGCAAGACACTCCATCAGTTCTCAACCAATGAAGATTTGTTTAGGTGATCTGAGTTCAGCCAACCAAGTTCAAACAAGAAAAAGAGCATGCTATGTCCTAATTACAAGAAGGACCTTCAAACATGGGGAACTTTCACATAGAACCTCACTAGAAAAAATCTACCAACTAATTACTTATACAACAAGCATGTAATAAAAGATTGCAAACACATAGTTAAGATAACAAATCATGTTTTAGAGGCTGTACTAGGTCAAGGGTCTTAAATAATTATATTCAATTTTATAAATGATGAATCAACGTAGACATCCTTATTAAAATCAATATATAGAAGAAAAAATCATAATATTTTGATTAATGAATCTGACATACCACATTGGCAAGGAAAATCTATAGAATGCATGAAATATGTATCATCACTACTTAGGGGGTTCGCTCACATTTTTAGTCTAAATTGGTATGGTTGTATCCACTGTTCGGGAAATCAGTCCCCACGGCCGTATATACTCTCGTATATACCTATTCAGTCACCCTACTGCATCACATATTGCTAATCGGTTCACTAAGCGGTCATGGGACGCATATACTCCCTCTTAGCCTATTACAATCACATATATTTTTTTGATAAAATATACAATCACATATTTGTACATGTATATATATGTTTTGAGATTCATTCACATATACACACGCTCTACACATATTTGTACATTGATTTACATACAATTTAGTATTTGTGCATATATTACAAACACATTCCATATATAAACATATATACATATATAAGGATATCATACATCATACATACATGCATATTAATATGTCAGTAGGTAAACTATATACACGCCTACTCTATATAATATAATTTATGATCTCAATATATCATTTTCTATAGGATTAGTTTATTGATATAAATAATCCAAAACTACTTATACTCCTGTATATACTCCCGCATACCGCATATACTCTATATAGTACCCTAGCAGCTCGTACACCGCATACCGCTTTCCTGAACAATGGTTGTATCAAGTAAACAAATTTACAATAGTTCCATCCAATAATTTTATTATGGAGAACTATTTTGGATCAAAAAGATGATAACAAAACTAATTTCTTATGGAGATTTGTTGTCTAGCATAAACTTCACATATATCTACTTTATAATGTAAATTCACTTGCAATGCATGAATTTTATGTAGTATTGGAATCCTAATAAAATAAGGTTTCATAGTGGAATATATTATCAATTTGGTTTGAGATATAAGGTTGTAGGTTTCTCTCATATAATCCAATTAATATAGGCAGTTCATGTTTGATATTATGCTTCAAATTTCTGATTTCATAAATTCTAAGTTCATATTTCCCCATTTTTTGTATTTATTCATTTCACTTTTTATGTTGTCATTTAGGTTTATTCACATGAAACTTATATACTTTTTTTAGTCATGTGTAACATCCCAATTTTTAAATAAGATGATTTTAGGGTCTTTACTTCATTTTTTTAATGATAAACTTAAAATTTATAAATTGATGCAAATTTACCCTAAATATTGAATACTTTATAACAAAGAAGATATAAATGGAGAGAAAACGAAATATGGTTAAATATTTTATTTTCTTTAATATTTAATGAATTCAAAGAATAAAACATTATTCTCTCTCTCTCTTTTTCTCTTTCTTCTAAGGATAATTTCTTCAAGAGACATCAAAGACAACAAGATCAACCTTTGGGTGGATTATTACTCCAAAACCCAAATTGGACTCAAGAAATCAACATAACAGAAGTTATTCCATCTTCTAATATATATATATATATATATATATATATTAAAATAATGAACGATATGGATTTTATGGACAAAAGATGATTAAAACTTAAATGCAGCAAAATAGGAAAATTCTAGACTCCTTGATTAACCTATAATCCAAATTAGAAGTTATTAGGACTTCCTTTGACACTTCTAATGAGTTTAGGAAGTTTCTATATAGTTTGAACCCTATATAAGATACTATTTGAATTTATAAAATGGATTACATCTTCTATTTTTATTTGAATGTCACACACATAATGTAGCACACATGATTTTATCGCTATGTTTCAACTTTCTCATGCATTTTCTGAAACTCTATTTCTTTTTGGATCATCAAATGCAAATCCAACGATCACGAGGATTGTCTCCTAACATGAGACTTTTTCTTACAGGAATCCACAATCTTTTGTTCCTCTAACTTCATCTTCCCTCATCCTTTCCCTTTCTCTATGTATTCCCCACACCCATCCAGACCTCAGGAGTCCCATTTGGATTGGAGTTATCGCTCAAAATCCTTTGTTAGCCAGCTTCCTAGACTCCAAATTCTATTGGTCCTTTGTCTTCTTCGTCCCATTTTTCTCTCTCTATAGGTGCATTTTCACACCCATCCAGACCTGATAAGTCCAATTTTTATCGGAGTTGTCACATGAAGTCCTCTATCGTCTAGACTTCCTACCAATCCCATGTTTCCCCCTGTGGTTGGGAGTCATGGACACACCAAGGCATCACACCTACATATAATCACCCATGTGTCATCACTGAGCTTTCAAAAGCCTTTTCTAATTGCTTATTTTTTCTCAATCACCCTTCAATCCATATCCCACATCTCTATGTTGTCTTTCTTACAAGCTTAAATTTTCCAGCATGAATTTTATAGTGGCAGTGGACCCTATCATTTGTCATTGTCTTTGTGTGGCATTATGAAACTTCTTTCAATGTGGATTTTTTCAACAGAATTGCAAGTAAAATTTCCCCCTCTAATTCAATAAACTTGTTCCTGGCCCTATTTCCTTTTATTTTTTTGTGTTCTACTTCATCGTTCAGTAGTGAGAAAGATGAAATTCCATTTTGTTTTTTACCCCAATGAAGGTTTTATTTGGAGCTTCCCTTGTCAGCCATAGAGGAGCATCCTTTAGGTATGATTGACACCACCAAGCACACGATGTGGTCTATGAGAATGGTACACACCAAGCAATGTAGTGGCTTCATTATATGTCACTCATCTTAACTCTATCATGAGTTCAAATTGTGAGTTTCATCTATTTGTCAAATTCATTATAGCACTGGTTTATTATCGAGAAGACAAAGACCCCATGAAACATTTTGATGTATATGCCCTTAGATTCTTGATGGATTTTATTTTAAGCTCATGGAAAAATGGGAAATTTTTAGCCCTGGGTGACTCATTGTTCGCATGTTTTGATGTGTGAGCATGCTTCCAACATGGAAGTCTATGGCTGGGACAACTTGGTGGGGGGAACAAATAATATTTTTTCCTTAGATTTTATTAATAAATTTCTCAAGTTTCTAATTGGTCTAGCTTTCAAAATCTAGAACAAATTAACTGTTCATCATAAGAATATGCAATAATATGTTTTGGAAAGTTATTTTAGTACGGAGTTTAAATTTTTAGTCTCTAACCCTTGTTTTACCTATCTATTTCTTGTTTTTGTATGGAATCATAAACCTATATTTTTAAAACCCTAATGTTGAGTAACATGTTGATTGATAAAACCTAAAATAGTGATATTTAAACCAAGTTTTTCCTAATTGAATAAATCCTATCAGTAACCTGAGCCCTATTCCTGATGCATCAAAAATCTAATCCTAGTGTACACAAACCTAAATCAAACTTAATTCGATCTAAGATTGATACAAAATATTGATTTATGATGTTTAATGATAATTTACAGGATTTTAGAGCCTAACCATGATAGAGGAATCTTTTACTTAGGAGGTTGTTCCAAGGTAAACAAGTCATGCTACAATGCATAACTATTCATGGTTGATTGAATGTTATGTATAAAGTAGAAATTATGATTTCAAGTTCAATGTTCTAAATCATTTTCATTATATCAATTGCTTGATGATTAATATATCTTATGTCTTATGGTTATTGTGATCACTAAAATTAGAGACTATGATTAATGATTGAAGAATTCATAGTTCACATTTCAAGAGGGGAAATCCCATTAAGTTTAAGATTATTTTCGTGTTCATAATGTTAAGATGATAGGAATGGAATCATTTTTTATGTTCTTTCAAATCATGAACTTCAAGAGGTCTTCAAGGGATTTCCTAGCAATCACATGCTCTTATGTTAGCATCATAGGGATATGCATATATTTTTTGCACAATTATTCATGTTATTAAATAACTCTAGAATGTATTTAGTTAATTCATGTCAAGTCTTCTTCATGCCAAGCATATATGTATTTTATCTTATATAAAGTGCCAAAATTGCTTACTTATGTGGTTGTTTTCCTTTGCATGACTGTGAATGTTATGTCCCAGAGTTTTGAAGAAAATAAGGGCTAGAGAAGAGAAAGCTAAAAATTAGAAGACCTTAAAGTGCAAACTGACGGAGTTCCATCTACCTTAAATGATCCTCATATTTAGAATGATTGCTTTTATGCTTTATCTATTTATGTTTAGATGTTAGATCTTAGATTTCATGAAGAGTTTTCATATCCATGAATAAAATATTAATATTTTTAAGACGATGTATGGTTATGTACTTATTTATTTTCAATGAGTATCATGATGTGACATACCCCTTCAAAAATAAATGCTTTTTATAAAGTTGTTTTATGTATGCAAAGGTGAGGTGTTACTATGTGAATTTAGGTTACAATGGTTTAATAATCAACAAACTCAAGAAGAATTATGATTTTGACTTCATACAAAATTAAGATCATACACACTATAAAGTTGATGATTATATATGTAACGTTCATCCCTTACTTCATGGATATCAAGACAATGATCAATTCTAGAATAAGTCTCTAGTCGACGTTTAGTGAATCAAAACGGGGTGATTGGATTAAAATTGGTGCATCGAGATGCAAGACATCTGTAGGGAAACTCCAACTAATAGACTATTTAGTAAATAAATAGAACCATTCATAGATGGTCAAAAGGTCCAAACAAGGACCCATTGATAAAGTAGTTTACTAGTAGACATGTGGATTTTATTAGAAAAATTCAACTGACCAACTTACCTCATTGGTCGACCAAGTGATTTTCATTAATGAAGAAAATTATATTGAAGATCAAGTTAGTTGACGAGTACCAAGCTAGTGGAAGACTGGATACAATCAATTGGTTGACCTTTATATTGATTAACAAAATAGGTATACAGAAAGAAGAATCAAGTCAGTAAATCAATTGAAAGCTTGATATATCAATTGGAGCATTGTAATAACATTAAAGAAAATATTCATTGGATGATAGGATTGACCATATTATCGACTGAGACACTACCTACAACAAATCTAAATAAGGATTTATTTTTAACTACACATGTTTATATACCCACGCCACTAAAATATATAAATACACTTACCAGACCATGAGAGGGAGTTCTCTTTCAATTACGAGTCAAAAGAGGTTTGTTAGACATAAGGACTTACCAATAGAGGAGGTTTGGGGTAGAGTTTGCCTCTTTGATGGATACAATTTAGGAACTCAGTGACTCGTCCATTCTACACCATGACATCTAATATCCTCTTATATTTTTACATTCATCCTAATGTACTCACTTTATCTTTTTAGTGTTGGATCTAAGATAGGATCTAGAGGGGGGTGAATAGAGCTAAAAGAACTTCAAAAAAATTCATTTGACCTTCAAGATATTTCTAATATGATATGGCAAATATAAACTTTGAGTGCAATTAAACATACATAGCAAGGGAGAAAGAGATTGAACAAGTCCAAGTAACATCTATGTATAATGGTTCATACCTCCAAACTAGGATAAGTACATCAACTACCTAGAGAGGTCAACCTCTAGGATTTTGATCCCACTGCACCTTCCTTACATTCCATTATAAGAGATACAATATGACCTTCCTTCTCCGGGCCAAAGATACCCAACCTTCCCTTTGAGGATAGGGGAGCCAATAACCTACTAAAGGACTTACCTATCCAAGACCACGAGTCTTCAACCTCACCAAGGACTTACCCACTTTTGTATAAGTCTTCTTCACCAAGGACTTACCCACTCTTGCAACTAGTCTTCCGCCTTGAAGGAATTATCCACTCTTCTTAGATCTTCCACCTTTGACTTCACCTTGTCTGAGGAGAAGCTTTCACCAAGCGTCTCCTTCCCTTCTTCTTCACCTCTCTTATCCAAGAGAGATTGCCTTCATCTTCATGGTAGAAATAGAGATTTGGAGGTGGAGGAAGCGAGATCCTCACAAGATATACATGTGGGACTAGATCTTTTACAAATCCCCTACAAAATCTAATTGATGTAGCAAGTAATTAAGCTTTAGAGTGAAAGGAGGCTTTTGGAGGAACTCTACTATAATATAGGGACCTTCATAATGCTTATCTTACCATAGGATGAAGCCTAGCAGATCTTATTTGTAGTTGGGGATGTCTCCTATCAAGTAAAAACACTTAAGGATAAATTTTAGTTGTTTGGGGTATTGCAACAAATCTATTTTTGATGTTTGCAACACTCTAATGGCTAAAACCATTTTTTACACACTCCACATAGTGTTGTCAATCGTGTTTCATTAAAGGTAACTCAACCAGTTGCACTATTTGACAAACTGATTTTGAGTTTTCAGTCGAGGTTATCCAGGATGAAACTCGATCGATGGCTTAAAATGACTTTGTATGTGTAGGGTGTATTTGATCCGGTACAAAGTCAGCCAAACTTGGCAATTTCAAAGACCCATCCTAGGCATCGTTTGAGTTTCTAAGAGGGAAACTCGACCGAGAAGGGTGCTTGTGATGCATTTTGGAATTTTTCATTAAAGTGCTTAAACGTTCATTTTAAGTTCTCTTGATTTTTTCTAAGATGAATTACAAGTCATACAATCATTACAAGTGATTTACAACATGATTCTAATAGAGATACATCACATTCCTCAAAAGTGTACTTGCATTGATTTTGACTTGTCTTTTCTCCAAGTTAGAATGTGCAAGTTAGGGCATTTGGAGTGTGTCTATAACTAATTTGAAATCACTCAAGTAGAAACATTAGCAAATAAGTGGAATGGTTAGTCATTATGAAAATAAGGGTTCAGTCAATTAAAATGTGAGAGTCTATTAGACTTCGAGTCAACATTCTCACCCTTTTTTAAGATGACAAACCATTCCATAAATGTATTGAAAGAATGTAAGTAAAACCATACCTTTAGAGAATCCTAGGGGTTTTTATGGAACTGGGTTCATATGCTCCCCCTCAACTCATGTTCATGGAGTTCTTATACTCCCCCTCAACTAATGCTATTTCTCCTGCATGGTTAGCTTTCATAACATTTATAGAAACTATGTCTTCTACTACTCATACATGATCTACATATATGTATTCTCCCCTTTACATCTCCCCTTACATAAGACATGTCTTCTCCCCCTTTGTCATTTCAAAAAGTGAGGGGGTTGAGAAACACAACTTGTTAGTAAAAGGAGATACCAGCTATTAGAAAAGAGAGTAGAAGAGCAAAACTAGGTGCTTCTCCAAGCGTAGTAAATAAAGCAAATCAAGACATGCATTAGAACTACCCTAGATGTAATTCTAACAAATATCAAGGTAAATCTATCCAAGAAAGTAACTCAAGATGGTAGATATGCAAGTCAAGGAACAAGCTTGAGTACATATGAAACTAGATACAAGAATAGAATATATTGGATACCAAAATATGAACTAGGCTAGAACTACATGTATATGAACTAATAGTAGATGATATTACAAGTTAGTAATATTAGTAGGATCTAGCTCATAGAAAAAGATTGACAAGTTAAAGAACAAGCTATGAGTAGATGTAGAGAAATATCCACTCAAGGAGATATGCAATTTCAGAAGCATGAAAGGATATTACTCACTAGAAAATATGCATCATTATCGAAAGATGATTGCCACTAAGAAACCCAAGGTTGTATTGAAACAAGATATGGTACTATATAGATGTATCAAGTTAGAGTACAATGGAAACAATTTGATACACAACCAAGAGATCCAAGGGGATCATAATCAAAACCTAAATAACAACTCAAGATAGGTATTTTCAAGATATGAAGATACCAATTTAGAGCAATTAGAAAGATAGAGTAGTATGAAAGATAGGAAATTTAAAGAATAGAAATATGCACATATAAACTTACCAAGGTGAGTGCCAAAGAATAAAGAAATTGGTTGAGAAAGTTTAGTTGGGAGGGAAATTCTCATCTAAAAAGCATGTTGTATATTATATGCACAGTGTTGTCAGTCGAGTTTATGGAGTAAACTTCTCGGCCGACAACAACTGTTGGTAACACCTATGGTTCTTGTCGGTTGATTTTTCATCAAGACAAACTCGGCTGACAACAACTATTGTCAAAAAGCATATAAATATTTTCTAAGCTTAATTACTAGTCATACAATCATTACAAGTGATTTTCAACATGATTCTAATAGTGATATAATATATTCCATAAAAGTGAACTTGCATTGATTTTGACTTGTCTTTTCTCCAATTTAGGATGCGCAAGTTAGGGCATTAGAGTGTGTCTATACCTAATTTGAAATCAGTCAAGTAGAAGCATTAGACACAAATAAGTGGAATGGTTAGTCATTATGAAAATAAGGGTTTATTGAATTAGACTTTGAGAGTCTATTAGACTTTGAGTCAACATTTCCCCCCTTTTTGAAGATGAAAAACCATTTCATAAATGTATGGAAAGCATGTAAGAAAAATCTTACCTTTAGAGAAACCTAGGGGTTTCAATGGAACTGAGTTCATATGATCCCCCTCAACTGATGCTCATGGACTTCTTATACTCCCCCTCAACTGGTGATATTTCTCCTACATGGTTATCTTTCATAACATTTATAGAAACTATGTATTCTACTCATATATGTTTTACATATATGTCTTCTCCCCTTTACATCTCCCCTTAAGGGGGTTGAGAAACACAACTTGTTAGTAAAAGGAGATACCAACTATGAGAAAAGAGAGTAGAATATCAAAACTAGGGGCTTGTCTAGGCATAGTATATAAACCAAATCAAGATATGCATTAGAACAACCCTACATGTATTTCTAGAAAATATCAAGGTAAGTCTATGCAAGCAACTCAAGATAGTAGATATGCAAGTCAAGGAACAAGCTTGAGTACATCTGAAACAGGTTACAAGCATAGCATATATTGGATACCAAAACATGAACAAGGAAAGAACTACATGTATATGAACTACTAGTAGATGATATCACAAGTTAGGACTACTAGTAAGATCTAGCTCATAGCAAAAGATTCACAAGTTAAAGAACAAGCTATGAGTAGAAGTAGAGAAATATCCAAACAATTAGATATGCAATTTCAGAAGCATGAAAGGATATTACTCACTTGCAAATATGCATCATTACAAAAAGATGATTGCCACTAAGAAACCCAAGGTTGTATTGAAACAAGATATGCTACTATATATATGTAGAAAGTTAGAGCACAATGCAAGCAATTTGAGACACAACCAAGAGATCCAAGGGGATCATCAGCAAATATAGGTAATTGCAAGATATGAAGATACCAATTAGAGTAATTAGAAAGATAGAGTCGTATGCAAGATAGGTAATTTAAAACATGGCAATATGCACATATAAAGTTACCAAAGGGAGTGCCAAAGAATAAATCTATTGGTTGAGAAAGTCTAGTAGAGAGGGAAATTCTCATCTAAAAAGCCAACTATATATTCTATACACAATGTCGTCGGTCAAGTTTATGTCTTAAACTTTTCAGCTGACAACAATTGTTGGCAACCCCTATGGTGCTTTTCGATTGAGTTTTCATCAAGACAAACTCGGTCGATAATAACTATTGTCAAAAAGCATATATATTTCAGAAAAACATATGTAGAGTCAAGATAAAATATAAACCATATCGAACCATGTATGATCTAGTCATTAATGCACTAAGACAGTATCAGAAATAGTTTTTGAGAAAGAATTTGATGAGAATTACCATATACCAAATTTCACTCAAAAACCATATGTAAAGTGCATACTAACTTGGCAAAAGCATACTATGATTGGATATGAGAAACAATAATATTACATTTGTTCTTACCATTTCTTTTCCACTTGTTGCCACCCCATACACATCTCACCTGTCTTCTTTCATGTCGATTGGGAAGTCAATTCGCAAATCAATGTCTCATGTCAATCCAATTGCACTTGACCTACAAGAAAAAAGATGAAACGGTCCCCAATCATATTTTTGGGTCTAGTGGTGTTGGATTAACGACCCAAGTTCTATTTCTCTTGGGGTGCTTTCCAAAAAGGGCAATATGTGGAATAATGACCAATGTCATTGCAATGATTACATGATCTCCTAGCCTTGGAACTACATGATTCTTCATTGAAAATTGAATGTTCTTTATTGTTGTTGTTTCTTTGGCTACTATCAAGTCCAAAACCATTTCTAGACATTTGTACGGTAGTAAGATCTGGGATTTGAGTAAGATTCTTTTATCATCTAAGAATCTTTGCATAGAAGATCTCAAACTATGATTATCATGCATAAGATAAGTAGTAGTAGAAGACAAATGATTGATATTACCACTAGCAAGCAAAAGATCGGTATTTCAGCAAAGAACATTGGTCATATAAGAATATTTTTCAATATGAAGAGCAGTAAGATTATTCTCTCTACTATTAGAACTAGAACAAGATTCACGGACATTGATTTTAGCAAGCAAGGAAGCAATTTCTTTTTCAAGCAAAACAATCTTAGAAAGATAAAAACTATTTTCAGATTATATTCCTTACAAAACAAAATCTTTGTCCTCATTTTCAGTTTTAAGAACATCAATATCAAGCATGAGAGAATTCATAGTATTACTATGCTCTTCACTAAACTAGGTATAAGAGGTTGAGCTTCTAGAAATCTAATATTATCAAGAAAGTTAGCATTTTCAAGTTTAAGAGAATCTACTTGACTAAGATAAGCATGGTTTTCATCTTGGAAGCAAATATTAGCATGTTCAAGATCATCCTTTTACTCATACACGTTATCAACAATTCTAGCAAGCCTTTTCTTTTTCTTTTTAGAAGACTTAAGAGAGGCATGGGTAGCATGAATAATAGCAATTAAAGATTCTTTATGTAAAGAGTTTATATTTACCTCATTTGATTCTTCACTTATTGAGACTAAGATAGAAAAAATGACATTCTCCATCTTCAATAGATCTTGAGCTAGATTCTCCACATGATTCTTCCCGTGAGCTTGAGTTGGAGGAGTCACTAGACTTTTGTGCCATTTCTCCTTCTTCTTATCCTTATCTTACCTTCTCTTTTGATGATGGGTCTTTTTTCATTGCAGAAAATCTTCCTTGAAGTGACTCTCCTTTCCACATTTGAAGCACCAAATGAAGGAGAAAGACTTGCCTTTGTAGAGTATACCATGGAGTACATGAGATCTTCTTCAACTTGAGAGGATGGAAATGGCTTTACTAACAATAGCTTCAACTTGAGAGGATGGAGAGGCTTGACTAACAATAGCTTCAACTTGAGCTTTTATTTCAGCCTTCTTCATTCTCTTGAGATCTTTATCTTCTTCTCTTTCTTTTTCCTCTTGCTTGTCAAGTGTAACTTCATGGGGCTCTAGATTTCCTATGAGCTCGTCAATAGGAATATCACCAAGATGCTTTGCTTTTTCAATGGACGTCACCTTTGGTTGCCACCTCTTGGGGAGAGTTCTAAGGATCTTAGAGTTGATCTCTCCTCTATCCATAAGATGACCTAGGATGGAAAGACCATTTATAATGGTGTTTATCCTTGAGTACATATGGCCACCCTTTCCTCCTTTCCCATCTTGAAGTTTACAGGAATCCCTTTGCGCATGTAGACTTTGCTTTCCTTCACGTTCTTTGTCCACTCATAAGTGACACAAAGCTTTCTCCATATCTCATAGTTCGTCTCACAAGAGGAAATCTGGTTGAACTAGGTGTGGGATATGGATGAGAAGATAATATGGATGGCTCTTACTTTGAAGGTTTCTTTATTCAAAGTATCTTCATCCCATTCTCCTATCTTTATCTTTGGTAGCTTGTATGGAAGGCCCACCATTCTCCATAGCTCAAGATTTGATCCTTGGATGTAGAATTGTAACCTTCTCTTCCAATATAGGAAGTCACCCCCATCAAAGATTGGAATGTTGATGAGGTACCTCCCACCTTGAAAATCGCCCATCTTTTCATGATTGTGGAAGTATTGCTTGGAGAAGACCCACTCTAATACCACTTGTTGGATCTAAGAGGGACTCTAGATGGGGGTGAATAGAGCTAAAATCATTTAACCAAAATTTATTACACCATCAAGACATTTCTAAAATGATCTAGAACATATGAACTTTGAGTGCAACTAAACATACATAGCAAGGGAGAGACAGACTGAACAAGACCAAGTAATACAAGCTATGTATAGTGGTTTCTACCTCCAAACTAGGATAATTACATCCACTAACTAGATAGGTCAGCCTCAAGAATTTTGCAAACATTCCACCTTATATTCCATTGTAAGAGATACAATATGACTTTCCTTTTTTCAGGCCAAGGATCCCCAACCTCCCCTTTGAGGACAAGGAAGACAATAACCTACCAAAGGACTTACCTATCAAAAACCAAGAGTGTTCAACCTATCCAAGGAGTTACCCACTTTTGCAATGAGTCTTATGACTTCAGTAAGTACTTACCCACTCTTGCAACTAGTCTTCTACCTTGAAGGAATTTCCCACTCTTCTTGGATCTTCTTCCTTTGACTTCACCTTCACCAAGGAGAAGGTTTCACCATGGGACTCCTTCCTTTCTTCTTCTTCACTTCTCTTAGCCAAGATAGAGAACCTTCATCTTCATGGTATATAGAGATATTGGGAGGTGTAGTAAGTTAGATCTTCACAAGATATACATATAGGACTAGCTCTCTTACAAATCTCTCCTACTCACTCTAATAGATGTAGTAACTGGTTAATCTTGAGCATGGAAGAAGGCTCTTTGAGACACTCAACTATAATATAAGGACTTTCATAGTGCTTGGATTACCATGGGATGAAGCACAAGGGATCCTATTTTTAGTTGGTGATGCTTCCTAGCAAGTAAAAACACTTAAGGATGGATTCTAATCGTTTGGGGTGTTGCAATGGATCTAATTTTGATGTTTGCAACATTCTAACGGCTAGAAACATTTCTTATGCACACTTTGTATAATGCACTTGATCGAGTTTCAATAAAGGTAACTCAATCCATTGCACTACTCGAAAAACTGATTTTGAGTTGTAGATCGAATTAATCCTAGATGAAACTCGATCGATGGCTGAAAATCACTTTGTTTGTGTAGGGTGTCAGTCGAGTTTGACCTGGGACAAATTCGACCAAACCTAGCAATTTCCAAGACCCATCCTAGGTGTTAGTCAAGTTTCTGAAAGGCAAACTCGGACGAACAAGGTGCCTATGATGCATTTTGCAATTTGTCATTAAAGTGATTTAATGTTTATTTTAAGCTCTCTTGATTTTTCCTAAGATTAATTACAAGTACAATCATTACATGTGATTTACAACATTATTCTAATAGAGATTCATCATATTCCACAAAAGTGCACTTGCATTAATTTTGATTTATCTTTTCTCCAAGTTAGGATGTGCAAGTTAGGGCATTTGGATTGTGTCTATACCTAATTGGAAATCAGTCAAGTAGAACCATTAGACAAAAATAAGTAGAATGATTAGTCATTATCAAAACAAGGGTTTTTTCAATTAGACTTCGAGAGTCTATTAGACTTTGAGTCAAAATTCTCACCCTTTTTGAAGATGACAAACCATTATACATAACATAAATCATAGTTACTTATATCTCTATAGATTTGATGACTTCTATAATTTTATCAAATTTTATAGATTGTTTCTTAAGAGAGCCATTTTTCATAAATATAAAGGGTTGTCAGTAATTTCGTCTAACAGAAAATAAGAAAAGAGAACTATGGTTCAAATTGCATGCTTATTTGGATTATAATGTTAGACTATCATGCAAGCATATCTAGACTATTAGAATCCATGTTATTTCTATGATTTTATGGAATATTTACAACATCATATAAATATTGGTTATTGTGATAAGTAAAATTCTCATCTAGAAATAGTTTAATCAAATTCATATTCTCCATGGATGTGAAATCCTAGCATAATACTCTTGGCTAACTTGATTTGAACCTAAAATAACTCAATTGGGTCATGATTTACAATCTAGTTCGTAATCCACTTTACATACTTTACTATCTAGATAATACGATGAAGATGAAATATGGATTTGAGGCTTCCATTGGATTTGATTTTAAAGTCATACAAAGAAATTGATCCCTTGTAGTTTTTGAGGTTTTAGTGATGTATTAGGTATATTCTGATATCTTAGGTAGCCCCTATGTGATATACACCAACCCACCATGAATAATTATGGTTTTTATAGTGATTTAGTTCTCATCTCTCTTGTTCACCATAAGAACACCCCAATTAAAGTTGAAAGATTTGTTTCATGAATGATATTGAAATCCATCATAACACTATCTCATTAAGGTTTTATTTATTAAGGATAGTTTGTGCCAAAAACTTGTTACAACACTCCATAAATACATTGAATTAAGTATCATTCAATGAATTTATCCATAAATATCATTTAAATTTATTATAATCAGTCAAATATTAATCAAATTAAGAAAATATAATTTCTCAACTACATGGTCTGTAAAAAACATTTACATGGTTTTGGGATAGCTTTTTAATATGTCTCCTCATGGTTAGAGAGTCTTTGGTTTGATCCTTCAATCTAATACTAAGTCAAATGTATTCTAGGTAACACATTGATGAGAGTTATTTTCATAAGGGGATCACATTAATATAGCACCATTGATATAGAAAAAAAATCAAGAAGTAGGGTAAGGTGGGTTGGGGTGGTTACTCATATTATAGGGGATCGATCAGTTGTGTGATCATTGTAGTCCTAGTCCACCCCTTGTCTTTCCTCCCATTCATTGTTTTAAGGCCTCATTCAATTTTCCAGAAGGGACTACACTAGAATGTATCTTAGAAGTGGATATGATGGTACATATGTTGGAAAGGACATTTAATTTCTTATCCCATGTTTGGATATACATGGGATATGATAGTTCAGAGTCTTGCATTCTTCAGCCACTTTTTTTCTTTATACGATTGATTCATAGTGTGTTTTTCTTCATGTTATTCTCCTTCATGCTAGGAGTAATCTTGAGCTCAATGCACTGAGTTGGAGTTACTTCTGGATTAGCGAAGACAAGTCAAAACTAGCCATATTGCAGCGTAACCTAGGTAGGAAGCTGAAAAAAGATGTCGTCATTGACACTTCTTTCAACAATTCATTATTAACGAAGCTTCTATATTGTTTTACACTTTGGGAAATTTTTTTAAGTTCTTTTTTCTATTAAATGATTTACGGAATACAGTTTTCCTAGATTTTATTTGAATTACTTGTAAAAAACCAGCCGACATAGACTTTTAGATCATCCTTATGATTGTTAAAGAAGGGTTCTAATGTGACACTTTCCTGATACTTTTCTAATAAAGTAGAAATAACAAATCGTCGTCATTCCACTCCTTGTTTAATCTGTGTTGTAGTAGTAGCATGTCGAAGAAGAAAGGAGGGCATGATCCCCAACTAGAACTAAAAAATAGAGTGAATCAAAGCAAATAGATAGAGACATCTTGGCTATGACCAAATAAAATGAGAAGATTGAGGGAGAGAGTAGATAAATCAAGAAGGGGCAAGGTAGATGGTGGTGAAGATTGAAAGGTGGGTGATGGAAAAGGTAAAAAATGTAGGCAAAACTTGTGAAGATGACAACTCATAGTAGATTGGAAGATTGAGAGTTGGGTTGGTGTTGATAGTGCGGAGAGGGAGAATCGAGAGTCGGGTCTCTAATCGAGGGTGCCCAGGTGTGTATACCATTTGAATACCCAGAGGTAGCACATAATTGGACTATTTTATATGGTTGAGACTTCTTGACTATCATAATGGCATCCTACTTTTATTTTTTTGAAAACAAACATAGTATCGAAATCATTGGTGGGATTTCAATACAATCCTTCTCTATATCCGGTCAACCAAACAGAGCCTAAGGGTTTTTAAAGGATCGTAGCCTACCATAAACCTAGGTTATATTTTCTTTGGTAATGTATGATTCTCACATTTGTGAATATACACATCCCAAAAAGCATTGGTATGAGTGAAGTGTCACCTGACCCTACTGAGGTGATTCATGGTGGTGTGTAACACATGGTCATTTTGTTTATGTGTTATTCATACCTACCACATATTTTCCCCCAAGACAAACCTATTGGTAGCTTCTTAATGGAGGAGACAAAAATGGATCTCTATTGCACAACCTCTCTTGATTTGAATAGCTTGCACAAAATTGGGCAATCTAGAGGACCCAAAACTACATGAAACCATATTTTGATGAATCAATATATATCTAGGAATAACATGTCATGTTTAAATTATGAAATTTGGATAAATGTTTCTTCTCATTAGAAAAATCACACCTTATATATCACATATCCTTATCCCATTCCAAGAAAGCAAGTAAAATATGTACCATATGATATCTCCAATCCATATAGAATCCAACTACTTTAGATCATTCATGGATTTAAAACTCTATATAAATATTACTCTACGATTCCTACCAATTCAAACTCAATAAAATCAGAACAAAAGTACTTAACCAACATCACCTAATTGTGCTTTAACTTCTCCATCTGTGAAAACTCTCTACATATTTTGGAAAAACTATTTTAGGTAAGACTCCAGTACATTTATCTAGTAAACAAAATGAAGATTGTAAGTTGGTCACCCATATATTGGTCGAGTATCCAAGGTAATAATTGTGATCGAAGTTGCCTTATCTATGGAAAGATAGGTATCATTTATGTGAAGATACATAATGTTCGAATGTAGTTTTCTTTTGATTTGTAAAATTAAAAATTGATCCTTGTGTATCTTAATAAAGCTAGATAAGAAAAATTGTATGATGAGTTGAATATAATTTCACCTTTTAGTTTTTTAGATTGCAAATTTTGGTATTTGTCTTACCATATATGAAATGTTGTAACTTTCAGTTTTTGGAATTATTTATTGGACCTTGTGTATACTAACAATGTTTTACATATCGCCACTGTGAGAGTTGGCTCCTACCAATTTTTGCATTCACGTTGTCTTTTTATAGTCACTAGGGTTGGGTGTGGTGTTTGAATCTTGAAGTATGTAGAATAAGTGGTCACTTTGATGTGATACCAAGAATGATCACATGGTATTGTCGAATGTCAAAGCTAGGAAGCAATTATTATTGTTTATAGAAGAAGTGGTCACTTTGATGGGATATCGGGAATAATCACATGGTATTGACGAATGTCAAAGCTGGGAAGAAATTATTAATATTGTTATCATTTTTTTCTATTTTGAATTATCTTCTTCTTCCTTAGTCTTATCTATAGTACGATGTTAACTATATAGGTATCAATATATGTATTTTTCTTCCAACATGCCATTCACCAATTGCCTATTAACTCTGATATTAACTCCTCTTTATTTAGCTAGATAAGGTGACATGACACAATATTTATAGTCTTAATTTTAGTAAGATATTCCCAAATTCGTACAATGCATGTATTATGCCTAGTCACAAAAAATTTCAGGATGTTGGTACCTCATTGGTTTTGTTTTTCCTATCACCGTAAATAAATAAGGCTTTATGTTGCTACTCGTTGACCCATATTCGTTAGTACCCAACGTAGGTATATGTTTTTCTATAAATGCATTAAGATAGAAAGATTCTTCCATCTCACAGTATATAGTTGACGCCAGATGTCCAAAAATCTATATACATATAGGTACATGTATGCGCATATATGTATAGAAAAAAATATAGATGTGGATACAACATTTGATAAGCCTTTTGCTTTCATTGTAGATCAGCAATCACCATCTTATCACTAAAATATCTATTACGGTGAGAAATAGGCCATTGGTAGACCACTTGTCATTGAGGTGAAAATAAAATAATCAAATCAAGAGTAATCAGTCGTCATGCTCTTAGAAATCAAATCGTTGATAGTGAGTAGTGACTGACTCCTTTTTATAATTTGGAAACATTTCACATCTTTTCAATTACTTTTCTGAACACAACATAGAGAAAAGATATATAACATAAGTAAAATAAACATAAGCTTTACTGGGATCACCTATAGTACATGCATGATAATTTATCATATATGACCACCTAAATTCAATTCATATACAACTCTTTCTTTGAAATATATATATACACATACATATATATACATACATATATATATACATACACACACACACACACACACACACACACACACACACATATATATATATATATATATATATATATATATATATATATATATATATATATATATATATATATATATATATATATATATATATATATATATATATATATATACATACATATATACACACACACAAACTTGATACTTCTACGATCATTAATAGTGACGATATGGCATGTTATCATAATATTGTTGGGTATTTGATGTGAATAAAATTAGATCTAGGTCCATATCGTGAGAAGGTTATCTCTCTGTATTTTTCTTTAACTATTTAGAAGCATAATAAAAGTCCTACTTAAGTTGAAAACCAAGTCCAATCCTAGAAAAATTAGAAAAAGCTACATATTCTTTTTAAATCTCAAGTAGGAGAAGAACTAAGTCATCTTAAATTGTCATCTAATGATTGAAAGTACATCTCAATCTGACAACATAAATGCATCTCCCTCACATTCATTCTTCTCGGTAGCATGGCTATCACATTGGAGTTTTCTTAAGGTGTTTGTAATAACATACCAAATTCATAAAACTAAGAACTTCATTGGGTGTATGTAATTGTTTTTATTGAATAATAGGCACTAATTTGTTGGGATATACACAAATCCTTGTCTTAGTTATGACATGGTTTAGAAAAGTCACTTCAACAAGACAACTCAAGCTTGCTAATACAACCAACAAATGGTCCCAGTAATTGTAGTCATACGTGAATACACTCAAGAGCACTTGCATCAAAGAAATAGATGATAAATCATCAATAAAATATTACTTTAAATATATCAAAAAACTACCCTAAATAATTATTTCTTAGATCCATAAAACCTAAATCTGCATTGGTTATCCCAGATCACATAATAAAATACTCATAGTGTCCATATAAAACCCTGAAGGGTGTATCACAAGCATCCTAGTCCTTGATCCTGAGTAGATGGTATATTGAATTCATATCAATCTTTGAAAATACTATGACCCCTTTTAGCTGATAAAACATATCATATATACTTGGCATAAAATACTTATTCTTAATGATTAACTTATTCAAACATTTATAGTATATGAAAAGCCTCACAGACCTATCTTTTTTATTTACAAAAAAAACAAGTACATTGGATGCAAAGTACTTACTTGGATAAACCCCTTATCCTAAAAGTCATGGAACTTCTTTCATGGAACTTATTCATGATCTCCTAAGCTTGACCTGATGCATGAAGAATAATACATGAGAACATTTTTATATATTAGTATATTATAGGAGGAAATCCTTTTATCAAAACATCAGAAAAGTCATGAGTAATGCTTGGAAATACAAGTACAGAGAAAGACAACGGAAATACATTTTTATCTATCTGTATTCCTCAAAACAGGAAGGTCGCGTCAACTACTATGAAATAGGAAGGATGGTTTAACAAGTTCATACCTAGTCCAGGAGAAAATCTAGTGACAACAACACGTTGTAATACAACTATCTTCTAGTTTCTCTTGGATTGTGTATGTTCAGCTCCTCGTCTTCACAACAGACGGCAGACTAGACAACTTCTACAATGGCTCCTATGGTTTCGCCATGGACTGCAAACTGACGTTGCCCTCCTAGCAACAATCAAAGGACTCCTTCCTCTAGAATAGTTCACACAGACCAATTAGAACTCACTTGGTTCATGTAGAAAGGACATGAAGGAGTTGTCTCTCCCATTAGTGTAACATACCGGATCTTTGATAAATTGCTAGTTTAACCCTTAATCTAATTTCTTGTTATCCTCTCTATCATGTCTGTGTCTTGATGTTTAATTTGTGGAAATAATAATAGTTTGGAATGAAATTAAACACTAATTATGTCAATGTAAGGTCATATGCATAAATATCTTAATGGATGTTTCAATGATAGATTAAAATACAATATCACCACATAATAGGGATAATGGTAATTATTTTGTACTAGAACCTTCTAAGACCTTTTGGAAGAAGAAAGAGAAAAAGAAATAAAATGGGAAAGGCTAAAGTCAACAAAATAATGCATCAAAGCTCTAATGTGATAAATAGTAGAAATATGAGTAAAATTGCCTAAAATTCATAAAAGGGAATCTTTAAAGATAATTCTAAGCCTAAATTTGTTTTCTTGGAATTAAAGTTGTTGACCTAGAGATTATACATTGTCCATATTTTGATAATGACTTAACCATTCCATTCATATGTATCTAATATGTGTATTCAAGATTGATTTCAGGTGTTAGGTACATGAAAAGGATCAAATTGCTTAAGCCCTAATTTTGCTCAAGTTTAAGTCAAAAGCTATACAAGTGTTCTTTTTAGGAAATCCATGTAAATGACCTTAGAAGATTTTTGTAATCACTTGTATTGATGATATGTCTTGTAACTAAGATGAGAAAATTGATTGGGACACCTTGCACCAAGTTTTAATCACTTTTGATGCACTTTACAAAATCGATCAGAGGTTGTTGATCAGTCGAGTTACAATCTCGACCGATCCAATCGATCCATTTTCTGGAGAGTGCATCGGTCGAGTTGTGCATTCACATAACTCAACCGATCGAGTTACTGACCAAACATAACTTTCATTGGTCGGTCAAGTTTCCTCAGGACAAACTCGTCTGATGGTTTGAAAATTGGAATTGTCTTTTACCTAATCGGTCGAGTTACCTTTATTGAAAATCGACCGAATGCACTATATGGAAATTGTAGAAAAAGTGATTGTGACCATTGGTGACTTGTTTGGATAAAAATAGATCCATTGCCTTGGGAAAAAACGACTATAATTCAACCCTAAGTGTTCCCCAATTCAAAGGGGCACCCCCAACTATAAATAGGACCACTTGGAGTTCATTCCATGGTTGCTCATTACATATATGCTTAGTCCTTGCTTAGTTGAGAGTGTTGCACACATTTGAGCCCCTTTCTCTCTCTACCTTCAAGTCAAATCTATGAATATGAGTGAGTTAGAATCTGTTGTAATAGAGATACCTCTTGTATCCATATAAAGCTCTCCACCTCCATCTTCCTACCCCCCTTCCTATTGAAGAAAAGGTTGAAGATCTTCTCCGAGTGAAGGAGAAGGAGTTGATGGTCTTCAAGGTTGAAGAAAGCATGGTGTTCTAGATCTCTGAGTGAAGGAGATAGGAAAGGCAAACGTTCAAGAAGGATATGTAATTCCTTGAATGCCAAAGACTTGAAGGTGGAGTGGGTAAGTCTTTATTGAAGGCTGAAGACTCCCTAGTTCAATTGGGTAAGTTCCTTCGGTAGGTTGAAGATCATTGCTTGAGGTATTAAGTCCTTGGATGAATATGGTTTTGTCTTGTAATCTTATGAATGAATATAAGAGCATCAAGATTGCAAAGTCCAAGAGCCTAACCACCTCTAGGTAGTGGACTGACTCACTTCTAGTTTGAAGTGTAGAACTACTATAAACCACTTTGTCTAAGTGTATGTTCCTCCTTGTATCTCACCCTTTCTATGCATGTTAGTTAGGACCTCAAATCGGTTGTATGTTTAAGTTTCTGCACTTAATATAATTTGGCGGTCTAATTCATTTTGTGAGATTTGTGAAGCTCTATTCACCCCCCCCCCCCTTCTAGAGCCCTTGATCCAACAAGTGGTATTAGAGTATGTCTTCTCTAAGCTACTTCTACAAGTAGGAGAAGATAGGTGATTTAGCACTTGGATCTCTCAACTTGTAGGGAAGCTTATCCATGCAACCTCCAATCTTTGATGACACCAACTTCCTCTATTAGAAGAGAAGAATGCAGTTCTATCTCCAAGGAGTAAGCTATGAGATGTGGAAGGTGGTGCATCTAAGGTATGAAGATCCAAAGGGGGAAATCTACACATGGATGGAAGACCAAATGAAGCAAGATCAGCTCAATGTCAAATATGTGAGCATCATCTATGCAGCCCTCACTGCATCTGAGTTTAACCAGATCTCCTCTTGGGACACCACACATGAAATTTGGAACAAGCTATGTGTCACTTATGAAGGAACGAAGCAAGTGAAGGAAGCCAAGATATACATGCTTGGTGGTCTACTTGAGAACTTCAAGATGGGTAAGAATAAAAGAGTGGTGGACATGTACGCAAGGCTTAATGTGATCATCAATGGATTGGTAGCCCTTGGTAGTGTGATGGACAAAGGCACAATCATCTCCAAGATCTTGAGATCTCTTCCAATGAGATGGAGCCCAAGGTTACATCCATTGAAGAAGTGTACAAGATTAGTGAATTATCAACCGAGGAGCTGGTTGGCAACCTTCAAGATCATTAGCCAAGGCTTGATAAGAAAGAAGAATAAGAAAAGAGAGAATGGAAGGAGTTCAAGAAGATTAAGGACACAACCTTCAAAGCCAAAATTGAAGAGATGGTTCGACAACAACAACTTTCTCTCAAGTCCCCTACTCCTTCCTCAAGTGAAGATGAAGGCCCAAATGAGCATGAAGCTAACTACTCCAAGGGAAAATACTTCAAGGGGAAGTCTTCTTCATAAACTCCTAGATGCTATGAATGTGGCCAAAAAGGCAATTACAAGAGTGATTGGCCCAAGGCCAAGAAGAGGCACCACAAGAGTAGCCACAAGAAGGACGAGTATAAGAAAGAAGACAAATACAAGAGAAAGGAGAAGAAAGAAAGAAGAAGAAAATATACAGCACATGCAGCTTGGGAGGAGTCTTCCTCAAGTTCTTCTAGATCTGAAGATGGAGAATGCCACCTTGATCTCATAGCCTCTACAAGTTATGATGTAGGTGAGGTAAGTGACGTAAGTGAAGTCAATTTGCATGAGTTGTCTAAAGAAACTCTTATTGATATGCTTAATGCTTTCCGGTCATCTTTTACTAAATGCAAAGCTAAAAAGAAAAGGTTAGGAAAGATAATGGATGATCTCTATGCTAAAATTGAGATTCTTGATCAAAATGAAAAGTTGCACCTTGATAGCATTGATTCTTTGCAAGGGAAATTTCTTGATCTTGAGCTCCAATACAGTACAGTAGAGGTTTAGAATGGTGTCTACCTTAAGACCATTGCTGCTCTTAAGGAAGATAACCAAAAATGCCTAGATGAGATATAAGTTCTTAAAATTGAAAATGTAGAACATAATCTCATTGATGAAGCTAGGAAGCAAGACACTCATGCTTATCAAAAAGAAATTCTTTTGCTTAAATATTAAAATGCTAAGTTGCTTGCTCAAGTTAATGATCTATCATCTAGACCTATTTTGCAAAGTAATGAGGTACCTAGCACTACTTTAGAATGTGATTCTTTTCAAACTAAAGCCCTCTGTTTAGAGGCCGACCTATTGCATTCTAGAGATGATCTTGCTAGTTTATCTTCTACTTTCATTAACCTTAGTGATGATGATTCTAAGTTAAGAGATTCTTTGCAAAAGTTTCTTACAGAAAAGAAATCCCTTAATACTATCCTATAACACTCTACTAAACAAATTGGTACTAGTGGTTTAGGATATGATGGGACTGCTCCTAAGGGTAAGAACAAGAACAAGAGTAAGGGTAAGAAGAAGAATGTGGAATCTCCTTTCTTTCATGGAGAGACTTTTGGCTCTAAGAACCCAATGGTATGTGCTCATTGTAAACGTGATGATCATTACTCTACTTGTTATCCATACAAGCCAAAGAGGACCAACCCAAAGATGAAATGGGTCCCCAAGCTAACCCCAGATCCTAAAGTTTGAGTTGGGTACTGACATCCTTCTTTGATGCAGGTCAAAAGAAGGTGGATTGTTGATAGTGGCTACTCAAAGCATATGATAGGTGAAATCATCCATTTCAACAAATTCATGAAAAAGAAAGGAGGATCGGTGACCTTCGGGGACAACAAAAATGGTAAGTTAATATGTGAGGGTGATGTAGGAAATGAGCTAAGTATTAAAAATGTTTTGCTTTTTGATGGACTACATCACAATTTGATAAGTGTAAGTCAATTTTGTGATAATGGTTATCTTGTTCTATTTACTTCTTTAGAATGTTTGCTTATAGATCCCCTCACTTACAATGTTATATATAAGGGAACTAGAAATGGTAATTTTTATGTTATTGTGCTTGATGCTCTAAAGCCCGTATTTGATAGATGCTTGGTTGTGGATAAAAATGATATTTCTTTTTGGCATCGCCGGTTGGGGCATGTGAATATGCATCAAATTAAGAAATTGAGCAAAAAGGAATTAGTTCGGGGACTTCCCAAAGTGGATTTTGAAAAGGATGAGGAATGCCAACCTTGTTCACAAGGCAAGCAAACCAAGTCCTCCTTCAAATCTAAAGGAGTCCTTAGTACCAAAAGAGTTCTTGAGCTTCTTCATATTGATCTATTTGGACCTATGAGAACCCAAACACTTCGTGGTTCCAAGTATTGTCTTTTGATTGTCGATGATTTCTCTCGCTACACTTGGACATTTTTTTCTCATTTGTAACAGTGATACTCTTGATTTTTCTGGAGCTTTTATAAATGAGTTAAAAATTAAACTTCTTTCTGGATTGTTTATATATGTAGTGACCATGGGGGAGAGTTTGAAAATGATCTTTTTTAGCATTTTTGTGAAAAATCTGGTTACTCGCACAATTTCTCTTATCCTCGTACACCTCAACAAAATGGGATAGTAGAGACAAAGAATATGTCACTACAGGAGATGGCTAGGACCATGCTTCTAGAATATAACATTCCTAAGAAGTTTTGGGCTGAAACCATTAGCACCTCTTGCTTTGTGCAGAACCGAGTTTTTGCGCATCCTTCTTTGAAGAAAACCCCCTATGAGTTGTTGCATGGTAGAAAGCCATCCATCGATTTATTTCACATTTTTAGATGTCCTTGTTTCATTTTAAACACAAAGGATTATCTCGACAAGTTTGATCCGAAATCATACAAGGATTTCTTCCTAGGCTATAGCACTACATGCAAGGCTTATAGAGTTTTCAATATTGAACTGTCAAAAATTGAAGAATCTATTAATGTTAAGTTTATTGAATGTAACCCTGCTATTTGAAAGAATGTTGTTGATAATGATGTTGCATATGACTTAATTCCTATCTTGAAAGACCTCAATTTTGACAACAAAGGTAAGCATGTGGTTGAAGCAACAGATGAAGAGAAGAAGGATCCCACTCCTCGCTTCGCAAAGAATCATCCCAAAGAGCTAATCATTGGTAACCCATTTGAGAGAGTGAAGACATGAGCTGCCTACAACAAAGAATAAGCAAACAGTGCCTTCAGATCACAGCTAGAGCCAAAGAATATCAAGGAAGCCCTTGGAGATGATGAGTGGATCCTAGCCATGCAGGAGGAACTAGAGAAATTTGAGAAGAACCGAGTGTGTACCCTAGTGCCAAGACCAAGTGACAAAAAAATCATTGGCACCAAGTGGGTCTACCTCAACAAGCTTGATGAAAATGGCAAGGTGGTAAGGAACAAATCAAGGTTAGTGGCACAATGCTACCATCAGCAGGAAGGTATTGATTTTGATGAAACTTATGCTCCTATTGCTAGACTTGAATCTATTAGAATGCTACTCGCCTTTACTAGTTATAAAAATTTCTTAATATATCAAATGGATTTTAAAAGTGCATTTTTGAATGTTACAATCGAGGAGGAAGTATTTTTTGCTCAACCTCCAAACTTTGAAAATGACAAGCTACCTAACCATGTTTATTTGCTATAAAAAGCTCTCTATGGACTCAAACAAGAACCTCTAGCTTGGTATGAGAAATTAAAGAACTTTTTGTTAGACATTTGCTATGTCATGGGCAAAGTCGATTCTACTCTATTTCTAAAACACACTTCTAGCAATTTTCTTATCATTCAAATTTATGTTGATGATATCATATTTGGCGGGACTAATCTTGATCTTTGCAAGGATTTTAGTTCTCTTATGCAGAGTGAGTTCGAGATGAGCATGATGGGTGAGCTTACTTTCTTCCTTAGCTTCCAAATCAAGCAAACCAAAGATGGAAACTTCATCAACCAAGGCAAGCACACCAATGAACTACTCAAATGCTTTAGAATGGAGAACATGAAGTCGATGGACACACCCATGTCCAACACCACCAAACTTGATAGAGATGAATAAGGTTAGAAGATAGATGAGAAGATCTATAGAGGTATGATTGGAAGTTTACTTTATTTAACTGTCTCTAGACCTGATATTATGTTTAGTATTGGCTTGTGTGCTCATTTTCAATCAAGTCCTAGGAAATCACATCTTATTGTTGTTAAGAGGACTTTGAGGTACTTAGCCAAAACTCAAAACTTTGGTCTATGGTACCCTAAGTTAAGGGACTTTACTCTTATAGCATATAGTGATGTTGATTATGCGAGCTATTTGGTTGATAGAAAGTGCACAAGTGTCACTTGCTTCCTTCTAGGACCATGCTTGGTGTCTTGGTTTTCTAAGAAATAGAGCATTGTGGAATTATCAACTACCGAGGTTGAGTACATTACAGCTAGGAGTTGTTGTGCCCAGGTCCTTTGGATGAAGCAAATGCTCCAAGACTTTAACATACATTTTGATGCTTCTCCTATCTATTGTGACAATACTACTGCAATTAATATTTCTTATAATCATATATTGCATAGTAAAGCTAAACATATAGAGGTTCTCCATCACTTCCTTCATGATCACATTGCCAAAAAGGATATTTATATCACACATGTGGACACAGAAAATCAGTTGTCAAACATTTTCAATAAACCTCTAGCTAGAGAGAAATTTAATTTTATTAGATCTAAACTACTCATAATTGCTTCAGATGATATTGACATGTTATCTAGCTAGTTGCTTTTATTCTATATGCCTTGCTCATGCTTTACTCACCTTGCTTGCCTAAAATTCCTTAATTTGCTTATTGACATGATTAGTTTCACCTATTTTTGGGCATTTCTTGAATTTCGGGTTTTTATCACTAAATAGTACCCAATGATGAGTGATATGTGCCTAAGTATGCTCAATATATATAATAGACTCGAAAAATGAATTTAATTAGCATTCATATGGCTAGAAATTGAGTTTGTTGGTTTTAGGTCAGGTTGACCATCGGTCGAGTTTCCCCTAGGACAAACTAGACCGATCCATGGCCGAGAGTTGTTCTAAAATGGACCAATCAGTTGAGTTTCTGACTCTCAAAACTCAACCGATCAGCGGGCTGAAGCCAACTTAAGTTGGGTTCGACCAACTATTCTCCCTCTCAACTAGAGAATATCTGACCGATTCCCCTTCTCCTATCCCTAAGCTCTCTACCCAAACCCTTACCTTCCCTATCCTAGCCCTCTTCCGACCTAGATAGGCAGCCCTAGACCTCCCCTTTTTGCTCTGTGTTGGTGTTTGGATTATTTTTGTGGCTTGCTTTCTGCATTTGATCTCCTCTTCTGCTTCTTTTTTACTCCATGGCTTCTCATAGAAGAAAGATATCTGCCCCTAGCAATGCTCCATCATCTTCTTTGTCTTCCCGCTTGATTTCCTTTGATGACACTTTATTTGTCTCAATAGAAGTTGTAAATAGGTATAATGACCTTCTTCCTAAGAGTCATTTCCCTTTTAAAGCTTTGTTTGAGCCTATCCCTAGGCGTCAAGCAGTCATAGACCAAGTAGCTAAGTTGCTAGCCATTCATCACCTCTTTGTCCTAACTATCGAGCATGACTACTTTCATAATGCTATGATAAGAACAAAAGCAGTTCATGAATTCTACGCTAATTTGCATTGGAATTATGACACCCTTGTACCCCCACCAAATACTCAAGTGATCCTGACTTCCATGATCGTCGAGAAGAGTTTTCAAATCTCTAAGGATATTCTGAATGTCTTCTTTTCTGGAGATGAGAATGACACTTGGTGCAAGGATTACAGTGAGTATTTCGACCTCTTGGATCCTGAGGGTTTCTACAAGAAGAATGACCTCATTCATCCTGACATTCATCGTTACTTGAAGAAACCCGATGTTCCATACAAGAAGAAGAACACCCTACCATCCTCCTCCATCGATCTCAGAAAGTATATATTAGCCTTAGTGATAAACTACAACATCCATCCGAAGAAAAATCAAATAGATATTGTAGAGAACATTGTGGTATTAATGTACTGCATTCTTGAGAATATCAGAGTCAAATGGTCAAGATACATTCTCCACCATATGACCTGTTTTGACTCCGGTAAGAATACCCGAGGCACCCATCCACCCTATCCAGCCCTGATTTGTGGTTTGTTTCAATTTGCTACTGAGAAATCATTATTTTTTTACTATCATTACAAGCTAGCCAAGAAAGGTGTGTGTATCAGTGAAACCACAATTTAGAAGTCCGTGCCTATTTTTTCCTCCACCACACTTGGTGCTTCACCCTCATCCTCTACCTCTGCAGCCCCTGCCTCCCTTGTCCGAGCTCTACCTCCTCAACCACCTAGACCTAGTCGTGCCTCATTTCGTGTATCCAATGAAACCCTTATGGGCTACATGATGCACCAACATGCATACAACCTCCAGGTCCAGGAGCACATGCACCAAGATTTATGTTCGATCATGTCAAACATGAACATGTCATGTGCACACCCCTACACCACCTACCAGCATTTCCTCGGTAGTGAGTATGCTTCTTATGCATATCATCATTACTACCCTACCCCCGAGCCTTCCGCTGCTTCTCCTGCACCCTCTGTTGCTAGTGGTCATGCTCCCATGTACCTACAGTTTCCTGCTGGACCCTTGGCCACCCTCCTTGCCAGTCTTGGCGATTCTGCTCCATCCTTCCCTCAGGCCAATGAGCTCTATGCTCTTGGTATGAATTGGGATGAGCAGAATGCTCGTTGGCCCGGTCGTGGTTTTGGTCCTCCTATAGACGAGGAGATGCCTGACCAGGCTGATGTTGAGATTGTTGTTGTTGACGATGATGATGGTGATGGTGAGGATGCCTATGATGATGGTGATGACTCTAGTGGTGATTCTGGTGATGAAGCCACTACTGTTGTTGCACCCTCAGATGAAGACGAGGACTACGAGCCTATACCTGATGATAATGATGATGATGATGTTGATGATGATGATGATGTGGACATATATAGTCTAGATGTCTAGATTGTTTCTTGGTTTTCAGTCTAGCTTGTTGATCATATATATCTTTCTAGGCTATTTTGTATTAGAAACATTTGGGCACATTATCTGAGATGTACTATTCTTATCTTAAATTTTCATCACTTCTTGTTTGTATCTGCCTTTATGAGAACATGCTTCTGAGTTGTAATATATGCTATGTGCACTCTTTCTCTTTGCTCTGTTATATACTATGAGTTGGTGCCTTAATTCACCATATTTTGATTATGACTGAGATTGTGTTTCTTTTGTCTCTGATTGACATATGATATGAGATTGCATGTATGATTATCTGCTTGATTGTGTTTGGAGAAGACCTGATTATATGCTCTTCTACCCCCTGCTTTTTCATAATGTCAAAAGGGGGAGAGAATTTCAATGTCTTGAAACTCAATCATATTTCTATTCTTTGTCATACTATTGTTTATTGCTTATGAGATCCTTTTCTTGTTCATTTTATGTTTTATCATCTGACTTGTGAAGGACCATATAGTGCATGTATGCTATAATTGCTTTTTGTAGATAGACTAACTATGCCGGTGAAAGTAAGCATATATGGAGGGGGAGCAATTCACATTGTTCACATCTTGAATCCCCATAATTCACAAGGCAAAGGTATAATTTCTATATCCTTTTCAATACGTTTTAGGAATGGTTTGT